>LFJQ01000055.1:1200000-1724501 GCA_001182835.1 Oropetium thomaeum
CAGTTCACAATCTTTGTTGGATCAAACAAATTGATGCCATCAACATTTGGTGTGCAACCTATTTCTCTGCTACCACTTCATGGTTTAGTGTTTCAGACTGATTAGGGACAAGAAGACATGATAACAAAAAAAGTAGTCGATTAACAATTTTTACCATCTAGTGAGCTAGTATAGATACATTTTCTTTTTCCATGTCTAATTAGAGGGATACTACATGAACTTTTTCTACCAACGTTTAATTTGTTTGTTTTTTTCCTCTAAGCAGCAGTTTCTGCCTATTTATTCGGCTCCTTTTGCTTTTAGATTGACTGCGAGACAGTTACAGATGGTGAGAAAGATACCATGGAGCCGTGGAAATTCAAGGTTGCTTATGACAAGTTGGTTTTTGCATGTGGGGCTGAGGCATCAACTTATGGCATACATGGTGTTACTGAACATGCAATCTTTCTTCGGGAACTTCACCATGCTCAAGAGATTCGCAGAAAGCTCCTCCTTAATCTGATGCTGTCACAAGTACCTGGTATGTCTGCTTTACTTTGTGGCATCTTACAGTTTGCAAATCAACAATTTATTTTTCTGGCTGTCGATCTAGTAGAACTAGAATACAAAACTGTCGAGAGGATCAAAACAGTCTGGCTGTCAAAAGACGAATGTATACCAGAAGCAGACCTAATTTTTGCTGCAGACTGATATAACGATGCAATCTGGCTAAACAGGAATTTCAGAGGACGAAAAGCGCAAACTGTTGCACTGTGTTGTCGTTGGCGGTGGTCCAACAGGGGTGGAATTTAGTGGTGAACTAAGTGATTTCATCATTCGAGATGTTAAGCAACGCTATTCACACGTGAAGGATTATATCCGTGTGACCCTGATTGAGGTTTGATTGGCTCATTTTCTATTTTTGGTAGTTTCCTATTAACGAACTGTCTGAGATCTCAGTTAATTCAGTTTTATATCTCAGGCAAATGAGATATTGTCATCCTTCGATGTTCGCCTCAGGCAATATGCTGTAACTCAACTAGTAAAGGTCAGTGATATCTTTTAACGTAGTATCATTTTTTTGCCTTCAAAGCTTGAACTGACCAAGATTTTGAGACTGCAAATTAATTTCAAAACATAGCATTGCTTGTATTCTGAAAATTAACATGCTTCCTTGAGTTCACCCACCAGTCAGGTGTTCGACTTGTGCAAGGAAGGGTTAAGGATGTTCAAGCAAACCAATTAATTCTTGACAATGGAGAGGAAGTTCCTTATGGTTTGCTGGTGTGGTCCACTGGAGTTGGCCCTTCATCATTCGTCAAGTCCTTGCCTTTTCCTAAGTCACCCTGTGGAAGGTACTACTTGTTACAGATTGATTGATCCTATAACTATCGGGTGTATGGATGAATCATACTCCCTCTGTATATTTTTTGTTAACCTAAATAGGCATAGTACAAATTTTCTGTCTGAAACGACAGGAAAAGTTGAATGGAGTAGTATATTTAATGGGTTCTGTACTTCTGTATGTGTATCTCTGTGCATCCTTTGAGAACAGGGGCACGCCATATAATCTGAGAATGGGTCGCATGGTCTGTGCAGACATATGCTTTGCAGTAATTCTGAGCGTGGGTAGCCCGCATTGTTAGGATCTTTAATAGGTTTTTTCAATGATGGCAGGATCGGTGTCGATGAGTGGTTACGTGTTCCTTCTGCCCGTGACATATATGCTATTGGTGACTGTTGTGGATTTCTTGAAAGCACCGGCAAGGAAGTTCTCCCAGCTTTAGCTCAGGTAATTCCCTTCCTTGAATGCCTTCTTTTGAACAATCTTATTACTTACTCAAGTCAGAAACAAAAGAATCGGCAAGCTCATACGACCATCTGCAGTGTTTTCTAAATTACATCTGCAGTGTTTTCTAAATTCTATTGCACATTTCTATCATTTAGTTATTGTTTTTTCCTGAAAAAGTGGTGTCATTTCTTTCCCTCTCACTCTCGAGCAGGTTGCAGAACGGCAAGGCAAATACCTAGCACGCCTACTCAACCGTGTCGTGGAAGCTGGAGCAGGGCATGCGAACTCTGAGGCCGAAGTTGATGTTGGTGCACCATTTGTGTATAAGCATCTAGGTAGCATGGCGACCGTTGGAAGAGGCAAAGCTTTGGTCGATCTAAGGCAAAGCAAGGTTGTTAACAACGTTTCTCTATATGGCAGTTTATTAACCCGTCATGAGTTTTGACTCATAACATTTCTTCCATTGTCAGGAATCCAAAGGAATATCTCTTGCAGGATTTCTTAGCTTTTTCATCTGGCGTTCGGCCTACTTAACCCGTGTCGTTAGCTGGAGAAATAGACTGTACGTATTTATCAACTGGCTGACCACGGTGCTATTTGGCCGGGACACTAGCCGTATCTAGAGCGTAAGCCTACAATGCCATCCAGAATAGTCTAAGTTTCATACAGTGCTTGTTGTTTTTTTCCCCCTCCTGTCTTTGTATCAGTGCATATCGGTCATCTGAATGTAACTTCCAAATGCACATTTTGCAAGTAAATTATGATACAACCAATTACTTAAATGTGTGTAATACTTGTGGATACTTTTGTCCCTTGTGAAAGGAATCAATTTCACGAATGATTCACTGCACAGTTCATGGCAGAAAATTCTACAGCTAAGTCCAGCGCACAAAGCTTCAACGGAACCGGTTTGGAGCCCTTGCTGTTGAAAATTGGCCAGTGATCTATACAGACTAAACAGTTTCCTCGCTCCAAAAATATATAGAAGGTATATGGCCGAACTATGGTTAAAAATATAGTTTGAAGACTAATAAGCAAACATAAGTCACCTACTCCTGCAAATGAAAACACTGCATGGATTACCACGGTCAACAAAGAACAATGCATCATCGCGTTGCCAGAACCAGAACAATTGACAAGAACAAGGAACATATAAGTCAATGAAAGTAACTTCATAGTTGGGAAAAAAGAGCATGAATGATCAGGGTCATGGATTTTCGGATGTTCATACAAAACTATATACCAGTCCATATGTATAATGGACCTTCTCCAGGTAAGAATTTATCCCTATACAAAATCTCTCTTTGAAAAACTACTACTCAATCAGGCATTCAATTTACAAACACGACAATTGTATTCAACAACGATGGTTAAGTTTCCTCTGTATAGATGACATGACTGATAATCTGAAAATTGAAGTGATACAAGCTACAGAGTACAGAGGAACCGAACAAAGAACTGTTTCACTGCTACTCAGGAAACATGTGAAAGATTACAAGATTAGAAGCAACACTATGGTAAATGCAGCAGGTTTTACCTGAATTTATGAAATACAACAACTGAAATCAGCAAAGGAGGCCAAGCAAGTTTGGACAAACTCTGACATCAAGTGGCTTCAGTTCATTCTGCGTCTCTTGTTCCGTTGGAGGCCCCCACCATCCACATCCAAAGAACCCAAGGTATTGCTCCTCGTTCTCCTTCTAAAAGATCTCGAAGACCCTGCGTTGCTTGGCTCCCCTGCACTCTCAGAAATGCCAGCATCCCCCTGTATCACTGCAACAGTGCTCGAGTTAGATGCTTGATCAGCTGAAGGTCCTCCAGCAACATGAGTTAGGCCAGCTGTTGGCTCATTATTTTGTGGATTCGATGATGAAGTTGAGCCTCCGTATTGGCTTGGTGAAGCGATTCTTCTAAGGTCACTCATGACAGCTGTCAATCTTTCCGTGTTTGCAATGTCAATCATGGCAAGATGTTCCAACAAATCAAGATGAGCTGAGCCACGTCTAGATGATTCTGATGCATCGTTTCCAGGCAAAGCACTATCAGGGCCACTGGAACCACCTTCAACGGCGTTTTCAGTTCTTTGCAACCGTCGGGCTCTCATCCATGTGGCAAGTGTCCCCAATCTATTTGCGCGACCAGTATGTTGAGCGTTGTCGTTTATTTCCTGCCCAACATCGGTTGGCCCTTCGATCCTACTGGCGGCATTGTTCATAATCTGTTGATCAAGAAGGCGCCTCCACGAGGACAGTATCCCATGCGCCTCACCAAGCCTTCTTGAGATTGGTCGCATATGATGGAACTGCTGCCTGAAGCTTTCAATGCGATTTCCATGTGGCCTTGGCGGAATCGTCGAACCAGCAGGTGGCTTCACATCTTCCACGGCCTTCTCTCCATCCGAATTTCCTCGACCATATATGGGAGTAATATTTCCCTCGGTGACCTCGCCTTTGCAGACTGGGCATTCCTTGTGGTTGGAATACACATTAAGCCACTGATACAAGCAAGGCCAGCAGAAAAGATGTCCACAAGATGTTACTACCGGCTCACTAGCCATATCGAAACATATGTTGCACTCAAAAGTGGCAGCAGCCTTGCCCCGGTCATCAGTGGACTCTTCTGAGGCGCCGAATTCGGCAACAACAGCAGTCACCTTACCTACTTCAGCAGTATTATTTGCAGGCTCATGCTGGGGCACCAGCACTGCAGCATCTTGCCCAGTGGGGCGAGCCTCAGAGCTCAGGGGAGGAAGGTCAGACCTGAACCTTCTCGTGCGGAGCCACCGGCTTCCAGTCTGCTCGAGCAGACGCCGGTATCGGACGGCAGCGTCTGAGAAGAAAGATGAGGAGGCCGTGGACGACGATGGCCGGTCCTCCAACGAGTCCCAACCCAGAAGTTCGCTGGCCCGCACCAAAGGCGGCGGGTGCTGAAAGGTGGCGAACCTAATGTCGTCATGTAGCTCGTGGTCGTGGATGAGCGGCTCTGTAGGCGGCATGTAAGGCAGATGCCCGTCCGGAGCTGGAGGGTCCTCCGGGTTGTACGGGGAGTACGCCTCCGGCGGCGCAGGGGACAGGTCGGCGCGCGACGGGGAGTCAGGTGGAAGCAGCGGTTCCGCCGCCGCCGGCGCGTCGACGGAAGCGGCGGAGGAAGATGGCGAGGAGGGCATCGGTGTGCTGAGGGAGAGGTCGGAGCCGAGGTCGGAGCGGCGCGGCCGCGGGACGAGGGGAAGGCCGAGGTAAAGGTTCAGATCCATCCTCCTAGTGCTCCCGACGGCCTCATCGGCGTCCATCCGACGGAGAGGCGCCCAAGAATCTTACCCTTGTCTCCTCAATACGCCGCTGACTTCCCACCTCACCGAGGCTGGGGTCCGCAAGAAGCAAACCCTATCCCGGCGCGCGAACGCCGCGCCGGCGGCGAGCTCATGGACGGAGGAGTCGCGGCACGCACCCCTTACTGCCTCTGTAGAAGAATATTAGCAGGCGGCGGACCGACAGGGGGTGCCCGCCGCCGTCGAAGGGAGCAGAGGCAGCGATGGAGAGGGGGAAGGTGCGGTCCCGGTCCGAAAGAGAACGGGCTTCTCTATATCAACTGCCGCAGCAGAATGGGGATTTTCCATTTCTGCACGACATTTAACCGTGCGGCGGTGCGGAAAGAGGAAAACCAGTTAACCGCAGGGCTTTCACGGACCGTTCAACACGTTTTTAAAAGCCCAACGGCCCTCTTGGTTGACGAGCAATTTTACAGGACGAAAACAGAATACAGCGCATGTTGTACAGCACTTGTTACTACTATTAGCACGGTTCTTTTGTTATGCTAGCACTACATAATACTTTAGTACTTCATACCTCGAGATTTATTTGGACGAAGACTGATCCAAAATGCTAGACCATCATCAGTTTTTCGTATAAACTCTAAAGAGTGAAAACTAAGTTGAAAAAGATCTTTATAGGAAAATCGTAGGAATGTTAATACTCCATTCGATTTTGTATGCACGAAATTCGAACTAGCCAATGTTATTGTACAGTTGTATCAAATATTGATCATTCATGACACTAACTCAGGAATATGGAGGAGAATTATGGTAATCAATCGACAAATTGAAGTTTCCGAATTCCATCCATCTTTTCAGCTCTCCTTCGTTAGCACAGGGTCTCCATCTAAGTATCTATGCCACCTTTTTTTTCCAGCCAGACACAAATGACAGGATGAAGTGGAATGTAGGACGCCACGTCAGAAGAAAAATCTTGGCTAACAAAGGGTACCACCAGATTCCTTTCACTCGGTAACTGGAGATGCGTTCTAACTAAACAGACTAACCTATCATGGAAAAGCAGGGGAGACGAGATGCTCCACTTGCGCTTCTTTGCCTGGGTGTCTATTTGCTCCGGCATCAGAGTTCCGCCAAACAGGTGAGCAAATCATTCTTGTAGACTCACAATGTCAAGAATCTGAAAAGCAAGATCAAAAGGCCAAGCTTACATGAGGCGGTATGATTACCAACGTCTGACTTTATTACAATTAACCAAGATCAAAAGGCCAAGCTTAAGTGAGATGGGTGACAACCTTGTCGGTGAACTGGCGAAAAGCTTGACCTTTCATCAGTTTATCCAATTCCTACAGACAAGTGTAGGCACAGATGATTAAAAAAAGAAAACTGGACGTGTACTTAGCAGCAAAGATTCACATCAGCTGCTGTCAATTTAAGTCGCATGGTTTTCGAAAAAAATCGCATGGGATAAGTTTTTTAAGCTTGTCCAACATTTCATTAGATATCAAATTCATGAAAAGGATGAGAAACAGAGGCGGTTTATACTATTTTCAAGATATGAAAACATGAGTTGATCCTGAATACTGTATTTCTTTTCAGATCAGCAGCACTCAGGTAAGCTATGTCACATACTCACAAAGTCACAAGTAACTCAAGCAGTATAATAGCAGATCTGAATCCAAACAAATTATAGATTTAACCAATGCCGCAATAGAAATACCTTTTCTGGTTCTGAAGAGCCATCAATCTTAAGAATCATTTTCTGCAGGTCAGGATCCCTCACAGCATCACGTATCTCATTCAGTTCCGCTGTATAGAATGAAATTTGAAGTAAAAAACACGTCCGAGAATTTCATCATGTTATTAATTGTTAAATAAGGTACAGATGCTAATCTACTATCAATCCCGGCATTCTTGAATTTAGCATCAACATGCTTCTATCAGTCCAAATGAGTCAGTAATTACTAAATTGACTCTTAAAAAGATAATAAATAAGCAATATAACACATCATACAGATGGATTAGAAATTACTTAGCCATGAAAAATCAGATAGATTCTCTGTAAACATTCTACTAGATTAAATCAGTTTCATTTCACAGACAGATTTCCCTACATGCTCATAAAATGGCTCTCAACAAATGATTTTCCCATGCAAATTAGTGTCTTTTAAGAAAGTTCAAGCAGATGTAGACAATTGGACGGTCACAGAGAACATATCGTCTTTTGCATCCAATCTTACTAAAGCAACGAGCAGTGCATAACCCTTACGCTTTCGTCCTCGCTTCGCGTAAAAGGGTTAACCCGGTTATTATTGCATTTCGTGACCGGGCTTTTAAATCAGTCATACTCTAATTAGACCACCGATATGGGATTATTCCCATTGTTTCGTTTGGGCCGGTCCCCACATAGGCCACACCAAAATTTTTATAAAACATAAAACAGAAATGAAAGAGTTTCAAGAGTTTTTGTCACACCTATAGACCTTAATCTATCATTGTCAACAAGCCAGCTTGGATCCTCAACTTTAAGAGCTATAGTAGGACACATTGTATTGGGAGATTTTGCAGGGCACATGGTGTCTGGTGCTGCAGAAGAAAAGGAAAAATGGCATTACAGATCACACTTCAGATAGCAACTACTTTGATAATAATATTATAGCTCCATTTCTCTACAGTCAGAGGTAGTTGTGGATGGCGGCGATGGCGCAACAACTGTACACAGAGGGTACAAGCATACAACCTTTGTCTGGTATATATATGAACCACTTTTATTGAAAACATAAAGTAAATTAGGAAGAAAGGAGAGAAAAAAAATACAAGCAGGTTGTATGAGCATGTACCTGAAGAGGGCTGTTGACCCATGTCATTAAGACAATCTGCTCCTGCTTCCTGCAATGCAGAGCTGTGTGCTGTAAACAATCAAAAGTGTTACTAAAAGCGCAGTCCAGATCATTCTAACTAATAAAAAATATCTTCAAGCTAATGCACAGAATCTTGCTACAGAATAGAATAGGCTAAGCCTCATCATTGGGGTGAATAAATCCTGCAGAACAGTATTTCATGATGCAAATAACAAGCAAATTTCCTCTACGGCTATAATAAAACAGATTTCAAATGAAGGCATCAACATAATGATTTTCTGAAGAAAACTTATTCAGTAATAACACCTAACTCAGTAACTCTGTTCTATCAGAACTAATAAAACCTCATATTCACACTAAACACAGTTATCAAATCATGTATTAAATATAGACATAGGTCTAGGAGTCTCAATCATAACTAGACAGCATGTTTTTTTAAGAGAAAATACAACAGGCTTTATCGCAAAGTCTAGAGTATGTAAAAAGAAGCAATCACATCTTAACATTTTTTCCTCTAAATATAGAATACTTACTAAGTTCCTCATGAACTGATGATTTGCCAGTTTCTTCCTCATGAATTGATGATTTGCTGATTTCTTCCTCAGGCAATGTCTTTTGGCAAGATTTTTCTGTGGAAAGCAATATTTAGCACCAAATTATCAGCTGTAAGGCAGTTTGACCCTACATAAACGGTTGCCCCAGCTTGTATGCATGTATCTCACTTCCAAGAAAGAAAAACTATATGAGTTGAATACTGCAAAAGCATTTCATGCTACTCTTTAGCCTTGTAAGATTCTGGCTGAAGAATTTTAGTGTTGAAATTATGTATTATGAGTTGAATGCTTCTCTGGACATTTTTATCTCACAATTGTCATTACTTGCCTATAGACGAAACTGATTTCAGAGGCATAAATAGTTCCATTCAAAAGATGTGGTTCCAACATGTCAAACAACGTAACATGTGTATGTCAGAAATGACTAATGGAACAATGGACGATAGAACTGAAGTACCTTTGTGACTTTTAAAGCATGTAACAGAACAACTGCAAGGCATAATAAGACACAATATTAGATACAACTAGCAAAAAGGAGAAGTTAACAGCTAATGTTTTTCTGCCATTATTCAGCATATATCAAGTAATTTGATGAATAGCTACAGATTAACAGCTTATGTAATTTGTGGTCTGCAGGTGGGGATTCCCCCCTCCCTTGGAGTTGACCATCAAAATTATGGCCACAAAAATTAGTACCAACCAAGAAAGGAGCATTCATGTAAATTTCCTTACATGATTCAAGTGTCTTGACGACTAGAATGAGTTCAATATGAAAGAAAACATAAGTGCATAATCTGAACTATTATAACGGGCATGTGTTAAGGAAGACCAATTACATCAGCTGAAGTGTTAGGTAAAACTTTTGAGCTGAGGTCACTAAAAGCCAACAATGCTATGGTAGAAACAATATCTCACCGAAAAATATTTACGATAGACCCAAAGCGGTTGGACCCTTCCCGGAACCTGCACAAGCGGGAGCTACGTGCACCGGGCTGCCCTAAATGCTTGATGGATAGATGCAGCATATTTCAGTATGTATGTCCGATCAATTTCACTCCAAATTCCATTTTCCGCCAGCCACACAAATATACAATCACCAAGCATGAAGCGTCTAAGCTCAACAGTACGTGAGCCCCACCGTTTTTAAGCTACAAAATACTAACTCATGCCAAGTGTTGGCTGAAATGCCCACTAAACCTGTTGTTTGCATCTTCAATTCCAGATTAATTCATGTAAGATATTCAAGGGATTAGATGCCCCATCAATTCTCTCGGTGAATCCTAGCCAATCCGTTTTCCCTAGTTTTCCCCACGACGGAATCAGAATGTTACTTCACGATCCTCAACAAACAACATCAAGCATGTAAAGCAGTACCCTGAGTACGAATTAACACCATGAAATCGAATCGAGAAAATAGCAGGAGCTACCTGTCTCCCAAAACACCACACCACAACACCAATCTCACCGCGAACACACACGCGTACCACGCCAAACCGCAGAGAAGGCATTTGGTGGACTTACTAGGGCGTGCGGCAGGAGGGGCACTTGTACTTGGACGGCGCCTCGTTGCACACGCGGCAAGTACCGCCGGCCATCTCGTGTCCAAACTCCGCAGGAGCTCCTCCGACTGCAGTCGCGGTACCCGGAACCTGCTGTGGACGGGGAGAGAAGGTGGATTACGAGTTTCCGACGGGGGCTTCGGCGGCTGGCGGCGGACAGAGCAGACGAGTGCTCGGCGAAATGCCGCTTGCTTGGGCCGGGCCTCGCTTTCAGCATGTGAACGTGGGCCGGACTGCCGGAGGGAGACACGGGCCCTCTTGCGCGGTGTTGAATGTTGTTGCGATCCTGGAGCGCGCGCTTGTGGAAAACTGGAAATGCCCGAAAGTTGGGAGTTGGGCGGGTGTGCGTTGCGTTGTGGCCAACGAAGAAAGCTTCAGATTCTAGCTGCGCCGCAAGCGTGGGCACGGTTTAAAAAAGGCGAACGCCATGCTTGAATTTTCGCGGAATCAGCGGTGGTGTGGTGCAGCTTTTGAGCGATTTCACACGAAATGCTAGCTCCCTGTTCAATGAGAATTCAATTCCGTGTACCCTTCGTCCGTAATTTGGTTATTGTATCTTTCGTACGTGTATGGTATCGATCGTCTCTAGCGTCACGCACTCGCCCACTTGTGTGATCAATACTACTACTTAGTTCTGCAGTTCACTTCTATTTACGTTTTCCCATAAATTCATACTAGCCGTTTTGTAATTATTGACACTTTTTAGTATAAATTTATATAAAAAACGTTAACAATTGAAAAACAAAGTAATACTAATTGTATCTTAACGGAAAGATAAGATGAGAACCGGGTACTCATGATGAGTCATGATCTTCAATTCACTAATGAACCGCTAAAAAAGTCGTAGAGATCACAACCCAACACACGCACGAAAATAGACATCATTGTTGCAGTTTATATCCGGTACCGATCCAGCGGATCCTTGAATTGAAGACGCTGGTGGTACACCCTCCACGCGTAGTCCTCCAGCAGAAACGAGTGGAACCTCCACTCATCCCCGTCGTCGTCCCCGCCGACACCATCCTCCGCTACGTCGCAGGCTTCTTCGTCGGAGCACGGGACCAACGGCGAGACGACGCTGTCCAGAGACAGGGTGATGAGGACGGTCACCGACAGGCGCTCGGCTGGCTCGCCGCGCTGCTGCCCTTCGCCCTTGCTTGTTGCGGCGCAGGGGGCGGGGCGAGTCATCCCTCTCACTTTCCTCAAGTCGCCGTTGCTCCACACCTAGTAGTAGCATGCGCCATGCGAGCCAAAAGAAAATCAGGACATGAGAGTAGTAAAGAATTAGCAGGTGCAAACATGATATGATGGTCGCTTTTGCGTTTGAGAAGCCGAGATTTCTGACTAATTCCGTCTCTTTACGTGTTCTTCCAAACCGCGCAGTGCAGCAATAAGCGAGCGGTGCACGCCAACAGCACCAGCTGCCGATGATGACATTGGGCAACAGGGTCAAAATTTGAGTGGTGATACTGATGCATAACCGACTTTAGAATTTGATGCGCGTTGCTTAAAAGGGATGCTCTATCAATCTCCGCCTCTGTTTTTTCTCATGTATTGTATGTATAGTAGCGTGTACTTGAGCACTCGCTAAAATCTAGTACTAATATATTTTGTTGTTTAAATAACGAGTATGGTACTAATCCGTAGTACTATTGAAGATCGCAGTTAGTAGAATGTCCATTGGATATCTCCGGTGATTTTGACGTCGGCCAAACCAAAAGATTTTGGACGCGATTACCTGAGCAATGTCGCCGATGGTGACAAGGATCGCGCCGTCGCGCGCGCCCACCGACGTCCACTCGCCGCCGTCGTCCATCACCCAGCTCGCTGGCGTGGCCGCTTCCTGCCCCGCCGCCTCCCACTGGCAGTGAAGGCCGACGACGTAAGGGTACGCCTTGCCCTTGCCTTGCCCCGCGGCTGGAGGCGCCGCCGTCTCGCCGGCTGGGACCTTGGATGCCCAGACCAGGCACCTGGCGCGCCTCTTCCCGTCCGCGAACGGGTCCTCTCGGAAACCCGCGTCGGGGCATCCGGACAGCAGCGCCACCACCCGCATGCCCACGTCCCTCATCCGCCGCGCGTACTCCGCCGCCGAACCCGGGAGCACGTCGTCCATCTCGCCTTTTTCGCTGGCATCGAACACCACGACCGGGTCTCCGTCCGCGCCCTGCTCCTCCTCTTCATCCTCCTCGGAGAATCCGAGCGCGCGTAGGGTCGACTCGCGGCGCGCGGACGCGTCAATCCGCGCCAGCTCGGCCAGCGCGGCGGACGGTAGCTCGGAGGGCACGCCGTGGCCGGCGACGTGGAAGTAGCCCGTGCCGGCCGCGTCATGGAGCGTGCCCGGGTCGGGAGCGTCGAGCGAGACGAGCGGAGGGAGAGCAGGCGGCGCCTGCGATCGCGTGCGCGGCGGAGAGCGGAGCCGGGGCGCTGGAGACGATAGGAGCATGCGGTGGAGGAAGGAGGACAGCACGGCGTCCGCGCCCACCCCGGCGCTGGCCGAAGGGAGCTGTTGGTTGGACGGTGTTGGCGGGGGAGGCCCAGGGAGCATGCTACCCCTGGTGGTGGCACCGGACATGGCCGTGTCTGTGGCGGTGGAGGAGGCGCCGGCCATGGAGAGGTGGGTTCGGACGCAACCGGTGGGAAGGAAACAGAACAGAGGCGTCCGTGTTTCTGGTGCTCGTGGGCGTCGGCGTTTTCGTGTCTGTACTGAGAGGAGCGCTCCATTTTATTTGTTTCCTCAGTGGAAAGTGGTTTTGTAGGCCCGCTGGCATGCCCATCAGTGGGCCCATTCCGGGGATTGCGGCGAACTTGTACGGTAAAGCAAGCGAATGGGCCGAACACAGCCCTCAACCGCTCCCCCAACATTACTGAATTTTGCCTGCTCGTTCCGTTGTGCTTATTCTGCTGCTTTTGATTTATTACTGTTTTGAAAAATGATTGGCATCACTTTGTTTTGCTTTTTCGGAGAGAGAGAGAGAGGGGAGAGACCATCGATTTTGTACTAGTAGATCCGAATTCATGCGCAATATAATTACATACTCGTACCATACGTGGGAAGTGAGTGCGAGAAAGCGAGTGCTTCAGTGAAAGCCTCAGTGATTACTTAAGCCTTCGTGCAACGCCGGAAACCATTTATTCCATTCCCAGATTTGCATTTAGCTTCAAAAATCCTGGGAAACCATAGCGTCTGCGTTGTCGTCGACCTCTTTCTGATCTGATCCACCCGTATCGCCCAGATGTAGATGCATCGCAGCGCGCGTCGTGCTTCTATTGAACGGAAGAGAGCTCACGAGACGTGGAAAATACTGTCCTCCTCTCGGTTTTGATACTGAAGACTTTGTACGACACGTATGATCCTGACACGTAAGGACTGGAGGTGGATAGATAGGACAGGGACACGCCGTGACATGGTGGATGCAGAGAAAAGCAGAGCATCTGGACATGCAACCCGGAATTCAATCATCGCGCCTTTTCACCCAATTTTTTTTTCCTTAAAGTGCTTTATTGTGGACATAAAAAAAATTATGGAGAACGTGTGCGTAGACTTGGCGCCTTGTCTGAATCTTGTTCTCTCGTGCGTGGAGTGAAGTACTTTTGGTTACGTCCCGTAATGGAGAGCATATGCGGCATCCATTTCGATATAAAACCGGAAAGATTTTGCAGTGTCCCTTCTTTACCTGATTAGATGAGAGATATTTCAGAATCGCGCAACAAAACGATTGCCATCGTGTGGTATTTTTTGGTTTGCGGCACCTCTGCAAACAGATTCCTGGAAACAAGGTTGTCTATACCGACGTCGAGCTCTTGAACTATCATCGGTTTTAATTTGGTGTTGTTATGTCCGATTAGATGGAGCATCTCGTTCGTGCGTATCGAATTATTTACTCTGTGATGAAATATTTGACGTCATCATGTTTTAACATCATATTTAACCTTTCATTTTACTTAATAAAAAATTAATCATAAATCACATTTGAAATGAACGAATCATGGCGAAGATGACGCCTAGTATGCGGCAACCGCCGTCGTAATTTCCTACCGCTATTGGGTGGGCTTGTACGTGTAGAAGCCTAAAACGGCTTACGGTGGGCTGAAAGTCGTTAAGAATCCGAGCACGAGGGTTGGAACCGGATGGACACATGGAATATAGGCCCGTTGACGTCCATAAATTGACTACCCATCGTCATTTGGGCCAGAAAGTGCCCCGCCGGATATGAATTGTGCTGTATTGAGTAGACAGACAAAGGGATTCGGCGAGCCCGTGTCACTCTATAGGCCTGCCGGTAAGGTCAAGTTTTCCTGTGCCTCAAGAAAAGATTAAGTGTCCTCTCAAATATGAACCCAAAGAAAAGAAAGACAAAATGTATGAGGAGGAGGAACAACAGTGATTGAGCCCTGTTACTACCACTTTGCGCGAGACGTTTTTATCGGGAATGACTGCGACCACGGACCGGATCTTCTCGCATGCAAAGTTGCAAACCTGTCATCATACTTAGCAACAAACATGCTATGTCTCTTCGGATACATCCGATGAAATTGGAACGAAACAAACAACTAATTCTACATAATCATATGATAAAAACTCACACTAATGTATTTGTTCCATAGGTGTGATCTACTCAACGTGCCTTTCGTTTTTGCTAAAAAAAAAATACTTGTCCGGTCTTTTCTATCTGTCATTAGAACAAAGAAAACTAGTTCATATTCGAATTTTGAACTAGTAAGAAACTTGTCCAGGAAAAAACAAAAGAATGAAGGCTGCTAGGCGAGGAAGGAACATCCTCGTGCTAAAACCAAAGAATAAATAATGGCCATGTTGGTGCGGCGGCGGAAGTCTAACGTAGTACTACTACTACGTGGTCATGGCTGCGGCTGCTAAGCCCGCCAAGTCACGAACCCACGAGCCACCGCTCGTTTCATTTTGTCCGCAGGCTTCGGCTCCAGTTGTTCGGCCGCGTCCGTCCAATCCACGGATCGTCGTGGTTAGCCGGCTTTAATCTGGTCCTGTACTGTGTGACGATGGAGCCATGGGATACATGAACTGAGCCAACAGAAGATTCGAATTTCTAAACAGCTCAGCAGAAGACTACTAGTACTACTGTATCGATTGATGGAAGAATTTGTAACCACGTTGCCAGGAATCAACTACGACAAGTCCGCACGAACGTACGCTCCCCTGATAATGCTTGGCAATGCTAGGACCACTACTGTTCCGCCGTCCTTTTCTTTTTACCCAAATCACTCCTGAACTTAAAAAAAAAAACTCCAGCAAACAAAAAGAAAATACATAACTACCATGGGTGGACATAAATAAATGGATACGAATTCGCTGATTTTACTGCACGCGTATAGTAGCCACTAACACATAGAATCAGTCCCTCATAAATTTACGTATATCAGTAATTACCGTACGGCTGCAGCTAAGTCAGCCCATGCTAAGCAAATATGGGTTCCGCTCTAGCAGCAAGCTCGGAGAGAGAGTAGTAGCTGTGGCGTTGGTTGCAGTAGTCGCTCTCTGATTTGATGTTTGGAACCAGCGCTGAGTGGGTTCGGGATGGCGCTCAGGGGCAGGGGCGGGCAGAACCAAACCACAACAACTGAAATAAACCCATCTTCCAAGCCACGGAAAAAAAAAAAGAGTTTTGGAGTCACGTCGCTGTTGAGCCGGGAGGATTTTTTGGACAACGCGAATGATTTTCCGGTAGTTGGCCAAACAGAGGCTTCCATAAACCACCAAAAGATAATGCCTTTGGCGCGAGGTCGGACGGTCGGTCACAGGAGAGGAGAGAGGAACAGAAGCTGATGAAGTACAGATTATCAAACGACATCAGCGGAAGCGGAAGTGGTGGAATGCTACTGTACAACGCAATAGGCTTGTCATTGGTACTGCACTAGTTGTGCTGGTAGCTAATTAGATTTGACAACAGTTTAACCTCTAATTATTGTTTTAGATCCTCCAAAAGGTGTGCCGTACAAGGCAATACAGGTTTGGTACTTAGTAGTAGCCAACAGCAAGTTTAGTCACTTTACTGTAGTTCCCCTGCTGGAAGAAAGAGAGCAAGGGGAGAAGGTTGTTTTTTTTCTTGTTTGGGGGGGGGGGGGGGGGGGGGGGTGGGTTTGGATGGCTATAAATCCTGCTTTGCATTGCATGCATGGTCTTGTGTTTAATCTGTCGCCTCAATTAATTTCCGATGACTATAAAAATCCAAAATACTTGCTCCTCAATTAATTTCCCATGACTATAAAAATCCAAAATACTTGCTCCATGCATATTTCATTTTATCGTTAACAGACAAAAATAAAAAAAATAAAATGGATCTAAAATACTACTCCTTTCGTATCTTTTATTGTTGCTGTAGTTCACTTCCAACATCAGCTTTGACCACTCATGATAAATAAATTAAAACAAATTATAAAACATATATGATATTTGTTATACATTTCTGAATAAGATAAATGTGGGGGCTAATACTTAAAAGCATTTCTCCTTTTCTCCGAGGCCCGGGCTGGGCACATCCTTTTCTCCAGTACCACTGCGAAAGCGAGCAAGCGACGCCTCACGGATGCCGTGCTGCCTTGCTGTCGAAAAGCATATGGTAACTGTTCAGTTCGATTTCAGCTGACGTCGCACGGCTTTAATGAATGTACCTACCAATTGTCTGCTCCTTTTCTCTCCAATGGACTAGTAGTGCACGGTTTTATGCTTAGCTACCTTCACACGCTCTTGAAAAAAAAAAATGCTTAGGTATCTTCGCGAGGCTGGCGTGGTGACGCGACGGTTACGGTGTCCAGCGCCACAGCGGAGGCAAATCCCTTGTTTCAGTTCAGGCCTGAAAATGCAGCAGATACGTTATCGGAAGAAAACAGAGTGAAATGAGAATAGTGTCAGTGCAATATTCATAAAATTGCGCATCCTTTTTTCGGGCTTATTTTTGTCGATGTTTGACAAAACAGAAGCGGCAGGGAACGACGGAGGAGCCAAAATTCTGCCACTCCATTGTCGCTTATGGCCCTTGAGCGGTAGTGCCTTTGTGGTAAACACGTTCGCAAGCGAATCATGTACTACATGAAAACACACGAACCAACCGAAATCCGTCTGAAGCACTCTCAGGCCACAACTGAGAATGGGAGAGAGGACGTGAACACGATCCAAAATCATGCACAAGAAGAAGGTTACAGGATCATGAATCAGTGGACTGTATAATATGCCGCACATCACAATTTTTATTTTGCCAAACTGCACGGCAGTTCAGTTGGTCTTCTCTGTAACGTCGCCTCAGAACAATCTGGCATTCCATAAAAAAATATGATAGCATCTGAGCAATCAATTGATTTTTTTTTTTGCGGTAGTTGAGCGACTAATTAAGGTTTACTACTAATCCAGATCCTACACATGTGAATCGGAAGAGCTTATTTTTAATAGTTTCCCCTGAACTGACAAGCCAGGTAAACATAATTCTGGACCAGTGATCTATACCCACCAATACCGAGCGTCCAACGCCATAGCTTAAAAAACAATTGAGTCACATTCCTGCAAACAACTTCAGTCATACTACTACTAGTAGCTAGAAGTCTCACCGCAGTAGTTCGCTCCTCGTGTCCTACCACATACAGGGCGCGTTAGCTAGAATGGCACGAGGTGTAATCCAAATAAGTGTTCAGATGTGATGCGTGTCTACATGTTGTCAACAGTTCATCGTCATAGATTCATAGAATCAATCTGCTCGGGTGTTCATAACAATTCTTTTAGTTACCACGTTGACTGAACAAGGGGATAAATAAGTGAATAAGAAAATATGGTTGTACTACGTATCGGTATCTCCCTTCAACAATATAAAAATGAAGGTAATATTACGTACATTTGTTGTTATTAAACTGTTCACAATAATTTAGTTACAAAGAAATCTACAGGAGGATGAATCAGTGGATGAGAATTACTAGTATGATACAGTAGTCGTAGTAAATTACTTCTTCCTTTCTTTTTAACGTAAAATTAATTCGTCCTATAGTATCACTGAATGAACTGTACAAAATTACCCCTCCAAACAATTTGAGCAGTTCACAGCCACGTATATTTATTAATTAAATTAGTCCATCGCCAAAAAAAAACATCATTAAAGTAGTCCATGGTATATGTCAAAGGCGTGCTGTACCACGTTTCTCCATGCCTCGTCGGGGATGGACTGGCCAAGTCTCGGCATTCGGCAACATGGAATTTGTCAAGGAATGAAATATCCTTCGTGGCCCCGTTTCCTTCAATTAAGCGCGCTTACTTGCCCGTTCAACGCCTGACAAAAAGAAAAGAGAGAAGGGAAGGGGAAGCATCCATCAGGAGAGATGGCTTCCCCTCACCAAATCCGCAGTCCCTCCGCCAATCCATAAAGACCCCGCGGCTAGCTTGCAAGCGACGACGATCGCGGCACGCGCGACGGTCGTTGATTGGTTCAAGCAGCAAAGCCAGTTATCGCGTCCCGTGCGGCCTGCACAGAGCAACAAGGCGAGCGAGCGAGCGAGCTGTGGAGCGGAATTAAGCCGCCATGAGCTTGCCCGGCCGGCGCAAGTCGTCGCTCGCCGGCGCGGGCGCAGGCGCCGGTGCCGGCACGATCGACCCTTTCGGCGGGAAGCAGACGGCGACGTCGCTACGGAAGGGCGGGCGGCTGCCGGTCTACATCGCCGGCGTGTTCTTCTTCATCTGCGTCATCATCATGTACGGCGAGGACATCCGGTCGCTGACGCGCGTTCCGCCGCCGCCGGCTACGCTGCCGGGCGCGTCATCATCATCGTCGGGCAGGCACGTAGTCGCCGGTCCCCGGCGAGACACGTCGTCCTCTTCGCAGCAGAAGGCCGCCGTGTTGCATCACGACGACAAAAAGCCGAAGCCGACGGTGGTAGAGACGACAGTAGAACGGAAGGTCGTCGTCGAGTCGTCCACGCCGACGCCCAGTAACAAGAGCACTAAGAAGCCCACCAAGAAGAAGGCGAGGAGGCAGCGCGCGGCGAAGAAGACGGCGGCTGTGGTGCCGTCCGCGCTGGACGTGCCACCGGAGTCGTGTGACCTGTCCAAGGGGAAGTGGGTGTTCGACAACACGAGCTACCCGCTGTACAAGGAGCACGAGTGCCAGTTCCTGACGTCGCAGGTGACGTGCATGAAGAACGGCCGCCGCGACGACACGTACCAGAAGTGGCGGTGGCAGCCGAGGGACTGCTCCATGCCCAGGTATGTAATTAAACTCGCATGGCAGAAACAAACACAACATGGGCGCGATCGAAGCGATGGGCTATCCTTCGTCCGCTTTCCTTCCAAGGAAATGGTCGGCTGATCAGAGACGTGCGGAAATGTTAAAGGCTCAACTCTGCTTTGCTTATCGTCCTTGCAGGTTCGACGCGAAGCTGTTCGTGGAGAGGCTCCGAGGCAAGCGGATGATGTTCGTGGGCGACTCGCTGAACCGGAACCAGTGGGAGTCGATGGTGTGTCTGGTGAGCCAGGCCGTATCGCCGGAGAAGAAGTACGTCAAGTGGGAAGGCCAGCGCATCGTCTTCTACGCCTGGGTGCGTATCCCTCCCTGTCTCCGTTTTACGATTTCGTGCCGGCCGGTATAACCGTCGCAAGCTACCAGCTGGGTCCCGCGCGCGGCAGTATTTTGATTCGTTCTACGCAGCCCGTTTTTTTTTTTCAACCGTGACGTCGTGTGTGTCCCCCCTGTTGGTGCCGCGCGGCTAGCTGGCTTAGCTTAGCTAGGTGCACCAACTTCGCCTGCATTTCTAACTAACCGGGAGGGAGATCGAGCCCGGCCGGCGTTTGTTTGTTCTTGGACGCAACTAACCAACAACTCACCCGGGGAATCGGATTGTGTGTGTGCAGGAGTACAACGCGACGGTGGAGTTCTACTGGGCGCCGTTCCTGGTGGAGTCCAACTCGGACGACCCGAAGATCCACAGCATCCAGGACCGGATCATCAAGGCGGACGCGGTCGCGGCGCACGCGGAGCACTGGCGGGGCGTCGACTACCTCGTATTCAACACGTACATCTGGTGGATGAACACGCTCAACATGAAAGTCATGTACGTGCGTGCGTGTGCCTGAATCAGCATTGCGTGATTTTCGCCGTCTTCCAGCCCCATTTGACGGGGCCGAACAAGGAAAGCTACGACGATAGTAGATTGATGCTGACGTTGTGTTGTGTAATTTATTACGTTTGGCAGGAGACCGGGCGGGCAGAGCTGGGAGGAGCACGACGAGCTGGTGCGGCTCGAGGCGTACCGGAAGGTGCTGACGACGTGGGCGAACTGGGTGAACGAGAACATCGACCCGGCACGCACGTCCGTCTTCTTCATGAGCATGTCGCCGCTCCACATCAGGTACTCCTATACCACGATTATTTCTCCTATATTTGTACTGTTTATAGCAGCTGCCACATCCCCTACTTAAAGCCTTAACAGCGATGGAATGGAAGCACGCCCGATCAGGCACGGAAACTGTACGCGTACAGTTCGTGTCATACACGTCGTAGCACGAGTGTTAGCTGTAGCTCCTTGGCGTTACGCGTACCAAGTCTTGAAGCCTTTCACCGTACCGGGCTCCGGATGCTCCGGAGAAAAGACGGAATTGCTCCGATGATCCTACATGGACTGGTGGCGGAGTGGGCGCGTCGTCCCGATCAGTTCCAGTGTGCGGACCAGTCCAATGCCGCAAAGCACAGCCAACAAAGGGGAAAACCGGGCACGCCGCGTCCAGCCGATTGGTCGTTTTCTTGGGGCTGGGTTCGCTTGGAAATGTCAGACGAGCGTCTGCGTGGGTGGCCGTTTTCGCGCAACCCTGCTGTGTGTTGTTGTTGTTGGACAGTTGCTCTAAACAGAGGAACGTGGTCTGCAACTACCGCTAACAGGGAGCCTGATAGAGGAGGGGCGACTCTCTCCATCGCCCATCCGCGGTACTGTGATCGTTGATTGCGAAGTCGTGAATCTTGCTGGCTGTCCTTCCTTCCAGTTAGCTTCTCGTGTGGTCCCAAACACAACAACTTATAGTATATAGTATAGTAGTAGCAGCTTGTTAACCAAAGTGGCAACAGCGTATGCAGATGCGGTAGCGCCAATGGTTGGACACATTTACTTAAGCCGTGCTGCACTAGGTATGAGAGCGTGTACCAAATGCGTCCCAAATAAAGCTAAAGGGAGAAGTTACTAAAAATAAACTAAAGGGAGAAGAACAAAAAATTTTCGTGTTCATGGCTCAATCCACAGGCACATGGTGGAATACTAACAAAAAGCTAATTAAACTACATACTAGGTTCTAGTTTTTGTAAGCCAAGCCGTTAGGGTGAAGGGCACAAAGTATTAATTTGTCATTGTTTGGACAACAATTATTTTTTTTTAAAAAAAATGAAATCCACATTAGGCGACGACTGTACTAACACGAGTTAGAGCTGATCACATCACAATTATCAAGGATGATTGGCGCTGTATTAGCGATCCCGAGGCTGGTATGCACAGTTTAGTACTAATGCTGAGCACAACCTTTTAGATGTTATTACTTGGATCTGCATCTTCCTAGTAGTGTTGCAGTTCTCCATGCACCTTTATGCGGTCAAAAACTTGCGTCACAAACCTGTGACCCACCCAACTACAGCTACTCCGCAAATGTGTCCCAGCACCAGACGAATAAGGTTAAGGTCGGGTTTCCAAATGGCGCCACGCACCCGTATTATTGTAGTAGCTCGCTGTCCAACTTGCAATATGAGAAAATTAATTAATGCTTCCTCACCAAAATAAAAATAAAAATAATGCCACTATACTACTAGTAGGAGTACTATGGCAGGATAACTAGTACAGGACGACGCATGAGGTTCAGTTGTGTGTACCTGTCTCACCACATGGGGATCGAATTATTCTCACGAATCATGAGAGAAGACTTGTTGAAGCTTCCAATCGATTCTGATTTGGCCGTTGCCGTCCGTGATGCAACAATTATCAGCGACCGACGACGACGTACCGTGATGGAGGGAGTCTAAGTTGGATGAAAGTACAGTCCTCTCTGCTGCTATTGATCCTAGAGTACTTGCATCTGACGTAAAACTCTCTTACTACTATTGCGTAGTTGTGGCTCAAAGCTCCCTCCAACCTCTTTTCAGAGTCAGCTCATACAGAGCCGCCCATAATCTTAGCTGCTGTTGCTCCAGCAGTACTAGTACTCTGTTATATTATTGGAATCTCCACGCTCCATGCCACCGAGTCAATACAAGCAGCACCAGTACAATTTGTAGCGCATAAATACGAACTGCCTGTATACTTAAAAATGTAATACATGACACTGACGAATGATCGACGGGGCCACAATCAGGCAGAAGCTTTGCATTGGTTACCTGTCGATGCATTGACAACGATTTGCTAGCTAGCAGCCCGCGGGGTCCCATGGATGACGCCTTACGAAAGCTTCCACGAAGAAAAAAAAGAGAGGAGGATGTGGACCTATCAGGAACCTGATACATGGTGTGTTCAATTGGGTTCCGTCTCCCGTGAAGCGAGACCAACAACCAAACCTCTTCGAATTGCCAACTCAGTTTTGGAGTCAAATCAAAAGGTTCTGCACATTTCTCGCTTTATTAGTATTAGCTGTACAGTAGCAGTACGCGAGGAGGCTAGCTAGAATTAGGAGTCGCTAGACAAGGCTACGACGACAGATTGTTTTCAATATCTGGTGAAGGGTGCAAATCACTTTGCGGGTTTCGACGTGCTGTCGCTGCCCGGCTCGGGAGATCATCCAGCCATCAGCTAGTACTAAAGCTAGAGAGAGTTCTTGCTATGCTAGTATCCTTGATGAGGAAATTAAAGATAAGTGACAATGAACCATCTGTCGTGTCGTCCAAGCTGTAGAATATTATTGCAGTGGTGTTTGCGTCCGCGGATGGAAGACTTGGTACTGTACTAGTAGTTGGAGGCCTGTCACGTCGAAAGATACAGTTAAGGTTGATCAAACGAGAAAGGACAAGTTTGTCCCCGCCAATTTGTATTTTATATAAATGAGGGGACAAAAGTACTTGCAATGCCCGCCCGTGAACAAGGTAGGCAGACAAAAGTGCGTACTACTTCTGCACGAGGCATTCCGCATCACGAAAACTGCGTTTGCTGCTCATTTCATCCCATAATCTTCTTAATATTACACTATAGCATAATGAATAAAAAAATAAAATATTATCATTAACTCTTTCTAGTAATTAATTCATGCGTCATAATCTTGCGTGCATATAGTTATATATAACCACTAATTTTGTTTGGGACCATCAATTTCTTTTGAATATGAGGAATTAGTCTAAAAATAAAGGTATAATAATTAATTTCATATTTATAAAAAAATTATAAAAATTTTTATTTATTATAATATAAAAAAATTATGGGACAGAGGGTACCGTTTAACCAAAGAAGTTTGACATAGTATGCTAGTAGTACTTTTCTGCATCGAAATTTGTCTGACTACGGAGAGAAGAAGGAATTGCTGATTTTTTTTTTTTTTGGTTGGTTGGTTTGCAGCCCGCAGGTTTGGGGTAACCCGGACGGGATCCGTTGCGCCAAGGAGACGATGCCGGTGCTCAAGTGGCATGGCCCTCTGTGGCTGGGCACGGACTGGGACATGTTCCACGTGGCGCGCAACATCTCCCGCTCGGCGGCGCCGCGCGTGCCCATCACGTTCGTGGACATCACGACCATGTCGGAGCGGCGCAAGGACGGGCACACCTCCGTGCACACCATCCGGCAGGGGAAGGTCCTCGGGCCGGAAGAGCAGGCAGATCCGGGCACCTACGCCGACTGCATCCACTGGTGCCTCCCCGGCGTGCCCGACATCTGGAACCTCATCCTCTACACGCGGATAATGTCAAGGCCGCCGCCACAAACACTGGCGCAGGTCGCGTGATGAGATGAAAGACGGCAACAAAAAAAAAGGCGACCATGCCTGGAGCCAGCTGCTAGTGCTGGTGGCTGTGCATCGCCATCGTCTTCGTCTCCGTCCTGCAGCAAAATTTTCTCCGCTTTTTCTTCACATTATTCTTCCTTCCTGGCCTTTATACCTGTCGAAAAGATGTCTTTGTTTTTTTAGGAGGGTAAGTACGTAGTAGGTACACTTCATCAGTGGTAAGTGGAAAAAGTGGAAAAAGATTGTATACTGATTGGCGGTGAGGAGGTTATTATTCTTTTCTTCCTCCTCGATCAAACTGTACATGACGCGGCTAGAAAAAAAATAAGCTGAAATGAAAAGGGATGAACTGACGGATGGGCATGGTTTCCCGAGAGAAGAAACGGACGCTCGCGTGCGTCCATCCATTCCACCTGCCCCAGCAGAGAACCACCGTCCACCATGGGGCGACTGCTGCCGCGCAAGGGCAAGCTCGCCGCGTCGTTGTCTCGTCCTCGCTCGTTACCTCTTTTTACGTGGTGGACCCGGGAACAGATCGAAAGGAGATGGCGCTTTTAGGTGATCATTTCAGTGTAAAGTCCCCATGATCTATCTATCTGAAAAGGAAAGGTGGCGGTAGTACGAGTACGCATCATTGCGATCCGAGGGCGGGCGAGCGTGCGATTGATGGGCCGGCCTCCTTCTGACAAAAATCTCCTCTGCCTTTCGGTGTTCGTTGCTTGCCGTTCTCTCCTTTCCTGTAAAACACAAGGAGTCCATGCCAAGGAGGACGTAAGCGCCGTGACACGCGAGGGAATTTACCTAGTATAGTATCTTGCAGAAATAAAACATGTGATGAAGTATAAATAATTGTGATACGAAGAGAACGGAAGCTCCGGTCCATCCATCAGCGGTGAGAATCTGGTATTAGAGGACTAAGGGGTGGATACTGTACTTTTCAGTAGCAGGGGTGGTTAACCGCCAAGTTGTGTTATAGTACGACATCAACAGATCAGTAGTAGTAGTGTCCAAAGCCCATCAATGCTGGGGTGAAGCATATATGACCATACTCGGTAGGTGATCAGGCTATATGCGTCCAACCGCCATCTTTGGTCCATTCAGTTCTTTCACGGATCATCAGGACCACGCACCTCACAGGACAAAGTTTTCATGCAGGCAGTATAGGTGTAACGTATTTTCATGTCTGCTGCTGAATAATCGAGATGTCACTATTGTGGACAATCGGACATCAAGTCCATTTACTTGAACCCATTAAGTTTGGACTAAGACCGAATTCCTCCTCAATCACACACCCCAAGCCCAACCAGTCTACCTTTTAACATGGGCTTTGTCGTTCAGCAAAGGCCCGAGAGCATCGACATCATCTGTAGTGCTAAATATAGCCAAGCCCGGCCCGCCCTAGCGCCCTGTTCTCAGTTAACCTAGGCAACGCGCCTCTCTGTCATTCCCACGGCGCCGCCGCCGGTCCTCGCTATAAAGCCTCGAACTTGCTCCAAACCTCCTTAGCAGCTGATAAGCGCTTGCAACTTCATCGTGATGATGCGTGGCGCTCCGTTCCCATCTCCCACGGCAATCTGCTCTACGGTTTAACCAGTTCAGGCCGGAGTGCCGGACGCTATTCTGTTTTTTCTTTATTTTTTTTTGCTGGTATTTGTTCCTCTTCGTTCGCCATGGCTATGTCTTTTGCTCCTCTTTGATTGATGACGGCAACTTATCGAGAGGGGCCATTCCCACGTTGGTATCCTTCTTTTTGCGGTTGCCCACATCAGACCGGCCAACATTGCAGCTGGAGCAGGATCTGCTCCTGCTCAAGCATGGAACTGGCTTCCTGTGGCTGGATATTTACGGCTCCCGATTCTGAAAATCACTGACCAAAAGTTTGCATCCTTTACTTGCTGTTTCTTCTTGTACTGAAAGCTTCTACTTGCGTTTCTTTCACACATTTTTTCGTAGCGAATTTGTAATTTGCATCAACGGAAGTTGTGAATGTGACACTCTTACGGGCCACTTTCCAGCATATTAAGGTCCTGGGCTGTAACACTCTTATGGGCCACTTTCTATACCCTCCTGCCTCATGCATTGCAAACAGCATGCAGCCCAAAATCGAGAAATTGGGTCACGCAGCTTCATACAGTATGATTATAGCGGACAATACTGGAAGTGAAAATCGAGTAGTATCACGTGAGCACGAAGCAGTGGCCAGTGGACAAACCGACTAACCGAGAGGTCTAGAACGGACAGGTGATCGTGCTCTGATTTCCCCTGCAAATGAATGCTGCCGCTCAAGTGCAATGGCCTGTGAACTGTATCCGACTAAGTAATAACTAAATAAAGGGACCGCCACCGCATCATCTCAACCCTGCAGTGAGTGATGCAAAACTTGTTTCTGTTATATTGCTGCACACTTTTGAGGAATCACTGCTGTACAAGTGCACGAGGCAAATCATTCTCCGCCACGCCCTGGACAACTTGAGCCACTCACTAACCAGTGCATATGGGAACCGCCGGCTCTCGCACGGAGGCGGTGTTCCAGTCGTGCGAGTAAATGCCGCCGGCACTGCGGGTCTGATCAGACAGCTTCGCTTCCGATGACGTCCTGTTTGCCGGCCGCCGCGGCCGGCAGGAGCGAGGCGCGGCACAGCGGGCAGCTGGCCCGCACCCGCAGCCACGGGTCCACGCACTCCGGGTGGAAGCCGTGCCCGCACGGCGGCAGCAGGGCCTTCACCTTGTCGCCCTCGGCGAACTCGCCGAGGCAGATGGGGCAGCAGCCCTGCCCCTGCGCCGCGTCGTCATCGTCCGCGCCTGGCCGCGGTTGGTACATCGTCACGGGGAACCCTGCGATGGCGGCGTCGTCGAGGCCGACGGACGCCGGGGCCGCGGAGGTGGAAGATGACAACGATGACGCGTAGTAGTAGTAGTACCTCCTCGGCGGTGGCAGAGGCGCCGGGCCGGGGCCAGGCCTGTGGTAGCGGTGGCATGCCCAGCGGAGGTACATGCAGACGGCGACGACGGAGCAGACGACGACCAGCAGGAGCGCCGCGAGGAACGGGACGCCGCCGCGACCGCGCACCGCGAAGTTGCCGTCGTCCACGTCGCCGTACCGCCATCGCAGCGCCTCCTGCGCTGCCATTCTCGATTATTGGGCCCTTTTCGATTCGCCGCTCGCTCGCTCGCTTGCTCGCTCTTGGGAAAGAACTGTTGAAGAAAATAAAAATTTGCTTTTCGCGTCGTTCTCGAGCAGGTTAAAAAGGGCCCGGGTGGCGTGGCTCCGGCGGGCTTGGCGGCCTGCTCAATTCTGGCTTGGTGGTCGAGGGAGTTCTAAAAAGCTCTTCAGCACCGGTTTCAGTTTCAAGCTACTGTCGTCCGTTTGTTTCCCTAAAAAACGAAATTCTTTTTGATGACCCCCGGTCCTGAAACGTGCCAGCGACGCATCGCTCTACGGCGTTCGTGCAGAGGTGGAGCGGGCCACACACACACGACCGGTTGCTCTCGAGTTGATTGTGGGGTTTTCCTCAGTTCACCCTTACATTTCTGGAGCCATCAAATCTCGAGGTGCTGATTGCTGAAGATATGTGGCCCTGCTAGATTATGCTAAAACGAGCGAGATGCTGTCCAGTCGCCGAGCGGGGTACTCGATGATCGCTGGCCGACGGCCATCATAACTCGCTACTATAGCAATCGAGGGAATGAAGGGAAGAACCATCTCGGGTTTTCGGCAGACCGAATCAATAATGTGTTTTGTGCGGCCGCTTTCACCAAAACGCGGGAAGTTTCTTCAGAATATTAACACAAAACAGGTGAAGAAGATTGGTTGGTCGCCCACCCACCTCGCTGCAGATAATACTAGATTCTGGAACGTTCGAACGGAGTCCAGTTCAATAAACTTCAGCCTTCAGGGGACGTACAGAGTTTAGGCCCAGAATAAGCAGGGGAACACTGAAAGGGGGGTAGTATGTATGCAAACGTAAAGGTTCCTTGGTTTGGCCCGCTTCTTATATATACTACTCCCTTAGCATCATTTTTTTTTTCGCTACCATGCGAGTGTTTGTGGGACGCGCCTTTATGTGCATGCAGATGATTCCCGAGCCGGCCGAGCATGGAACAGCACATGTTCGCAACCGGATCCAACGGCTTTCCGTGCTCTAACAGCATCATTGCCGAGAATCAGTTTGGGCACAGATTCCCTGGCCGCCACCGGCAGCATATATATCATCGATTGGTTCACTGAAAAAAAAAACGACAAAAATATTGTTACTAAACGGCCAATCCAAACGAAAATAGTTCAGCTCCGGGCTCCTCCGGCCGGGCAGTTCAACATTGGTTTCAGCTCGAGAGTTCAACACATCACGACCAAACCAAACGAAAATCACCTGGCCCGACTCCGGGCTCCTCCGGCCGGGCAGCCCCAGGAAACGGAAACGCAGCCATAGCCATGCCACATTGCCGCAGACAGCACAAAGAGCAGCGGCACGGCAGCGCAGAATAGCCGAGCCCGGCCGCTGCAAAGGAAGCTGCGCGCGCGCGCGCGGAGCAGTAGCTGAAGGTCTCGTTCTCGTGGACCGAGGCAGGCAGGCAGGTAGGCAGCTAGGGTCCGTCCTTTGTCTTTGCCTACGCATTAATTTAACGCCCTAAAACATCACATCTGCCGAGCACCGCGTCGTCCGTCTGCCAAGAAATCTTTGCCTCTGATCGCACGGGTGGATGGACGTCGCCGTCCTAATCAATGAAGCGAAACTTTTATTCTCGCACAGTCCCAACAAGCCTTGCATGCGCCCTGCGGGGATGATCTACCCCCGCGCACTTGGACAGCGTGCAAGGAGCCCACTCAAATTAAGGTTACTCCGTACTCCTTCGACGTAAAAAAGAAGTACTTTACAACAATGACACCATATTTAAAATATAATTTTAATTTTAATTTTTAATAAAAATATTTATTAAAAATGATATATGTATGATTTTATGAAAATTTTTTAAGATGAATATACTTATATGGATTTTATATTTTTAAATATAAAATTTAAAAGTTATTCATGATTTATATTCTCAGTGTTTGACCGGAACTTTATTCTAAACTACGTTCTTTTTCACGCCGGAGGGAGTATCGACAACATGATAGAATGATAATAATTCTATAAATAGAAAATGAGAATAATAGAAATAGAAATAATCTATAAACATACTGTACTTATGGCCTTCAATTATTGAATATTAACAGATGAATTTATTATTACTCTCTATTTTTTAATTATTATACACTATTAAGATAATAATTCTAGTTTTATAAAATCAAATAATGTCGTTGCCCTCATCGTAACAATGTAATAATGGAGGGAGTACACAGAAACTCTATTATGGCATTTCTGTTCTCCTTTCTACATTTAACATTAAGTACATCTCTATTACCTATATGTGTGTATTGTAAAATCACTATCGGCCAAAACTTAAATACATGTTGGTAGTAATAAGGTTTACGTAGACAACATTCACAACACAAGCGAAAGCATTGTCTTCTTACAATCTCTCAACATACAAGGCAAGAGAAATGTTATTGAAAATCCAAGTTGACATGGTCTTGAGTGCTACCGGAGGTCAACGGAAGAAGCGAAAACCCACTACATGTGAGAGAGTTATGTGTCATATTTATTGGATGAGTTGGTTAATTAGATGCATGAAACTTAATATACTGTCAAAATCAGATGTATCTCGAGTTCGAATCCCATTAGAATCAATTTTACGTAATTTTTTGAATCCCATTAGAATCAATTTTACGTAATTTAAATCCTTTCCTCCAAAATTTAATTTTTTTTTCTTGCAAATACTTAACCAGGTCGTAGTGCGTACTCGAGAAACTAATCTCTGTCAAAAGGGCACACCAATGATACATTTCTTCAACAAAGAACTTCTACCAACTTTAAAAACGTGGCTTATAAATAGAAAAAATATAAATTTGCGAACTAATTACAAGGATATGATGGATAACAGAGGCATCATCCCTAGTATATGTTTTCGACTACTACTCAGTTTACATTTGTTATCGTTTGGGAGAAAAGAAATTGTACTGCCCGCAGCTTTATTGTGGTTTCACCAGAACGACTTCAAAACATAAAAGCGGACGAATGTGTCGATTTGTGATTTCAAACACCATTAATTATTTTGAAATTATCCTGCAACTAGAATTGATATCAACATGGGTATTAGCTAGGATACAAACGGTGAAGAAGTTCACTTTACAAACCCCCCAAAAAAAAAGACAGGAGAGAAAAGAATCCAGTGACAAATAGTGCAAAGACTACGCCAACATACAAGTTATTCCCAGAGCACGTCTAGCATATGAGGATCAGAAAATTTGCATGCGGTAAAGCACTCGGTCCTCGATTACAGATTACTAACAGAATGACAGAATCCATGCATCAGTCTGATAAAACTAACTAATTCACTAGCTACTATCTAGGCGGCCGGTTATGGAATACTAAGATTTGCTAAAGCGAGCTAGTAGTAGGCAGAGTACACTCACGAACGGGAAGTAGGGAGGGGGAACTACCTTAACCTTATGTAGCTACTGACTGCTTGCTAATAAGATCCGGGCATCAGATCAACCTCCTCTTGGAGGTTAGTACATATAGAGTAGCATGCCGGTGCTGTTTCATCTCCGAAGACGCAAGGAGGCAGAGGAGGCAGCTCGTGTGCACCACTCGCCTGCCACGGATCAAGCACCTGCAGCTGATGTGCAACCACGGCTGCGTAGTTCGCCGCCTCCTGCGCCGACAAGGGGAGCTGTGGCATCACCGCGGCCTCATCATCTGCAGCACGGCCGTCTGACGCGGGCATCACCTGATCATCAGCGCCAGAGTAAGCGGCACCAGCAGCGAACTCGTGGGAGCCCTCCTCGTGCTGCATGAGCGCGGCCTGGTGCAGGCTGACCTGCGCCTTGAGGAACTTGACGTAGTGGATGGCCTGCTCCAGCATGGACACCGTGTCCATCTTGGTGCCGCCGGGCACCAGGCTGCGGAGCACGCGGAAGCGGTCGCTGATGCGGTGCCGACGCTCGCGCGCCGCCACGCTCTGGGGATCCGTCGAGAGCTTGGCCCCGGGGCGGCGCCGCCCACCGCCGCCGCCGCGACCCCTGCTGTCACTGATGAGGCCCGCCGCCGCCGCCGGGTGGATGACGTAGGGCTGCTGCGGGTGGATGATGGGGAAGCTTCGTGGGTCATGCATGTTCGGGTAGTGATATGGATCCATGGCTAGGATGCGCGGAGAGGCCTAGGTGTGTAACCACTACACTGTGCTGATGTTGTTGCCTTGCTGGTTTCGATGAGCCCTAGAGCTATGAGTTTCGGGTGGAGGCGACGGTGGGTATATATACTCAACATGGGATCAGATGGAAGCGTATAAGCACATGCAATGTGTCGTTTCAATGAACTTGATCAGTAATAAATTGGGAGTTTCCCGTCATCATTAGCATGAGACTGAAAGGAAAAGCGTGGCAAAATGATACTTACATTTTTTTTGGTTTGATACTTACAAAAATTGGTACTAGCTAGGAACACAAGACGAGTCAAGGCGCGCATAAAATTGACCGAGAATGTCACAAGACAATTTTTCCCCACAAGTTTGTTGGAATTTTTCAGAATTTTGGGAGTTGCTAATTTTCAATCCACCCCTTAGATCTAGATCGGATTAGTTATTTTTTTTTAATTTTGAAATCATATAAAAGCGGGTATTGTCTACAAAACAAATCGAACTATCCCACTACACGTATGAGTGAAAATACTCTGATTTCACTCGCAGGAAAATTAGGATTCATGTATACAAGTATATGAGTTTAGATAGATTTTCAAGCCTCTTGGTTGTTCGTGACTTCTGAATAAGTGAGTTCTTATGAGATGTTTTAATTTCAAGGTGTTCAGATACAATAAACTACGTTAATTATCTGTTAGTTTTAATGAAATTGCGATGTACTAATAAATGCATTGCCGGCATTGAACTGTGTTCCCCTATCTGGTGTGAGCTCAGAAAGGAAACGATCAAGTCCGTACGGAGAGGATGAGTGAGTCCACTTATACGTTCAACATGGATGATGTAGGCAATCATGTAACATATCTCAGAAAGGTGGCCTTCATTCATGCACGGAAAAAGTACACGTACGAACGGATAGCTCTCTACTACTATACTTTCTGACAAGCGACGGATACAGTATGCTCGATCGAACGCCTCCCCTATAGTCTAGTAAAAGAGACGGGAGGACCCAGCTTAGACGCAGCTACATAGGGTTTCAGGGAACAGTAGTACGCTCCTTTTTATCAAGTGCCTATGCGAACAAAACAATTACTACAAGATCACATGATTGGTACCTGTGTCACATCCACCTTGTACATATGACCACCCGGTAGGCAACACATCCCCGGAGATGGTGGCAAAGAGACAGCATAGAATATATTACCCATTTATTCTTCTCCAGGTACCTTCACCTTATCAGGTCGCTTCACAATATTTGTTCCGTTTCATCATCGAATCGATGCTCAACAAGCTCCTTTCGGGATAGAACTGAACTGAGATGACTGCTTGTTAACACCGCAATATTTTCTCATCAACAAGTTTCGATAAAAATATGTTTACTGTATGCAAATGTGTGTGATGGCACATAAGAGCTTATATTGCCCATGTGTCATTCTAAGAATTTCAATTACTCAAATTTACTCTATTTTGCACAGACAGAAACAATATAGTACTTTGCATATATATTTTCTGCCATCATATGGTTACCCGGCTTACATTAAAATAAAAGACTATAATAACAAGATATTACATAGAAGGATGTTATTACATGAAAAAAAACGACAAGAAAAACACAGATCAAAGAAAACAATGAACGGAACAATATAATGGGAGATGATGAAAAAAGAAAGCACTCATCACACAGCTACAGATTATGTGTTAGAAAGATCCAAAGTGAATCAAGATTCTTCCTGCCGCATTTGGTACGGGTAACTTCATAAAAAAAAATGGCTTTGATTTTCTCCTGTTCAAGATCTTGATGGTTCGAGTTTGGACTCTCTCTACTAGTACTATCTGATTGTGGCAGAGTGGTGATCCAGTAGAGCAGCGCAACCAGCTTTTGCAAAATTATTGCACTGTAAGAAGAGCCGATGATGAGTTTGCCGTGTTGTAGAGCGGTCCAAACAACGCACACACTGATGACTGTTACCTCGTTTCCGGAGGAGAGCTAGGAGGATGACATGTTCCAATTCCCAATCTTTCCAACCGTGTACGTACGTGTGCACGTACGAGTACAGTTCTTGGAAATAGAGAAGTCCGTGTGAGGAGCTAGCGGCACGCGTTACGTACGTGCGTCGTACTTTGGTTCTAGTAGTACTATTCAAGTAGTATATCTGGCCCTGAACAGTGCCGAGCCGCTCATTAGCGGGCTCCACCGAGTGGCTCTGTCCTCTCCTCTCTCGGGACAGCTACACGCCAGAGGCTCTCGTGTGCCTTGGCCTTGTACGTTAGCGCGAGCAGAAAGGTGAAGCTAAACCTAGCTAGGCGCGTCAACTCAATCAATTAGTATTTTATATAGTAAACAAAAAGCAAAGCTACACTAGGCACAGGGGAGCTACAGTTACATATATGTGGAAAAGAAAATGGTCTCTGCCTGTCGATCCGTACGTACACACATGCAGATGCGTGCTCTTCCGTGCGTGTGTGTGTGTGAGAGAGAGCGAGGGCGTGTGGAGCGATCTTCATCTTCTTCGAGAGATTTTCTTGCCTTGCCCCTGCAAGGATCGACCGATCAAATCTTGTCTGGCCGGCCTTAACAAATGCGCTTTTTCTTTTTTTTTTTTGTGTGTGCGTGCGTGTGTGGGTGGGGGGATAAGTTACCTTGTGCGGCCTTACGTATTGTTTTTGTTAATTGTTGATTCCCGATCACAACAAGAGAAGGCATAATATGCAGACGTGGAAACCTGAAGTATATAGCGAATGTGCCCAATCTTGGAAGTGAGAATTAAACTAGCGCCGTTGTGGAAAACTCTGAAACTCCAATTAGGAGGAACAGCCAAAGATCGAGCGCGCGAGCGAGAGTACCACCGAACTTTGTTCTGTGGTGAAGTACCGGTGGTGCTGTGCTGAACAGTTTCGTGAAGAGCGAACGGGGTCATTGGCCGTGTGGAGCCCAGCGTTCCGGCGAGAACCCGGCCGGGGGGTTACGTACGGACGCGCGTCGGGTCGGTCATCAGGGCAGGGGTCTGCTGAAGAATAGATCTATCGCCATGTGACATTCCTGTGTGCGTACATAGACGCTCCGTCCCTATGGCCTAGGGTTGCGTGAGCAGGTTTCTTCCCTTCTTGGTGCAGTGCAGGCACAGACTTGTTGAGAGGAGAGAGACGTGATGTGGCCGGGCGGGCGGCTGGCTGAGACGACGAGTGGCGTCGTGGTGACGGTGCAGCAGTGCGAGATAGATCGAGAGCACAGCGACCGCCCCCTACCTGCTCCCCCCCTGCAGCCCTGTGCTGTGCCGTTTCATCAGATCAGATCGGCCGGGGGCACAGGGCAGGGGCGCTCATGAGCTCATGATAGGGAGCCGGCCGGCCGGGCGGCCGGCCGGGGTAGTAAAAGGCACGATGACGGGGTCCCAGTCGCGTACGTGCCCGTCGCGTCGCCCGTGTACGGCGCGTGTGTGTTCCATCCATTTCCACATCCTCGTCTCGTGTCTCCATTCTCCGCTCTCCAGTCCACCACCACACCACTTGACTTTTGCCGCCTCCTTCCCGCCGTGTCGTCCGCGCAGCGCGCTCGCGTGAGCGCCCGCTAGACTGCGGTCGCGTCGGTCTGGCCCTGGCCGCCGCGCGCCGCGCAACCATCCAGGCAACAAGTTACCGCGCGCATGCATCTCGCCGAGTCCGGCCTCCGGCATGGCTCCGCGCGCATGACCCCGGCCCAAGATTTTCTCAAAAAGAAGACACCGTTTCGGCCCAACAACAGTTACTCAACAACAGAAAAGAAGAAGAAGAAAAAACAGTTACCCAACCCTTGATTCATGCTGCGAAGCACGTCCTCGTTGCACAAGTAACAAAATGCCCACAGTGCAAGCAGGCGTGCAGCCGTGCACGTATGGACGCAGGCGACACGAAACATATTGCCGGATCACCTAGAGATAAATTTTCACGAGACGTCGTATCCTCGTACTACAGGTTGGCATCCAGTTCTTTTCTTTTTAGTTGTTTTTGGTGGTCTACATTATAATATAATATGAGTGCTAGTGCTACTACTACTCGGATGCCTTGCACCCATCCCAAGCTTTATTTTCTTGTCTTCCTCTCTCGTCGTCCACCGACCTGACACCGGCCATGCCGTCTTGCCGACCAGCCAACCACTCAACACGTGCCAGTCGCCGCGCGAGCGCGAGAGGTTCGTGCGTTTCTGTCGTCGTCGTCGCGAGTTAACTGAGCATACTTCCTCTGTTTTTTTTAAAAAAATTTATCAAATATAACGTTAAATTTTAGCGATTTCAAAGAAATCATTTGCAGATTTGTCTTAACTGATTAGGTTGTGTTCTTCTTTCGTTGCCAGCGAAATTGTAAGTGGCGGGCATCCGCATGGATGTGCCGAGCAAGCAATCCATATCATCGGACGACTATTCTGTTGAGCATTACCAACTATGCACTGCCGATCAAAAAAAAAAAAAAACTATGCACTGAAATGACGTTAGTATACTTCCGTTTTTTAGTAGTGGCCCTAACTCAGTGACGCCATGAGCTGATAGAGTTTGCTGGCGAAGTCAATTGCGAACCATCAAGGCAAATACTGAGTACTAGTATATAACACTCCTGAATCTCTCTTCTTAAACAATTATCGTCGAGACAACGATTTTAATTTACTTTTTAATTACGATATTATTCTAAAATTAGTAAAAAAAAATGGAGTGACGATAAAAGGAGCACAACGGAGATGCGTGCTTTGAGAAATCCGTAGAGGGTTCTGGTGATCTGCTCCGCAGTCCATACAGAACCGAGTCATCGTCCACCGATCGAACCAAACCTCACAATCTTGTCACGTGGCAGGCCCCAATGACCTCGGCCCATGCCAAAGCCCGGCCCTATGCCCCGCAGTCTCCCGTCCAGGTGGGGACCGTTCCTATCCGCTTCGCGAGTCAGCAGGCGACATCCATCTCGGCCGGCCCCCCCAAGCTCCTCTTTGCCCCATCGTCCGCTCCGCCGCGAGAGCGAGAGAATCCAAAGCTTGTACTTGCGGCAAAGCTCGCGGAATCCTACTTGCGACTTGTGAGTTGAGAGAGAGAGATAGAGAGAGCAGAGCTCCTCCTCTGCTGCCTTCGCTGCACTCCTCCTCCGCTCTTGCTTCGCTGGGCGGGAAGGAACTCGGGGAAGCCGGCCCACCACCGTCCGCAAAAGCCACGCGCCACCCACCTCACCCGACGCCCGTCGCTTTCGCCGCGTTCAGCGCAACCGATTTCGGTGGGTCGCCGGGGTTGCCTGGGCTTAAAGAGCGCGGTCGGTGAGGGCCAGGATGATGGGCGGCAGATCGGGCGCCGGGAGGGAGGCCGAGGGCGAGTGGGAGGTCCGGCCGGGAGGGATGCTCGTGCAGCGCAGGGACGGCGAAGCCGCCGGCCCCGCCATCAGGGTCAGGGTCTCCCACGGCGCCGCCCTCCGCGACGTCATAGTGCCGGCGCAGGCCACCTTCGGTACTCACCTCTACTGTTTAGATCCTATCCTGCTTCCTGCCTGCCTGCTACTTTCCTCTTGTTCGTATTGGTGGAGTACACGAATTGCTTTGGCTCGGATCTTGACCGGTCAACTGACCAATCTAGTTTACGAGTACACGAATGCCTTCTTCTGTTTGTTCCTTTTTCCCGCCGATAGATTCAGATGACATCACATATAGGTGAATCTAGATGAGCAAAGAGGTTTAGAATGTACAATTTATTACGAAAGTGCTTGCGTAACTGATCCATTGATCACGGCCATGCCCCGGTAACTATACTGTACCTTGCTCGACTGGTAAGCATGGCAACAAAACTATCTGGTTCCTTTGTTTACTCCTTTTGAAGATACTGTATGTACCTATGTGATACAGTATCTTTCTTTTGTCATTCTTACTAACTAGCAGTAGTAGTCCCGTTGTTCAACACTAGGCTCTATTTAATTACGGCCGCATTGTTACATTAGTAAACTACAACGTACTACTTCTCATCTATGGATATCAATTTCACATTTCTCATACAGTAGCATAGAGGCCTAGTACAAAACTACAAACATGTACATCACGTGCCGCCGCTATGTACTATTATTATGGAGGACTTAATTTTGGATTTTGCATTAGTGATTGTACGTTCTGACTTCATTTCCTCTAGAGGCTGGATTACAATATTCTAAAAGGCAACTTTGTTGTTTGTTAAATGAAGGTGAGCTGAAAAGGGTCATTGCCCAGACTACTGGTGTGGAACCTGAGAGACAGAGGCTCTTCTTCCGTGGGAGGGAGAAGAGTGACAGCGAGTTCCTGCATGCGGCAGGTGTCAAGGATGGAGCAAAACTGTTGCTCCTTGAGAAGTCTGCCCCTGCAAGTGTGGAGCAGAAGGCCGAACCGGTAATTATGGATGAGAGTATGATGAAGGCGTGTGAGGCCGTTGGTCGTATCAGAGCTGAAGTTGATAAGCTCTCTGCTAAGGTGATGGAATGTTCCTCCTCCTTCCATGATTTGGTGAGAACGCTGTATATGCTTTCAGGTGCTAATGCAGTTCTTCTTTTTTCCTTTCGTTATATTTATAGGTATGCGACCTGGAGAAAAGTGTGCTTGCAGGGAGGAAGCTTGAGGATAAAGAATTTGTTGTCTTGACAGAGCTGCTTATGATGCAGCTCCTGAAACTGGATGGCATAGAAGCAGAAGGAGAAGCAAGGGCACAGAGGAAGGCTGAGGTGAAATGCTAAACACTTGTTATTACTGTTTTCTTTTCATGCGTTCTACATGTTCAATAGGAATGCCATAACCTCTTTTATGGTGCAATAGTAGAGTTTTTTTTTTTTGGCGGTGTACTAAACATGACAAATTACTAAACATTTTCTGTAAAGAAATGGAAACTGCTCTTGTATCCTTGGTGGTAGCCATACAGTCAGTTCCTCGAGCAACAGATACTTGCTATAGGTCTATCCTAAGAATGTTGGTACATGCCTCAAAGAGTTTGGCTCATCGTTTGATTATGACTATCATCAGTAAACCTTGATAAACTACAAAGGTCAAACTAAACTTTTGAATTTGTAAACTATTTAGTATGGTTTCAGGATTATTTCTTTTCTTTCAACTTATACCAGATCTTTGATGACTTACTTTCTGCACTTTGAGGACAAAACTGTGTCAACGGATGATCAATTTGACCTGTTATACCAGTTCCTTCATACACTTTCTGTTCAACCTCTCAGGTGCGTCGGGTTCAGTCTCTTGTGGAGACTCTGGACAAACTAAAAGCCAGAAATGCTAACCCCTTCAGTGATCAGAACAAAGCAGTTTCAGTGACGACCCAATGGGAAACGTTCGAAAATGGCATGGGCAGCTTGAGTGCACCTCCGCCACGTGTTTCCTCGACACAAGCTGACACTGACTGGGAGCAGTTCGATTAGCCTCAGATCAAGCTATTGATTGTATCATGAAACCTTGTGGGATCAGTATCGATGTTCCATTCACAGGCATGGCGCTGATGTGTGTATATGCACCAAATGTAATGCCTTATGCTATTTCACTGCCTGTGAATGGTAGCTTGATATCAAGATGAATTGCATCGCCAATACTGGGCTTCTATATTTCAATATGCCCCCCCATGCTCTGGTAATTTTTTGCTTGCTTCTGCAAAGAGTAATGTTAAGATAACCTGACAGGTGTTTGAATTTGAGCTCAAGTTCAGGCATGTACGCTGTACATCATGGTTTAGTCCCAACCAACTCTCACCTGAATTTACCTTAATGCAGAGTTAAACAAGAGTAACCATTTTTTGGTCCAATGTGTAGGAGAGCTGCGTATTTTTGTATTAAAAGAAAAAAAAAGGATCATACAAACCCTTCAAACCTGGATTAAAGTAATAGGGGGATATACCAACACTTGGGACTAACTCTGAGACAAAAGAGGAAACGACCCTACAAGGACTGAAACTAGCCTAGTGCTCCAATCAACCTAAACCAAGGCCTTCCAGCTTAGCAGCCTCGGGTAGAACCTAGAGACGAGCCTCAATTTTTAGGTGTTTCAAACACGTACGTTCCGTTGCTTCCACAACATCTAGGCTCCAAGTATGATTAGAGTATTCACTCTTTTTTTCTTTCCTTGCGGACACTTTGAATGGTCAATTTCCACCATTTCCGTAAAGTTGTGTGCAGCAGGCAATGGCACCAGCTGCTGAAGGTTAAAGGGACTAAGAGCATTTCTAACCAATCATTAAAATTTTACTCTCAAAAAACTGCTTTAATAAGTTTATAAAATAAGTATTGAGAGTAAAAAAAACTCATGTACTCCAAGAACTCCCAATATAAATTCTTAAATCTATTTAAAATATTTATCACATATGTAATTTTTTCTGTCCAGCCCATATATGAAGTTGTTTTAATCTTTTAGGAGCTCTAATTTGATCTCTAAATATAAAAAGCAAGAGGCATTATTTAGTAACTTGCTATGTTTAGAAACTCAGTATAGAGGACGGTTGAAGAGCTATTTTTTTAATTATTTTTTAAATTTTAGTTTAGAGACTTAATTTAGAGAGTGGTTGGAGTTGCTTTAAACCTTATGCCAAAATTTCTTGACGAAAACACACATAATAAATATATATTATACTGTTTCCTCTTCTTGTTCACGGAATAAACATTTATCAAAAGGATGAGAGTAACCATGCAGTGAATGAACATGTAATAATTGTTTATGTCATTTGCATTAATTCTGCACTGTATGTTTTTTGACAAAGCTGACCTTATCCGGATCAGCAGTGGTCAAGGAATGATAATGTTCTTCTGCCACAACGGCATGAATGCCATCCACGCCCTGATCTTCATGCGTCCGGGCAGAGACCCGGCGAGCAGCACCAACGTGATGGACGCGAGCGCCAAATGGAACAGCACGAGCGACGCCTCGGGGTAGTACGGCTCCATTTCTGGCTCCACCGGGACCGCAGCGCGCCTGACGAGGAACTCCTCTGCCATAGCCGGGCCGATAAGAAGAGTGGCCGATGGTTGGTTTACCCAGGGAGCCCAATTGGCCCATATCTTTAAACTTCCGTGTTCGTTTTCTCCTTTATATGTTTTCTTTTCCTGATTATCTCGATAAGTTCGGGCGTTGTCGGGCACTTTGGGTAGCAGAGGATTCAGTTTGGCTGCGTGCATTTTCCGCTTTCAATGTCTCGAAGGCCAATTAAAAAAAAACACTTTTAACAGGATAATCAGTATTCGGCAGCAGAAACTTTTCAGTTTTTTTTCATTTTTTTTAAAAAAAGTTCTGATTTAACTAAGATGACAAAAACTCACGACGGAAACCCGCTTCATATATATAAACTTGACATCTAAAAGGATACACACGCTACTACAGCAACACGGCAACTGAACAACATCGAACTCTGCATCTCAGCAGTGTGCCCAAGGATCAAGGACGGCGACGGCACTACGAAATTCAACTAATTTTCAACCACCTAATCGAAGAAAACATCAAGACAAATCGCACCGGCGAACACTAAACATGAAACAATAAGAAAACACCCAAATAACTAGTGACGATCAAAGAAAAGCAACGGAAGAGAGCTACTACAGCTGAATGGTGACGCCTCTGGCACCCATGCTGGTGAGCCGCTGCTCCACCGTGTCCTCCCTCATCGCGGCTCCGGCCCCAGCGCCGCCCGTCCTCGTGGTCTCCGGTCGTGTGACGTCGAACTTCTCCCCGTCGCCCCATAGCGCGTACGCCTCCTCGCCGTGCGCCGCGTCGTCGCCGATCATGAGCTGGTCGTCGGGCATGCGGAGCGGGATGAACAGCCCGATGCACAGCAAGATGGCGCTGGTGACCACCACGTTCCAGACCGTGACGAAGAGCGCGCCGGCGAGCTGCTTGCCGATCTGTCCGACCCCCGCGCCGTAGAAGACGCCGCGCATGCCCGGGACGGGGCAGTCGAGCGCGCAGAGCTCCGGGGTTGCGAGAAGCCCCGTGAGCACGCCGCCGAGCACGCCGGCCACGGCGTGCGTGTGGAAGACGGCGAGCGTGTCGTCGACCTTCATGAGGAGCGAGGACTTCTTATGCAGGATCATCATCGTGAACCAGGGGACGACGCCCGCGAGCGCGCCCATCAGTATCGCCGACCACGTGTGCACCAGCCCCGCGCCGGGCGTGATGCACACGAGCCCGGTCATCATGCCCTGCACCGCGCCGATCACCGACGGCTTGCCGAAGAAGATGACGTCAAGGCAGGTCCAGGTCAGGAGGCTCGTCGCGGCGCTGACGTTGGTGTTGAGCACCGCGATGGAGGCCGTTACGTTGGGGGAGTATGGTGCGCCGCCGTTGAAGCCGGCCCAGCCCAGCCACAGGAGCCCGCCGCCGGCGATCATGAGGAGGATGTTGTTCGGCGAGAACCGCTCCCTGTCGCTCTTCAGCCTCGGACCGACCCAGTACGCGGCCGTGAACCCGGCGATTCCTGAGGAGAGGTGGATGACGTACCCGCCGGAATAGTCGATGACGCCCCACTGGTAGAGGAACCCGCCGCCCCAGAGGCTGAACGCTCCGACGGTGTAGGAGAAGAGCAGCCAGAGCGGCGTGAACGCCATCCACGCCTTGATGTTCATCCGTCCCAGCAGCGACCCGGCGATCAGCACCAGCGTGATGGCCGCGAACTCGAACTCGAACAGCACCAGCGACGCCTCCGCGTAGAACGGCTCCGTGCGCGACGTCTCGAGCACGCCGCCCGGACCGTAGTGCGCCGTGGCGGGGATCGCAGCGCGCCAAGCCAGGAAGTCCTGCGTCAGCGCGGGGCCGGCCTTGGCCCAGAACGGCAGCAGCCGCTCGCCGAACGCCATGCGGAAACCCACCAGCACCCACACGATCAGCGTCGACGCGTACGCGTACAGCGCCATGAAGGCCGAGTTCACAGCCCACTTCTTCTTCACGATGCTGCCGTAGAGCACCACGAGGCCCGGCATGGACTGGAGCCCCACGAACGTCGCCGCCACCAGCTGCCACGCGTTGTCGCCCTTGTTCAGCCACGCCGGCACCGCAGGAAGGTCGGGCATGTACGGCCCGGGCTGCGGCGGCGGCGCTGCCATTCTCGTGGACGCAAAATGCATGGGTTGTTTGAGGCGCAGCTTGGAGGGAGTACGTGAACAATGAAGCGCGAAGTGGCGTTTAATAGATAGCCCTGAGGATGGTGATTCGTTGGGTGATGCAGTCCATGTTGAGTTTTGTTTACATGGGACTATGGGAGCCAGAGCTTGGAGGCGAGTTCGTGAGTCGTGACGCGCGCTTGAGCGGGCGTGCGGTAGGGACCAAATGTTGGGAGCTGTAGCCGTTCTCCGGGTCAAACCGTAAGGAAAAATTACTGTACAAATGAATTGTATAAAACATCCAAATTGTCGATTGAATAAGGAATAACTGATCGGTTGCATAGACACAGATATTTTGCTAGGAGAATCACATTTATTTGAAGGAAACATGTTAATGGAACCATGAAAACTAACTCGATCTAGGCAAACATGCCAACATCACAAGATCATGTTTATCAGACGACAAAACGAGATCATGCATTCTAATTCCATTCATAACATAAACCGGAACTACTAACAAGAGCTGCCTCTCCGTTCATGATGCAGCAGAAAATGACTGGGCAAGATGGGCGGGTACACTGGATGTCAACTATTTACTCGGATACGATATTCGTGTGCTGCGGTAGCCGTCTCTCTTGTGTCCCCAATTCACCACCGGTCATCTGGGGGCTAGAGGAACTGCACTCTGCATCAGAGCATCTACCCAAGCAATTACTATTTGTATTTTTTTCAATAGAGTCCACGAAATAGCGGTATTCCCGAGCAATAGTGTCCTAAATTTGTACTTTCAACATCGCGGGCAAGACTGGAGATTATCTCCTTCACAATATACGGGCAGCTTTGGGGTAAACGCTCAAACTCTTCACTATCGATGAGCGAAAGCAAAGCTGTCGGTGACCTAATGAAGAACTTGAAACACGCCTCCTTCAGACCAACGCACCGATGCAGTTCTGCTAAGATTAAGATCGTCACCGCCGAGCCCGCGTCAATGTGGTTGTGCAGCCTCTCCTCGCACATCAGTTTTAGCCTTTGCAGGTCATATCTGTCCGCCGCAACAAGCAGATGTTGCGACATCCTACACTCATCTTCCTGCTTCATCTTGGGCCACGTATCCGTGTATATGAAAGTGAGAAGAGCATAAAACACTTGCGCCTCCATATCATCGATCTGTATGATGACGTCTCTGGTGGTTCCTTCCTTCAACGGTCCGAACAGCTCCGCCCTGAACACTCGTGACCGCGCCATGAGCACCAGCCGGTGTGCGGAAAACATTTCCCCGCCGACTCGGAACGCAAGGTCGGTGCCCCTCTTGCTCACCGGGAGATCGCCGAGATGCCGGTGGATGTCAGATGGCGGGACCGCAATGGGTGGTGGTGTTTGTTTGATGATGCGTACGTGTACCCTGATGGCGAAGCAATCGTCAGTCATGTATTCGGATTGCTCCAAGACTTTTCTGTCGACGAACCTCTCGAAACCGACACCACCGTTGTTCCTCAGTGCTGAGTTGCAAAAACGGTTGGTGGTGGTGTTCAGGGTGTAGGTGCGGTCTGGCTTCCCGTCATGTTTCAGCAGACTGAATGTAACCGTGGGCTCATTGACGACGCTGTCAACGAGAACGATGAGAAAGGCAATGGAGTCATCAGTGGTTTCTCCTCCTCGGTCTGCGCCCCCTCTCCAAGATAGCTCCAGGGTCTGTAAACGATGCGCCAGGTATGACCTCCGGCACGGAAGGGGCTTCAACGGTAGACGGGCCGACCTCCACGGGAGCCGATGGACCTTGAATACCCGTCAATCTTGAGATCGTGGTAGGTCCTTTCGGCGACGATGGTGGTGGAACCGGCGTTGGACTCTATGGTGGTGGCATCGGTGTTGGAATCCATGGCGGTGGACCAGTTTTGGGCGAGGCGAAACACAAGGGAGTCAGGGGGCGGAGGTATAAGAGATGGATGGAGTCAGGGCCCTCAAAAGTTTCCAAAGAAAAGATAGAATTAGGAACTCGATCGAAGAAATATATATATAAATAGAGAGAGAGAGAGAGAATTAAAGGAAAGGGAAGAGCAATTACAATCGGAGTAGTCGTTTGTTTCCTTGCCGTCCCCCTGCTCGCTTCTCTACAAAAAGGGAAGAATACTCTCCGGATCGCTCCGCCTCTTCGCCCGTCAAGTTCCGCACCACCAGTCAACCTGGCGTCAAGTGCCTGCGACGACCCGTCCACCGGGGCTTTCGCCACTGGCGATCCATACACCACCATCTCTACGAGAGCCTACCATGTGCTCAAGATCCATGGGCATTCTAGAACCTTGGTTTCCCAATTCATCGATTCATGCCCGTTTCAGGCGGGAGGCCATACATGGTGCATCCGCTACTATCCCAGAGGAGTAGTCGGCTACGGAAACCACGATTTCCTCTCGTTTTTTCTTGTCCTTGTTGATACAGACGACGACGACGACGATGATGATGATGTGGTAGCGCAGGCCACGTTCAGTTTGCTGGACCCATATCAGAAACCGGTGTCTAGCCATGCCACCCCCTTGGTTAACTTCTCGGAACAAGTGAGCTACGGATTTCACAGGTTCATCGAAAGGGAATACTTGGAGCGATCGGAGCTAATGCTGGATGACTGTTTCGCCATCAGGGTAGGCGTACATATTGTCAGGAAAAAAGAAGTACCATCCATAGTTCCACCGCCTAACATGCACCAGCATCTTGGCGATCTCCTGTCGATCAAGGAAGGCGTTGATGTTGAATTTCAGGTTGGAGAGGATAGGTTTCCTGCGCACCGGCTGGTGCTTGCAGCATGGTCACCAGTATTCAGGGAAGAGCTCTTTGTCACAATGAACGAGATCGTACGGATCGATGATATGGAGCCGCATGTGTCAGGGCTCTGCTTACTTTCATATACACAGACAAATGGCCAGAGATGGATCATAAAGACGATGAATGTGCAATGACTCAACGTCTTCTTGTCGCCGCAGACAGGTACAGGTTACAAAGGCTAAAGCTTATGTGTGAAGACAGATTATGTGACAACATTGATACGAGCTCCGTGGCTAAAGTCCTGGCGCTAGCTGAAAAACACCATTTGCCTTGGGCTTAAGAGGCATGTTTCGAGTTCCATGGCTCCTCAACAATTCTGCGTGAGGTCATCGCACTAAAGAGTTCGTGTATTTAGCACGACAATGCCCTACTATAACGAAGGAGCCATTTTTCAATGTTCTTGATCGTGGCCGAGGAAAGGGAATGTACGTGGGGTGCGATCAACAAAGCCAATGTAGCGTGCTCAAGAAACCAAATTAAGTAGGCTTGTGATGCGAATTCTGATTGCATGCTCCCTTTCTTTTTATTTTATTATTGTCAGTATAATAATTCCAATACTTAATAAAGGAGGATGAATGATTTTGAAAAAATTATTTGTCAAACATTTAGGCATCTTATACACTCAGGCGGAACTTTGTATATTTGTGCTTTTGACATTTTGTCAACGTTAGCGCACATATCGCACGGCCTAATGTGCTTCCAAACCTTCCATTCGATGCAATTTGGAATGTTCAGTATATTCCATGGTCAAAGAGCCTCGAAACGGAGACCATTCTTTTTATCATTACGCATCGGTGTTGGCGTAAGGGTGAGCATGAACAAATGGGTTCTAGATCTCAACAAGTGATCAGTAGTTTGTTTGCGTGTCATCATTCTACTTTTTGTAACCACAACTTGGGAGTATATGGCTCACGAATGCACGCTGTGAAGAAGTCGAAGTAACATGTTGCTTAATAGGGTAATGATTTGCTTCTCAATCCAACATTATGCAGCAAACTAAGTCTCAACAAGCCAACAGGGAGTACTTATGCAAGAAGTGATGAGGAACAATCAATACTAGTAAGCAGGTTACTCAAATGCTGGAATCATGTCTACCTTCGGTGTAGCATTCAGAATTATCATCTTAACAAGTTGAGATTAACTTATATGTACCTTACTAGAACAAGATTGATTGGAGATTTATTTTTCCAATAGAAAAAGCTTGCCACTTCGAGGCCCTAGCTGCCTAGCATTCTCGATTTGGGAAACTGATGATACTTGAACAGATTCACAGAATCATTTACGCAATAACCACATGTATTACTTTATGGTTTCAAATATGTGATGGGCTAGAAATGAAAAGAGGAACCTCATAGAACTATGTGGGCAAGCTTGCCTATTACTGTTAGAGCAAGTTTTGTATGACAGAATGCATAACATGCACTGTGTGGATTCAAAAGGCTGGCTACATGTGTGCTCGGAAAGTTGGTAAAGAATAAGAAGCTTCACCCTAGATGAAGAATAGCGCAACCGTATATACACATATTACAGTGGACATATAAACCATAGTTAAGGCACAGATTCTCATAATTTACTAGCTGCTAATACTTTATTTACAGAACATGATGGAAATTAAGAAAAAAAAAACAGCTGTCCTTTGAGACTAAAGCATCAGAAAACGAGGGCACCAACTACAAAGGATGTTAAAGGAACAGTTAAATTGTCATCCAGTTCTGTGCTGATGGGGTGCGACTCGACTAGTGTTGCAGCTACAGAGACCACAAGGAAACCTAAAGCCATGTTCCAGGATTCCTCAATAAACCCAAAAATGTGGAAGTAATGCATGTACCTGAATAATAAGAGGCATTATTCAAATAGAACAGATGCAAAGATGAATTGCAGTAACAGGTCAGAGATTACCCAATAGATGCCAGAAAACCAGCCACCGCCATTGCTATGCTTCCTACATATGATTTGTTGGGGTTGTATGGAAGCTTTTCTTTACCTAGACGTCTCCCCACTACATCTGCTATACCTGAAAGTGAATGAGCAAATATGCACAAATATGAGCGATATTTTGCTTCTATCAAGGAAAAGGGTAGCATAATAGTTTAGGAAAGTTTAGAGTCACTTTGTAAAAGAACTAACAAATAATGCGGCAATAGATAATTTTTGACAACAATGCTGCAATAAATATATTCTAGAATAGAGCCAGCTGCAGATATATGAAAATATGAACATACCATCACCAGCACATAAGTTGCAGATAAGTGCTATTGCAACCGGTGAGGTTCTCCATAATACAGAAGTGGCAAATGTTATAGTAGCAGCATAATACAGTGGGCCCTTCAGAAGTTCCCTGTATAAAAAGGAATCCTGTTACAAAAGGACAATAATCTGAAGCAGCAAGATATGAAAACAAATTTATGACAAAACAAAAAATTTATCAAATAACCAAAGGTTTGTATATGTAAGAATGAAACCTGCAGTCTCCTGAACGGCTCATCGACTTGACCATAGCTTCATTTTTCATTATTCCTGATCCCAGTAGAAGCATCCTTATAATATTAACTCCTGGTGCTACTGCAGCAAGAAAAGGAGCATATCTTCCCGAGCTGTACAAAGTGTCAGTGTCTTAATAATAGGATGGTGGTTTAAATGGACTGGAGAATCTCAGAATCTTTCTCAGATTTTAACCTGAAAAGAGGCCAGAAAAGCAAGAACACCATCCCGACACTTATATGCACAAGTTTCCTGTTGAGTTTCTGCACATAAAGGGAAGTACATCGGTCAATGTTCTTTCAATAAAAAAGTACATTGGTCAATAAGAATGGCACTCATTCATCTGCAAATACTACAGAGTACAGAACTGAAATAGAATGAAAGACCAAATTACCAAAACATACCCCCATACACTCAAAATAACAGTTGGAGAATCAAATTCCTTAACACTGTTCCATATTCTGGCAATAAAATTCTATACCTCAAGGCACACTGCCTAGTTATTGCAGGATTCAACAAAAGGTATGATTTATGCATGCCAGATCCACAAAAAATGAAACCAATATCAAAAGCATACGGGACCTCAGTAGTTAACAATGTTTACAAATTACAATATTACAATAAGGCCTATGCTAGATTTTGCCACTTTGAGATTTGTATAAGAGTTGGGCACTAGTTCCTTTTTTTTTTCGATTAGCCACTAGTTCGTTATTTAACTGTAAGCAAAGCATCATTTCTCTCAGTAATAATGCAACATTTTAAATCTCAAAGCACATGTAGCAGTACTGTAGTGAGCCTATCCTGTGTAACAACTCTTAACTCTACAATAACAAGTTTCATACAATCCCCACACAGTTACACACTCGAGCTCTAAGCGTAAAGGCAAGCACCACTGCCTCTGACGCGCTTTCAGCAGCAACGAGTGAACGAATTGCCGTCTAATTTCGTGCTTCAGGCAAGCGCAGTTCACAAGGAAGAAACGAGCCCAAACTCTGTTCGTCAACGGAATGCAACAGTTGCTCGCTGTCCCTTTTTTTTTTTTCCAAGGGGCTTTCGAACTGTCCGTATGCTAGATACATATGATCCTGATGCTACTACCGGCACACACGCTAAATAGGCGACGTACGACGCATACGCAGCCACCGGCGCGCACAAGAGAGGGGTTACACATTCCAATTTCCGAGCAAGGTGGGGAGCGAAGCCATTGACCTGCTCGCAGACGCCGCGCTTGGCAAGCTCTTCGAAGAACCGGAGGAGGGCGAGAGCGACGCCCGCGGTGACCGCCGCGGACCCGAGATCGTGGACCAAGCCACTCGAGACCTCCGGCGAGACTACGGCGGCCATGGTTGGATTCCTGCTCCGGTCTGCCGCGAAACTGCAGCGCTGACGGAAGCAGAGGGGGCGAGGCGCGGAGGAGGAGGAAGAGGCCGCGGCGGTGTAGGGGGCGAGGTGTATCGAGCGGAGTCGGTGAGCGTGGGGTGTGGGGGACAGCAGCCGCAAGATATGGGCGCCGAGAACGAGCATCTCGCCCGCGTGTCGTACCGGCGAGTGACGAGTGACGACGACCCTGGTCCCTGGAGTTGATGATGGGCAGAGGCGGACGCCGCGATGCGGGGGACCGAAGTGCGCGAGAGGATGAGCGTCCTCGCTCACCCCCTCGCCCCACCCACGTGCCTGTTCGAGGGTGATCCGGACGAGGCCGCCTACTCTGTCACCGCCGCTCTGCCCTCTAACCGCGGTTATTTGATTTTTTACATTTTATTTCTTTGCTGTATGCTTGATTTTAATAATTTTAACTAGTGATAATTTTAGTAGAACAATGTTTAGTTAAATATAAGATAAATTAAAATATTAAAATAATATTTATTAAGCATAGAATTCACTAGCTGGAACAATATAGCATAAAACAAAAAGTTACTATTAAAACAATATTTATATAAATATGAAACAAATAAAAACAATAACTGAAATAATATTGTTAAACTATGAAACAAATGATGACACTAGCTGAAACAATATTTATATAAACACGAAACAAATGAAGACACTAACTGAAGCAATATTTATATAAACATAAACAAATGAAGACAGTAGCTAGAACAACATTGTTCAACCATGGAACAAATAAAGACACTAACTGGAACAATACTTATATAAATATAGAACAAATAAACGGTAGCTATAACAATATTTGCTTAAACACGAAACAAATTAAAGTAGTACTGAAACAATGTTTATCAAACATAATACATTTTTTCAATTAATATTAATTTTATATAAAAATAATTGTTCTATGTCTAAAAGAAGATTTCATAGTGCAGTAATTAATGTTGTATTAATTTGCAGTGCGTTCTAATAATAAGTTTAAAACAATAATAGAGAAGAAGAGATATATTATTATCAAACCAACACGTGGCAGAGAGAAGTAAAGAATACTCGATTGTTAGGTGGTGGGCCTAACAATCCAAACATGCTGCCAGGAGCAGAGACTACTGTCGCGTGGGATATGCGAGAGGCGGTTGGCGGCGCTGCGGAATCTAGGGCGTGGAGGAAAATGTGACGCCCAAAGAAACGTTCAGGCTTCGTTTTGAATTTGATACTCTCTCCATTCATATTTATTTGTTATCGTTTATTTTGATAAAAATATTTTTAACTATTAATGATATTTTTAAAAATATAAAAATATCATATGTTTTATAATGATTTAATTTATTATTAATAGTTTTTACAATATGATTTTTAATTTTATACTTTTAAATAAATCTTTTAATAAGACTAATGATCAAAATTTACTGTCAAAATCAGTGACAACAAGTAAAAAAGAACACGTGAAGTAACTGTGTGGATTAAAGAATTGATAGCATCAATTATGTATACTTCAAAGAAACAAGAATGAAGTATGTAACCAATTGTTTCCCTTTTTATATGTTGTACTTTGTTTTAATTTCATAATTAATATATTAGTCAGCTGGGGTCTTCTCCTCATGTTCTCTCATCAAACAAAAAAAGAAGACAGTTTGAAATTTTAAAAGTTGAATCTAAATTCGTAGGTTCATAGATGATAATTTATATTTATCAACAACAATGGATATTTTATTTGAATGTTAAGAATTTAAACAGTGTGTAATGCTGTATTTGCAAAATGATTTTTTTAAATGAAAAACATATACTTTTGAAACAAAGAAGAAAACATATGCTTTTGAAAAATGCTTACGTGCCGCATAATGCACCGAAAGAGATGCCCTATCATGCGCATTTATTTGACGGCCAGAACTACTCGACATAGCTAGCAGGAACTCATTCCTTCTTTCTACATCTGCAAACTGCAACTTCCAGAGCTAATCAAGATTTCAATATGTTAATATGATTTGATGTGTGTGGAGGGAGGAGGAAAACATGGCCTGCGCAGCCCAGCATGAGATGTTTCCTGACAAGGGCGAACCTACAGTGCTTCCTAGCTGCCGTCCACAATTGACAATTCCACACCATACCGGTCGAGAATACTATCCCCTTAACCATTATAAAAAATCTTTCATGTTCTACATATCCTAGTATTATCTTAAGTTTAGACTGGATGGGGTCAGATGTCTGTCACTGTCAGTAGCGTCTAGTGCACCTGTACCATTGATCAGCTCATCACAGCGGTTGTCATCAACGAAGGTAACAATGACATATGCGAAAAAAAAAGGGGAGAAAAGAAAGAGGAACCCAAAGAAGAGCAAGAAAACAGGATGGTGGACCGACGAGGAAGAACAAAAGGCATGTGCTTTCTCCCATATTCATATGCATCACAGCGAGCTATTGGAATCAGTGACGTTTAACTACCAACCATTTTATTACTGCCTTGATAATTTTATGTACAAAGAGGGAGAAAGGGGTGTTCTAGAGTATTCTAAGCCATCATGCCTTTGACAATAAGTTGTGAAACTTTCAATAAATTATGTCTATTTTGTAAGAAAATGTGTAATAATAGGGCTTGTTCATGCATTCCTCATCGTCGCCGTCGTCATCTAAGACGAGACCTTTTCCAGATTTTCCTCAAACTGAAACTCCAGATTTTCACCAGATTGGGAGTCAAGATTTTCCACAGATTGAGAGTCCAGATTTTCACCAAATTCAGAGTCCTGATTTTCACCAAATTTAGCATTGGGTAACCTGTTACCAATGAGTTCCTGAAGCTCAAGCTCACTAGGAAACCTCTGTTCAGATAATTTTGAGAAAACCTGAAAAGTGGAAATAAATTTGTTAGCATTAGCATGACAAGTCCAGATGGATTGAGCAATGAAATCATTGGGTATCATATGATTTAGAACCCATGCAAATCTATAGACCGTTACTGACAAGTGACAACATAACTTCTCATATTATGTAAAAATATGGCCTGACCTCTGGATTTTAAGTCAGGGTTCCAACAACAATGTCATGTTTAAGTTGTAATTAATGTTTAGGGCTTCAAACCGTTATTGACTTCTTTTAAGAATAACTCATCAAACAAAATGTACAGTCCAGAAGCTTTGGAGCCCAGGAAATGGTCAGTGAGAAATGTTTTTGAGGAATTCTGATCTCATGCAGAAAAAAGGGCAGGTCCAACTGAATTGCAACAAAAATGATGTATTGATAGGGGACATACCAGTTGTCCATTGCAATAAACTTCAAAGGCACCGGAACTTTGTAGAAACGACTGAGCGAAATTGCCAAACAGCCAAATTGATGCCATGGTGCCAAATCTATTTGCACGCAGTGAGTAGTACCATGGAGGCGGAACCATTCCAAATCTTGGGAAAATCTGATCACCAGCCACTAACGTTGCCATGGCTCCAACTTGAAGAAGAGGTACAGCTTTGCTCAGTGCACGCTTGGGGAAGGGTGGAGGGTAGTTTTCCAAGATCACATGAATCCCAGGAAATGAGTTTTCAAGCATCCGCTTCATGGTCATTGCATTTCCCCTACAAATTTGGCTTGAATTGATCAGTCTAGTTTATACAATCAATTCAAAGCAAAACATTCCATTCCCGAGAAGGTAACCCATGCCATGTGGGCTCTTGGGAGAGAATGAACAAAGGGGTTTAAAATCTGCACTCTCGTTCTGTAGTTAAAGGGTATGCCAGTGAATTGAATGCATAGAATCATTAACGGTACCCACTAGGACGCAGATCTATCCAATAGTGTTGTGCAACATCAGAGAAATCAACTTTAGTTATCATATACGCTCGAACAGAAAGCTTAGTTACCATAATGCAGGCAATAATCAAATCTTGTATGCTAAAATAGTCTTGCGGGTCAAAAACTAAAGATGGGAACTATTGATTGATATTCAGGTTTCAGTACGGTCAACAGTATTATTCATGCATACGTTCTTCTATGACCTTAGACCAAGTAAATCTAGCATAATCTTTTGGATTTGATATAACGTTCACTGAACCAATTACCTGTAAGAGCAGGAGGCGCAGAACTTCAATTCGACGGTGGTGCCGGAGCCAGGCCCATCCACATGCGCCTCCTGCAGTAGAGAGAGCCGGAACAAAGCACATGATTCGTCAAATTTGAAAATAGATCGAGCATCAACTGGGCACCGGACGAGGAAGAGAGGTCACGGTAACCCACCTGTACGGAAGCGTCGGCGGGAGAGGGTCCATCGGAGGCTGGGGGCTGGTTGGGCTGGGGAGCCGACGGCGGCTGCGGCGCGAAGAGGGTGACGAGGTCGGAGCAGAAGAGGAGGATGGGGAGGCCGAGCAGCACGAGCTGGACGCGGTCCATGGCCGTGACTGACTGCCCGGGGGGGGGGGGGGGGGGGGGGGGGGGGGGGCGTGGTTTGGGCTGTGGGGTGAGCGAGACGAGAGAGAACCGGCGGAGGAGAAAGGGGGACGGACTCTGACGACGACGAATCGACGAGCGCAGGAAGCTTGCTGGAATTTTCTTCACCTCCTGGGCTGCGGCTCGGAAGGTCGAGCTAGAGGCCGGTCGACGTTCGATTCGCAGGGCCCAATATCTCCAGCTCTGTCTTGGCCCAGTGATTAGTGGACGTATTTACCACTTTCTCATTTTGATTTTCATTCATTATTATTAAACGCACGGTCAGCGCACCGCAAAGGGGACACGAGACACCAGGAACCGATGATAGATAAATAGATAGATAGGAGTACATCTACACACTTTGCAATGATATGAACTTGTTTCGTACCCGTAAACACTTTGGCTTATAGGCAGAGCAGCCAGGCATCATCAACCTTACCCTGACTACCTGAGCCCCCCGCCCGGGGCAACCAAACCAACCACAACGCACGGCACGATGATGTCCAAGTATTGCACTCCAAGCACCAAACCTGTGCGTTCGTTCTGAACACCGATACGTCGCACTAACATTCACACGGGCCGACAAAAGCATGCTACACCATCCCTCTGCTCCATTTTTCCTCACGGTCACTTGGTGCAGGAACGGCCATTATTTCGTATACCGCGCGATCAATCATTCGAGATGCTTAATTAAATGGCCGCTGCACCGGAAGAATTTAGTCTGTACTACTGTACTCCACTACATGACGCATTCTGCCGGGCGGGAACAGTGCTACGTTTTTATTGCGCACATGGCCGGTTCGTCCCCGTGGACAGGCGAGTGCCACCAGTTGGTTGATGCTGGCCCTTGCACGCATTGCACGCCCTTGCAAATTGCAAACTTCAATGCTGCTGCGTCCTGGTCCTGGTCCTGGAGGAATAATAATTCTCCTAGATGAGTTGCGGCGGCTCACATCTCGGCAGATGATAGATATCGTGACCAGGGAGGGGCGCAACCGCGGGAGCGGACTACTAGCAGTAGTATGTAAAGCCCCGGTCCCCGGACACACGCTTCCTTTCCCCGGAAGAGCGCCTGCGGTGTATGGGGCACCGGGCAGGGACAATGATTGGCTAAGGGAGGAGTAGGAGGAGGAGGAGGAGGAGGAGGAGGGAAGCGTAGCATGTAAAAGCAACCAGGAAGGAGATCATGGTTTGTGTTTGACGCAGTTTCGAGCAGCTCCGTACCGGCTGATAGGAGTCCTGTAGCAATACTATAGCAGCACTGTAGGGTGAAGCAGTTTCATTCGGCTCTTGTAAAATGAACTGGAGCGGCGAAGTTGGTATTTATAGCTTCGGGTACTCCGCTCCATCAGATGAATAGTGTCGCTACAGTATATCTACGGTGCAAGAGCTGGAGCGAGGAGCTGCGTCAAACACGGCCCAAATCAATGGAACAGCGAGGCACGCAGCCGGCATGATGGCTGGCATCTCCACAGAGAGAGAGAGAGAAGGGGCCCTGCACAAAGTGGAGCCCCAGCCAGCAGCAGCTTGTAGGTATAGCCTGCTGGCTGCTTTTAAGCAAAGGTTGGTACATACCAGGTAGACTTCCCTCCCTCCTCTCGCCGAGATCCGTTTACATTCCGAGCTTTCTACGAGTGGTGGTGGGTTTCTCTGGTTCGGTGGCTGGCTGTCAGCCTGTCACCTGCCCGGAACGGATCGATGCCTTTCCAGTGTCACGCCGCTGTACATACTAGTAGTACGCACAGCAGCACTGCAGCAGGCAGCGGCCTTGACTTTCTCTCGGCGTCGTCATCGATGCTGATGTGACTGATCCTGACCCTGCCGTATGTTCGTAGTACTACTCTTCAACAGCGGCAGAAGCCGTGACGATGACAAAAGCGCGCGGAATCTGGCTTGCTGCTGATTCAGCTTCTGAATTCGCCTGCGGGCCGACGACGGCGATGTCTCGCCGCTGCTTTTGAGGATTTCGTCCCTGTGCCGCTGCCACTGCCGCTGCTTTTGATTTTTTTTTGGGTATGTGTGTGTGTGTGTGTTTTTGTTTTTTCACGCGACGTGTTCCGCGGTTGATACCGACAACAGAAGCCCAGCGTGCTTTCGCCGACCAGCCCTTACCTCCCCTGTCGGGAGCATGGCTAGCTAGCGACGGCGGAGCCTGCATCGTCCGTGACCATGTGACAAGCAAAAATAAGCTGCCGGTCTCTCTTCTTCACTGTTGAACTTGTTTCGGGAGCAGCCACCGAGCGAGACCTCGACGACTTTGCTATCTTTGTGATGAGAACGACGATATGGCGTTGGATGGCCCCAAGCCACTGCGTTGAAATTTTGCGCATCAAAGTTTGTGTAGGTTACCAAGACAAAAGCAGAAGCGTCTTGGAGTAGTCGTGGTTGGGAGGAAAAGGTTAAAGCATAGATTATGTTTCCGAAAACAATATGCCATCCTTGGATTCGTTGCATTTGGGGTTTTGAGTCAAGCTGTAGATGAGAGAGTGAACAACACAAAGGTTTCAAGGCGTCTTTTTTATTTTGTGTCGCTAGGTAAATATATATATATACACACACGTTAATTTTGACAATGCTATCTACTTTCTACTACTACCTTACAAGGAATGGTGTTACATGTGTGTTGAAGTCCAATCCAGCTTGCATCCAATGTAGAAAAAAGATATATTTAAATACGTTATTTATTTCACCCATATGATGACACCAACTTTGTATTTGATTATAAAAAGTTTAGTCTGTGATCGGCTGCACTACGTAGTGTAGTGTTGTTGTTGCATACACTAAGATTATATACCATATTTAATCGGATGATTTGTTGCAGCCAGCTGTAATAAGTTGTTTCAATCTAAATCTCAAAATTTAAATAAATTTAAAGTGATTTAACATCGTCTAACCCGTTAAATATAAGATGTAATCTAATTTTTTATATTTAGAAATGATCGTACATTCAACTGTTTTCCTATTGATCTTAGTGTGCTCGAGTTCTATTATTCTTAAGCATTTACTATAATGATAACCTCTATCACCCCATAATGTCCACATCTATAAATTGGTTTGATAACGAAACCTCAAACATGTGTGTGGCCTTATCGTCTATATATATGCTCCTTTAAATAAACCTCTCAATTAAAGCTGACAAAGAATGTCTTAATTCCCCCCTCCCTCCCTTTTTTTAGTAAATATTTCACATTTCAAATGTAAGTTTGGAAAAATTCATACAGACCTAAAAATCTCTAGAGCCAATAATATCGTTGACACAATATATATCGTTCACTTAAGACGCGAAATTCAGCTACACCATAGTTTTCTATGTCCACGATGTTCGAGCGAAAAGCTCTGTCAAAACGCTCTCAACTCCCGGACATGGCTGGCTGAACGCTCCCTGGAAACGGGAAAACCTCAAGAACGCACACCAAAATCCATCCAAATCGTGGGGACCCATCGGGCAGTGGCTCTTCAGGAGCACGCATCTATGCCACGTGGGAATGTTCCCCTCCGTCCTCACCCGCCTCGTCCTCCTCGGCCTGAAAGCTGCCGCTGGCTACGAGTCCCCATGGACCGGTCCCCAGCTACTCCTCCACACCGTTATCCAGCCAGCACGGTTACTGCTGCTCTCCAGTCCCTCTACTCTCCCCCCCTTCACCCTCTTCTCTCCGCAGGCCGCAGCTTGTATCCTTCCTTCCCTTCGTCCTCTCCCCCACCAGCCCCAACTCCCAATGCCGAGCAAACCCTAGCCTCCCGCCACCTGATCTCGCGCGACCATGGGTAACTGCTGCCGCTCCCCGGCGGCCGTCGCGCGGGAGGACGTCAGCTCCTCTCACTTCCCCGCATCCAACGCGAAGAAGAAGCCGCACCAGCCGCGGAACGGCCCCGCCGGGGGAGGCGGCGGGGGCGGGGCGCAGAAGCGGCTCTCGGTGCTGGGCGACGAGGGGCGCGAGGTGGTCGGGATCGACGAGAAGTACGCCCTGGACAGGGAGCTCGGCCGCGGGGAGTTCGGCGTCACGTACCTGTGCATGGATCGGGACACCAAGGAGCTGCTCGCCTGCAAGTCCATCTCCAAGCGCAAGCTGCGGACGGCAGTCGACGTCGAGGACGTGCGCCGGGAGGTCGCCATCATGCGCCACCTGCCCAAGAGCCACAGCATCGTGTCCCTGCGCGAGGCCTGTGAGGATGAGGGCGCCGTGCACCTCGTCATGGAGCTCTGCGAAGGCGGCGAGCTCTTCGACCGCATCGTCGCGCGGGGACACTACACGGAGCGCGCCGCCGCCAACGTCACCCGCACCATCGTCGAGGTCGTGCAGCTCTGCCACCGCCACGGCGTCATCCATCGGGACCTCAAGCCTGAGAACTTCCTCTTCGCGAACAAGAAGGAGAACTCACCGCTCAAGGCCATCGACTTCGGCCTTTCCATCTTCTTCAAGCCCGGTGAGTCATTCCAACCGAGATCCTTACCCGATTTGGGAGAATCTTCTTGTGCACTTTCAGGATTTTTGGTTCTAGTGGCGGTTATTCTGGGTGGGGGCGACTGGTCATGGACACTGTTGTAGCAAATGCAGTTATCTGCTGCAATTGGGGAAAATGCGGAGAACTAGCTCCGTAATCATAACAATTATTCTGTTTCTTCATTAGGAACTAGCCGCATCAATTAGACAGGATAGTCCATGCAATCCGGCTATGGAAAGTTTTGAGACTAGTAAAATGGATATTGTTAGCATCTTTTTAATCACGATGTCGATGAAACTGGTGATCCTTAACTTAATATCAGTTCAATATTACCCTTTCTTCATAGTCGATCCGTTGAATAACGAAGATTTTGCAGTGGGTCAGTGGTTTCCTTGTTAGTACTTTAGGCCTGGGTTCTAATGTTGTAGGATGTTTGTAGTGTAGGTGTAGCTGTGGTCCACTATTTTTTGTGGTTTGAAAGAACATTTGGTGGTCCTTTAGTTGTGGCTAAATCGTGTCAGTACTATCAGTGTGCTCATTTCTTGAATACACTATAGATGCTGAGTTGGTTTGTATGTGGGAGTAATCATGTATGACTGAAATTGTTGAAGCTTATGCAATGCTTTCTTGCCTAAGAATTCATATTTCATAATACGTTAGCATTATTTAATTTTGATGTAGTTCCCATTTACATCTGTAATGTCATGGTACTTGACTTGAGTATCAACTTATCAAGTATGTTTATTGGTCCGGATTTAAATTTTTTTTGAGTTATAACTGAGCTAAAATTACTCCCCACCATGATTGTTGAAACTGAACTTTTCTCTGCTAATGTGCTTTTAATAGATCCACTCCTGTTACGTGCTTCTTATCCGAAGCAGACCCTTTGATTTTAGTTTTTCTTTGCTTTATTAAGGATGATCCATTTGCTATTTTTGTTATTTTATTTACAAATAAGTTTGTTTCCTTCACAAAAAATGTTGAAGCTTAAGTTTGTTATTCTTAAATGACATAAATTGAGTACTCAGCCTTTAGACTATTGCTTACAATGCACAATGATTTTGGAATGAAAATTAAGTTGTATGCCTCTGGAACTGTAGTCTGTAGGTGTACATCGTGCGGAGAAAGTGGTGCTCTGATGCCATCCAAACCTCACTCAGGTCCTTTTTAACACTTGTAATTTGCCCATCCTTTGTTGCCTTCTCTCCCAAGAAGTTGCTCTGTTCAACCTCAACCCAATCATTTCTCCCCAATAGGGTCCAGGCTCTAATCAAAGTAATCCTAGCTTCCATCCCCTGCTGCAGTCCACTGAGATGCAGTTCGGTTAACGTCTGGTTATATTTGATATTACAAGTGCCTCATTGTGTTCATTTTCCTTGTGTGGATGTTTTTGTAAATTTTGGAATGGAATTACATAGTATTATATCATGAAAATCAAGGAGTCTCATCGCTTCAACATTTTAAGGATTTTCCTAAGAAAGTGTTTCTTCACTTCTTAAAAAGGAGATAAGAGACTGCATTTACATTCTCTCTCTTGGTAACGTTGTTACTATTAGTGTTGTTGGTTTGCAACACTTGTTGACAGGCATACCAATTGTACAATCAAAATATAGCTTTACTCTGCCGTTTCTAACCATAGTGTTATATTTCTTAGGTGAAAAATTTTCAGAAATTGTGGGAAGCCCCTATTACATGGCTCCCGAAGTACTGAAGAGAAACTATGGACCAGAAATCGACATATGGAGCGCAGGAGTTATCTTGTACATTTTATTATGTGGAGTTCCACCATTTTGGGCTGGTAAATTACCTTCTTTTTTACTGAATCCATCTGTCATTATATTTATTCCCTGAATCTCTTGCCTGGAAAATGGAAAATATTGCAGAGACTGAACAAGGGGTGGCGCAGGCTATTCTTCGTGGAAATATTGACTTCAAGCGGGAACCCTGGCCTAATGTTTCAGAAAATGCTAAAGATTTAGTTCGCCGCATGTTAGAGCCTGATCCAAAGCTCAGGTTAACTGCAAAGAAAGTTCTCGGTATGTCACACATGGTGCTAAAAGAAGAAAGGCCCTAATATGCTAGTTGCCTGGTTTCTCATCATTCCTGAAACGTTCAACTTCAGCAATTCTCAATTACTGTTTCACAAAACGTTGCCACTTTTCCTATCTTTTCTCACCCATTACTTCGAACAGTGTGAAATTATGATGGTACCCAGTTTTAGTAGTTCATCCCCATCTCCGGGGCTATTTAGTTTGCATCCTGCTGAAGCATCACCGAAACTTGGTGATACCAAAACGGTCACAATCAAATGGGATCGTACAGATGCAAATCCGTGGGCAATTCCAAAACTCTAAACAGAGGAAGTATTTAAATTACTGTCATATCAAAAATTGTTGGGATTGTGAGTATTACATGTGGGATCCAATTTTTATCTATTATGTTTCAACAAGATAGCCAAATGGATTTTGCCTTGCAGATTTAATTTCAAGAAATACACACGAATGCAACAATTAGTTCCAAGACCTTGCTTGAATTTGTAGATTGTAACCGTTCGAACTGCATGCAGGTTATAGAATATTTCCGTCTTAGCACTTGCACTAGGGCTGCACCAAAACGTGGGCAAAGGAAATGCTCCCATGGTGCACCCTTGTTTCCGTGTTAACTTTAGCTTTTATTTTCATAAAACTGTAGCTGTTATTGCCAATTTTTTGTGGTTATGTGAAACTTCAGAAGTGAACCAAATAGCAGCCAGTAGATTCCATAAATATCAAGCCATTCCAAACAGGATCTACCTTTCAATTGTTCTGCATTTATTTGTCAAAATATTCATTGTTTCAAAATTGAAATAGGATGATTTTAGTCAACTTGTTCCCTAGAGCTTGTGCTAAGCTATTCTTAAAGGAACATCTGTACTAGAGCTTGCTAAATATTCTTCCTATTGTTAGGACCCAATTTTAGATATTTGCTGTTTGAATTCAATATGGTGCTAGGGAGATACAACCGTTTATCCATAATTGTAGATTTCAATATACTACATAGAGACTGTATTCAGTCATTATGCTTGGACTTTCTGTTAAATGTTTTTGCAAGTACTCTGTTAAACAAATAGTTACATCAAAGGCGTGGTCCATTTCAGGGATTGTTGTTTCATGGAAGCCTGTATTCTATCTTCTTAAGGATAAATCATTATCTTCCTTTTCTTACGAAAATCTCTTATGTTCTTATTAATCTGGCATGTTATTATGGTAAAACTATAGTACCCTGTTTGTCTTCCATTTCTTTGACGAATCATGTTGCGTTTCTTTTTTCTTCAAAAAAAATCACAGAGCATCCTTGGCTTCAAAATGCGAAGAAGGCTCCAAATGTTCCTCTTGGAGATATTGTGAAGTCAAGGCTCAAACAGTTTTCCAGGATGAATAGATTCAAACGGAGGGCTCTTAGGGTATGTCTAGCTCACTATACCTTTTCACCCTTGTCCACTGTTCATTTTTTTCACTAGTCCCAGTAATAGTAATAAAAACTTGACTTAAATGAACTGGTGGATGTATTTGATCAGGTCATTGCCGATCATTTATCAGCTGAGGAAGTTGAAGACATAAAGGAGATGTTCAAGGCTATGGATACTGACAATGATGGGATTGTATCTTACGAAGAACTAAAAAGTGGAATAGCGAAATTTGGTTCTCATCTTGCAGAATCTGAAGTACAAATGCTCATTGAAGCTGTAAGTGTTTCAATGACCTCCCTCCAATACTCGCAAAAATAAGCAGGAAATCATGATTTCTACAGAAACATAGTGGGTGCTTAATGGGACCTTGTAGTAGAAATGGTATAAAATGATATGGTGTATTGAGGAACAACAGAGTTGAAGGCAAAACCATGGAAAGACGTAACGTACCTGCTGTCCTATTTTTTCTCTCATGTCAAATGCTATTGAATCATTCCACATCAAATATTTTCCTGGGTGATTAATAAGGCCTGTTTTCCAATATAGTCCCTGCTAACAGTAGGGGCTTCCCCTACTGTATTTCCCTCAAAATTATAGTCTGTGCTAATATGCCCCTCCTGTCCTTCAATAGGGCAGAGAGGGTTTTACCATACCTGTTACATGTTTATTAAGCATTTGTAAGTTTCCATCTCCATTTTTAAACTGCTGGCATTTCTTGTCTCAAATTTGAGCCAAGCAAAGTCATCAACTTGAAAATGGAGGGAATAAATACTACCCACTTGTATTCCTTGTTTCTTATACCTTCGTACCAGTGCAATGGAAGGATTCTATATGTTACTGCAAATATAAAATAACACAAGGGATAAAGCTACTAAGAGCAACTTTTGCTGTCTCCTAATAAATGTCATTCCCTCAAGAACCAGAGCTGTCTTGTATAAAAGAAGATACACAGATCTTATTGATGTTCAATATCTCCTTGAGCGGTGTCATCACTTAAATTTCAACTTGTTTATTTTGCCAATTGGTCAATATGACATGTGATGTACTGTGGGGAACTATGACTATCAATTCGATGGTTGTTTGAATATTGTTTAATGACTATGTGGCAGGAGAGAGGCAATGAAAGCAGGGTAGAATATTGAATCTGTAGCTTGTATGACTTGTATCCTCTGCGCATCTTGATCAGCTGTTGGTGTACAGGTGGATACAAATGGCAAGGGAACGTTAGATTATGGTGAATTTTTGGCTGTCTCACTTCATTTGCAACGGATGGCAAATGACGAGCACCTTCGGCGAGCCTTCCTATTTTTTGACAAGGATGGCAATGGTTTTATTGAGCCTGAGGAGCTTCGAGAGGCTCTAGTGGATGAAGGAGGCGCTGATAGCATGGAAGTGGTGAATGACATATTGCAAGAAGTTGACACTGATAAGGTCATGATGATTGCATATATCTACGACAATTTTACTTGATACTCCCATATCTAATACAACTTCGTTGTGTGCTACTGCAGGATGGCAAGATTAGTTATGAAGAATTTGTAGCTATGATGAAGACTGGCACAGATTGGAGAAAGGCATCGCGGCACTATTCGAGAGGAAGATTCAACAGCCTTAGCATGAAGCTAATAAAAGATGGGTCTGTAAAATTGGGTGTTGAGTGAACCTGCACCCAAAGTCCATATGTGTGCATGTAGTTAGGCCATTGGCCCACTAAGCGGAAACTCATCCTTTTTACTGAATGATTTTGTGTGAAAATTTAGATAGGTGGAACCCTCTGATTGGCTTACCTTACCTGTATAATTAGTTCTCCCCTTTTCGCTTACAAGCATGTTGTGGTGCCTGCTGTCTTCGATTTGATCATGTGTATGGTACCTGATGCCAAGTCACGTGTTGTACAACACAATGCTTTTGTCGTCTTGGAATGCAATTTGTTGACCTAGCGTGCTACAGCTGGTCGTAAAATTCATTATGTACTTGCATTGGCCAAATGTCGAATGTGCTGATGATGCGTGGTTTCCTACCCTACAATCCGATGCCGAAATAAAAGATGAGGCCTGGATACAAAATAATATGGGATGCTGTTCTGTCTGTCAACCAATTGAATTGCTCTGACCTGATGCTTCCGTGATCTAGAAGCCTGATGAGATCGATGCTGCCGGGCTTAGTAACTGGAGCACGTGCCAGAATTGGCCGAGTAAATTCTTCATCAGTGACGTGCGTCATGCTGGAGTGCACCCAACCATTAACTAGTCGCATCATCGGCCGCAGAGCATATAATAATTTAAGGTAAGGCTAATTTGGCCGAATTCCAGGAGCAAGGATTAAGCCGGGAGACGCACGGCTCTACTAGTAAGAACTCATTCAGTACTCAGCATCTGGAGACTGGGTGGAGCGTGGAGGAGGTTCCTGATCAAGCAGGCGATGAACTGGAAAGCGCTAGTAACCAGCGGCCAACATCGATGCCTCAGTGCCACTCAGTTCGCTATCGCCGGACTGAGCCCGCCGGAATAAGTAATAAAAAATAAATAAAAATCGGTGTGCTGCACTTTCCGCCTCGGCATAACAGGTAATAACATGTGGTTTGCTATCTGGCTGCGCTGCCGTATGGCATGACGCCACTGGCCGCTCTGCCGCGCCGCGCGCCTACTCGCCATACCGTCCGTGTCCGTGTGACCATGCCGACGATCGTGGAACATTTCGCTCGCGCGGAGTATGTATCTGGACAAATAATCTGATCTGTTCGTTTACCATTTCGATTGTTTAATCCAGATTATACAATCTGGCTGAATTAATCTGAAACAAACAGGGATAGGCCCCTACACGCTACACGTCTAGTCTACTACCTCCGCCGTCAACAAAAAGACTGATTGAAACGGGTTAAACAGCTCTGTTTAGACTGTTTCGGTTGTTTTGCAAAGAGTGAAACAATCGAATCAGCCGAAAGCGTTGTTTTGACTGATTCGATCACAGCTAAAGTTGTCGCGACTTACGGAAGGGAAGTGGCCGGTTGGTTCTACGTCGCGCGTCATAGTGGCTCGGTCAGCCATGTAAACTTGGGCCACGGTGCAGTCGCTCACCGATAATCACTTGTTGGCTTAACCAGCAAGCAGTATTTTTTTTTTTATTTTAGAGTTCTACTAGTGACAAAGGTCCAGTCCCACTTGCATTATAGCAAAAGACACCAGCCAGCCAGCACCCAGCAGTAGGCGCACGGCACCAGAAACGCAACGTGCGGGCGACTTCCAAATCAGAGAGCGAAAAGCGGAGGAGAGGTCCTCGCAGTCGCAGCGGCGCAACGCACCCCTGCGCCGTTCGCTTGGGTAGGGGGGACTGGCTTGGCTGCTTTTGTGCGTGTCCGTGCCCGAGTGCGGCGCGCCGCCAAACAGAAAGGGCCAAAACGAGGCCGGCGCTCAGCTCAGGAGCGCGCGCGCCGTCGTTACCGAAACCGCCCGAACGAAACGAGAGCTCAGGTCATAGGCAGGCAGTGGAGCAAAACGGCCGCGCGCGTCCGTCCGTGCGCGGTGTCGGCAGCATTCCGTTCCCACCACCACTCTCTGCGGCGGCGCGCATTGCGGCGCGGCACCTAGCGGCTGGTTGCTCCGGCGACAGGCCACGAGGCGCGGCACCGGCCGATTGCGGTCATTTGCTTTGCTTCCGACGACGTCCCCAGACTTTGTTCCGGTTCCACATGACAAGACTGGAGATAGGTACTATGCTTACTACTACATTGCGGCTGAGCGAAATGCGGCGAATATGATAAGAGGAACATTATTGTTGTTGCTTGAATGAGGCATAGGGACCGAAGAAAGAAAACGATGCTGCTCGTGTATATGTTGTTAAATAAATCAACCATGCGGGTGGCTAATGTCAGCTTTGCCGACAAACGTCACGCCGGATTTTGGATATGTTCTGTCTGGGTCGATCTCATCTCGCTCCGTCCCTCCTGAAACCCTCCCTGCTCTGGTTCTGGTCCTTCCTTCCCTGCCGCGCCGCTGGTGTTCATCCTAACAGTCCAGCAGCTATATTTTGTACTACTGTAATTTTCAGAAAGATCTGTACCACTGGCGGCTGTGCTTCGAGTGGCAGAGCATCGTCGTCCCCGATCGATCTCGTTGGATACGCACAACAGTTCAGTTCAGTTCAGGAGAGGGATTCCTCGTCTTGATCAGAACAAACAGATTACACCTGTCTATTTCTTCATCCTCCGATCCGGCGGGCGGGTAACGATACGATACGACAAACTTGCCGACGGTAGCTGCTCGGTGCTACTCCCATCTCTGGCGGATCTTTACAGTTGCCGCGGACGGGACCAGCAAACAAATGGAATGGGTGAAGCAAGAAGAATTGATCAGGTCACTGATGACGTCGAGCTGCTGTAGTATTACAGACCAGAGAGACATCTGCGAGCCGTAGCTAGAGAGAACTGCTGAAACGATTTAAGAGACCACGACAACGACAAGCAGAGGAGACACGTCCACATGTCGCTCCTCCAACCTCTAGGAGTATCTTTCTCTCTGCATCAGATCAGGCTTTGCTCTATCTATCCCCCACGACTCATTTGGCGTTATCTGACATATATAAAGCCCCCAGCGCATTTGCGGCTATACATGGTGCCGCCATCAATCAAGTCGGCACTTGGCGGTTGCATCTTCTGTCCGTGCGCCTGCTAAATAGATTGTTACAAACCCCTAACTCAGGAACCCTCGAAAAAAAAATCATATTCTAAACCGCCCATATATATATCACAGAAATCGTCTAATAATTCCATAGTAATTGGTTCAAGAAAAACACAGAATTGACGATTTTTTCCCTCTAATCCAAAGACGACCTAAATATGTCCTGGGTGGATGAACAGCTAGAGGATAGATTTAATTATAGACCGTCTATTCATGTATCTGGACTGGAGGATCTGTGTATAGATACCCAGATATATATGGTGTCACCATCGGTTAGGATGAGGCAAGGGCCGAGGCCAAGGCTCTGGATCATTGCCGGTCCATTTAGCATCATCAGTTAATGTGACCGTTACTGGATCGTCCCACCACCATGCTCCATGGTTGACCCGCCGATCAAACGATTCAATGATGATGTGTGTGGCAGCAATGGCAACAAGACAAGAGAGCGGCAGCACGTACTGTATCAAACAAGGCAACAGGTTTACACGTGGTTTTGTCTCGTATTTCAAATTACAGACCTGGTGCAAATTAGTCTCAGCACGATAACGTGGCGAGCAAAGAGAGGTGATCTTTGGGGTTACCATAATGTGCTGTGCAGATGAGATGAAAATGGTCCACTGGGCACTGGTCTTGGTCTCATGCACGGTTACATTTAACGCATTTTGGTGATCAAATTAAAATTACTCTGTGTATTATGAAAAAGGACTAGAATGCCTCTGTATACTCCCACCACCGTCAATTTTTCTGAAGGCACCACCATCATTATTACAAACACTCATGTGTAATTTTATAAATTACACATTGTTGTCACTACGGGAACATTAATGTTAGGACTATGGGGATATAAAATAAAAATAATAATGTAATAAACACGTAATGAGGTATGAAAGATAAAATAATAAGAGATTGGTTATGGTGCTTGGAAGGTACCTCCCTTTTTTGCATTAATCATAGCCACTGATATTAAAAAATTAGTATTAGGCCCACCAATTTTGAAACAAGTCTACAACTTAGATACCTCCATATTTCTAACCGTTAGTTTTAATAAAAAACGATTAACTTCAACCACCATAATAAATCTCAAACAATAATAGCTCTATTTATTAGACTGTTGATATTATGTCTATTTTAACAAATATAACCAGGCCAGTATGCTTTATGCAAAATGTTGTTAAATTATAGAAGGAAAAATATTAAAAGTAACATAGTGGAGATAAGCAATCATACGGATTCCATTATGTACGTGCATACAAAGGTCTGACTCAAAAAAATTTTAAAAATAAATATAATCTCCTATAATTATTCCATATAATTAATATAATAAAAGATAAAAAATTACCGTTTGTGGTGGATTTTAAGTTTGTAGTGAACTATGATTTTATATGAGGCATAATATAATTCAAATTCAAAGATAGTTATATTAATTGATTTATAAAAAAAATTATCAAGGGCTTAGAGTCTAACGAAGCACACGTTTATCCTTAGATCGTCGTCATGGAGCCGGTCTGTACTCTGAGTTGAATATGAAAATTTCCGTACCTGTAATTTACGGTCGTCGGCACATCCGATCCATGGAATTCTGGGGCCAGTGCAGTTTGCATTGTGTACAGCAGAGTCCAGCTGGCGACACCGTCTCCGTCAGCCACACCAGATCCCATTTCCCGCATTGAAAACACGTTTCGGCCTTTTTCCGGTCCTCCTGGACCCAGCTGCCTTCCGCCCTCTCTGCCTCTGCCCGCGCGGCCAACCAGGCCGACCATCCAGGTGAGGTGAGCCGCGGCAAATCAAATTGTCATCGAAACGAGCCAGAATAGCTTTATTTTGCGCTGCGCCCCTCTGTCTTTCTTTGGCAGAGATTCTCTCTCCATTTCGGAACGTCTCTCCCTCGACTCCGGCGGCTATATATACCCGCCCCCTCCTGAGGCTGAAAGCTCTCGTTCAGTGAAGGAAGCAAGCCGCAGGGAGGCACAAGGCTCACTATAGTTAGATAGCTCACTCTCGACACAACAACTCCCAGTACGTGATCACTAATCTTCTTTTCTGTATTAATTCTACAACTACAACCGGCCTCGATCGTGTTCTTTTTGGGTTTTGCATGCTCGAGCAAGCGTCGTCCATACTTTACCCACACATGAACACAGATCCCAGCTGATCGAGACCGAGACCATGAGCTAGGGAGGATGCGAGCGGCGCGAGTCGTCGTCGGCATTCCCACGATCCCGTCTCGTGCTCTGTCCCCCTGTTCTTCCTATTTCTCCTCCTCATGCAGACTAGCTGGTCCCGTGTTGTGCTTGACACACATGCAGTCAGCGCCCAAATTAAGCTCGTTTCTAAACTGTAGCAGCTTTTATATCCAGCTACCACTGTAGGACGGTCTTGCTATCAGTTTTTTCAGGCCCGATCGTTGATTTACTCGCGTCGTCTTGGTTTGCTACTGTTGCATAGGCCGCGGGAGCGAACCAATGGCGAGCTGCATGCAGGAGTGGCCGGAGCCCGTGGTCCGCGTGCAGGCGCTCGCCGAGAGCGGCCTGGCCGCGATCCCCAGCCGCTACATCAAGCCGCCGTGCGAGCGTCCCGCGGCGGCGGCGCCGGAGACCACGAATTCGGAGCTCATCAGCAGCATTCCGGTCATCGACCTCGCCGCCGCCGGCAGCGACGGCAACGTCGCCAAGGAGGCCGTCGCGGCGGCGTGCCGGGAGTGGGGGTTCTTCCAGGTCGTCAACCACGGGGTGCGGCCGGAGCTGGCGCGCGCGGCGCGGGAGGCGTGGCGCGGCTTCTTCCGCCGCCCGCTCGCGGAGAAGCAGCGGTACGCCAACTCGCCAAGGACATACGAGGGGTACGGAAGCAGGCTCGGCGTGCAGAAGGGCGCCATACTCGACTGGGGCGACTACTACTTCCTACACCTCGCGCCGGAGAAGGCCAAGAGCTCGGACAAGTACTGGCCGGCCAACCCCGCCAACTGCAAGTATGTGTGTGTTTACCTCCTTTTTTTTTTGTTTGGATATTCCTTCCAAATACATGCATTTTCAGATTCTAGTAGAGCATATAGGCTGCTGGACAGTTATAGCTCCCCCATGTGCATTTTGATGGGATATTTGCGGTGCACATGATGCGTGAATCAATACGTATTCCATGACGATATACTAGCTATATAGGGGCCTATATTTTGAACACATGGTATTTCCGGTGCCACGACCAAATTTAGTGAACTGTTAGTAATTCTCTGCGCATCGGAAATTGCTAAAAGAGAGATATTCGCCCCCTTTATACGGAGAGTATGACAGGATTAAGCAGCAGAAGAGCGCTTAATATTTTCGTCTACTTGCTTGTGTTGTTTGCATGGAATTAAACTATAAAATTCTCCCTCGTAAAAAAACACTCTAAAATTCTGAACGTCATATAGTTTTACGCATTCTGGCCAATTTCTTATTTTTATAATAATCGTCTGCCATAAAACAAATTATAAAGAGCATAATCAATTTGTGTGCACAAGCTCCTGACGTTTCCGATCAGAGAAGAACTAGAAACAAGCTGGTCATACTTATCGGAACGTCAACAATTAAAATACAGTACTAATTAAGGGAGTAATTTGTTGTAGTGATATGTTTTGCATATATTCTATATGTGCTTTTGACCCTAAAAAATGTAACTTCAGCAGAGTTGACATTATATTTGTTTTTGGTTTTATACAAACGTCATGTACGAAAATAACCCAACGACTATCATTTCGCCACGCTACCCTCATTAGAATTAGAACACGTCTTTTGAATGGTTTCGCCTATGGTCAGCTAGTATTACCTAAGCACAGTGCACTGATTGTTGTGAAATAATTTACACAACTGTGCCTGCCCACATACGACCTTACTCCTCAACCATGGGTGGTAGTTCCATAGTCATGGCAATTTATGAGTGGTGCCGAGCGAGACTGGCCGGCCTAATATTCATAAAAGAAGTTACACAATTATGACTTCGGCATCTCAAATACAACACGTGCGTCTAACGAAAAGTAGGTCAGAGGTGCTTTCATGCAGAGTGCTTATTAGGGCTAGTAGTATTCTTCACTGCTATCTCAAGCTATCCATGTAGCATGTCACCGTCGCTCGTAATAGCCTACCTATATATGGTCATGCTAGCTCTACTCCCTCCGTTTTAGAAAAAGAGTGTATTTTTTTCCTGGCTAGAAATAACGAAAGGGTGGAAAAATATGTGTAGAAAATTGAGAATGAGAGACAGATACTTCCCTCTGTTCTAGAACGCTAGCTAGCTAGGATAACACAACTATAGTTCATTTTTTATTAAAACTGTTTTCTTAACGATAATAATTTAAAAACGATGGACGCATGTATTAGAAAGTGTGTTTTTTTAAGTAAAACCTGAATAACATATATCATCACTGTCCAACTCCAATTGTCCGTAGATTTTCATTTTACATGGTGAAAACATGACATAACATTATTTACATGTTCTTTTATTGACACACATAGGCCATGCATGATTATGCGCAGGGATGTGTCTGAGGAGTACGGGCGCGAGGTGGTGAAGCTGTGCGAGCAGCTGATGCAGGTGCTGTCCGCGAGCCTGGGTCTGGAGGAGTCGCACTTCCAGCGTGCGTTCGGCGGCGCGGAGTGCGGCGCCACCCTGCGCGCCAACTACTACCCGCGGTGCCCGCAGCCGGACCTCACGCTCGGCCTCTCCCCGCACTCCGACCCGGGCGTCCTCACCGTGCTCCTCGCCGACGAGCACGTCCGCGGCCTGCAGGTCCGCAACACCGCCGGCGAGTGGGTCACGGTGCAGCCCGTCCGCGACGCATTCATCGTCAACGTCGGCGACCAGATACAGGTAAGCACGAATTCTCTCGATCGATATATATCTTAGTGCTAGCGCATGCCTCTCGTCGTTCGCGCCAGTTCTTTTTGTTTCCTTTATTTTTTTTGGAGAGAGATAGCGATGGCTTCTACAGATATTTAGTCTTGTCACTTAACACACGTAGCTCGATCAATCGATAGAGGATCGTGGTCGTGACTAACACGTATACCTACCTGTACAAACGTGCAGTATATGGTCTTGTCGCTTACTAGTACTGCTACATAAAACCGGCTGGTTTCGGCCGGACCCGGTCGCCTTTCCTCCCTTGGTTGGCGATTTAAAACAACTGGTAGCTAGCTGCTTATCTGGATAACCAACTGAGTATTATCTAATCAAAGAGAAAATAATTGTAGAGACGATCTCTCGGAGATCATATCGACATGTATTAATATATAGTATTAGTATAGTATAAGGTCAGCAACAGTGTATTAATTTCACGTGTTGACTTGGAACCGACGTTATTAGTTTTAGTTCTCTCTCGCGTGAGATCGTGAACACAGCATGGGCGGTGAGCGCAATCTTATGCGTCGTTTCAAATTAAGAGATGTGCGCGCGCCATGGAGTCAGAGAGATAGGCACGCACGCGCATGTGTTATGGTGGTGACCGACGAATTGAATTGCATGCAGCACCCCACGAGAGCCAACAGAAAGCACATGCATGCACCGCCTGCATATGGCCAGATCATCGGATGTCATCATCGTTTCGATCGAGCTGCATGCATGAGTAGCGTATCCATCGTAATCCGGCCTATAGCTTCTATTCTAAGTAGTACTACTTACACTTGTAAAATACGTATACTAAAAAGTATAGTAAAAGTAATAATCTATATAACCAAAAAAGAATCTCAACTCTCCTTTTAAAAATGTTAATTAAGAAACTTGAGAACTTTCCTTTCGAAATACGTGTATGCATGTTGCTGTTCATGAGCTGCATATATATAGTTTTTGTATATATAATTTTTTAAAGTGCATGTTGCACGTACACTACTATAGTTGACAATCGTTGTGTACAAAACAAAACACAGATCCTGAGCAACAACATATACAAGAGCGTGGAGCACCGGGTGATCGTGAACGCCGAGGAGGAGCGCATCTCCCTCGCGCTCTTCTACAACCCGAGAGGCGACATCCCGATCGCGCCGGCGCCAGAGCTGGTGGCCACGGCCGAGGACCGGCCCGCGCTCTACCCTTCGATGACCTTCGACGAGTACAGGCTCTTCGTTAGGACCAAGGGCGTCAAGGGCAAGGCACAGATCGAGGCTCTCAAGGGCCAGGCGGCATGCATCGCTACCAGCAGCGCGAGCTATTAGCTATAGCTAGCTAGTGGTTGCATGCTCCCTGCGCATCACGTACTTAATTAATCTCTGATGATTGGAATAACGACGACACACATTTATGATGAGATAATTATAGAATTGCTAGCACCTAGTAATTACTAATCTGATTAGGATCAAATAATGCTTGTTATTGCATGATGCATTAGCTGTGCGCGTGTGCGTGCATATGCTACTAGTTTATTGTATAAGTACGGCGACTTATATTTAACGAATGTACATATAATGGTACTATGAATTATGAGTGACAAGGCATCTTGTTGAAGCTGGATTATTGTGCAGTGCTGTTATTTATTATATCCTTTCTTACGTGAAATTGGGTGTAAATTAATGTCTTCTTACGTGGAACACTGATAAACAAAAACGTCAATCATTGAGACCTAGAATTTGAGCTCAAATTAAATATGCAGCAGTAGAGTTATCCGGATGTCTTTTCGAGATGTCTCCGAGACACGACGCAGACTGATTTGGAACCCATGCCTTGTCTACAAACGGATGGATCTCCTGCATTTGGATGAGATGGTTGTTGTGGTGGTAGCACTGTCATTTCAAACACTAGATCACTTCCCCGACATCAAAATGCAGGGAGGAAAAAGCTACGCTAAGAGTAGTCAGGAAAGCTAAGGCTAGGCCGGAGTAGTCACTTCAACCACTAGACTTTTCGCCAACAGCGCAAAGCTGATTATTAGCCGTGGAAGGAGTTCTCTCACACGGTTCCAAAATACTATATATAAGTTATATTATCTAGGTTTCCTTGAAACCAAACCTGTTTAAGTTTAACTAATAGCAGTAGTGACCAAAATATAATTTATTCTGAATTTGAGGAATATCATGATAGTTTGTGTAATATGACGATGAATCTAGCTATAGCCAGCAACACCGTCATTCATATATAGTTAATTTTAATTATTATTCGCAAAAAGGTTATTTTTTATTATTGTTCTTTTGTTAGTACTAATATACTGGAAAAAGTTGAAAGTTATTTTTCCACAGCAAGCTGAAAGATATACTTTCTCTACAAACCTGCTAGAAATGCTGATATACCCAGAAAAAACGGATGGCGGAGTAGCGCGCGTATCTGTGCAGGATTTGCAGCACGTTGCGAAAAGGATGTGGGGGAGCCAGCTGCTCTCTGGAGAAGTTAGAAATAAAAGGTGCGCGCACCACGTACACAATTGGAATTTGGAAGTGACGGGACTACCCACTTGGATGGAATGGAACACACTGCATGCATTAGCTTGGTCTCGTACTACTAGTAGTACGTGTAGTAGACCGTGCGGAAAGTCGCTAGAATTAGGCAGACAGACTGATATCCAGAAGGAAACCACATATACAGTAACGGATAAAAGAGCATCGACCCGCTTTACTGCATGCTTTCAACAAGCTGTGTTCTTTTCTCCCCTACTAAACATACACCAGTAGTTATTTATTTATTTATTTATTTATTTATTTATGGAAGGCACACCCACTAGTTTGATCGAGCAGTCATTCATCAACAAGAGCAAGATAGTGCTATTTGACTCCATCACCATTGGCCACTTCCACTAGCTCGCTAGCTTACTCCTGTGTGTCGATATGCTGGCATGCTGCTTGTCACTCATGCTCCTCCCATACATATCCATATCCAAACCAGATGCGATGATAGCCAGTCAAACGCCGGCCCCTCGATGAGGTAGCCTAAACGTACTTACAGTTGGATGCACTAACCTATAGATAAGTACGATTCATTGCATGTAGCTTCAGGTTAAATTGAAATATTCTTCCCATTTAAAATTACTATTGTTGTACATTAGGATATACTCCCTCTTTTTTAAAATATAGTTCGTCTTGGACAAGGTTTTGATCAAACATTAGGAATATAAATCTTAAATAACTTTTAATTTGTTAAGTTTAAAATTTTAAAAATCATATGAATAGATTAGTCTTTAAAAATACTTTAAAAATATATATATACATCACTCTTCAATAATTATTTTTGTAAAAAATAAAAATTAAAGTTACGTTTTGAAAACAAGAATAGCAAAACTGTCGTCATGATAATAAGAATTTAAGAGTATAAATAGCAAATATTTTAGCACAATCCGCTGCACCAACTGCAATTTGGGGGGGGGGGGGGGGGGGGGGGGGGGGGGTTGCAGCGGGGTCATTGTACCACATCCACTCGATCGCCGGCCGCCGCAGAGTTGGATTTATCTGCCAAGACCAATAGACGAATAATAATCTAGTACTAGCTAGTGAATAACAGGCAAGCATATACTATACAAATAATGCCCTTGAAATTTTCTTTCGCGGGCGGGACAGAAAGTACGTTGCAGTCCCTGATGCACGTGGGCAACAGCAGAAACACTCTTGCACAAGCGTTTGACCAAACCACAGCGAGCGCAGACGGACATAAAAGTATTGTACTATATCCAAGTTCACGGCACTGCCGCCGGCATGATGGAGTGGAGAAGGGAGATACTGCTTGTTGCTTTCTTCTCACGAATCACTATATGCTCAGGGTGGACTTGTAATTACTCTTCGTATTAAAATTGTTGAAACCACGGACACACACTACTGTTCGATGATACGGCATTTCTAGAATGATACTAGTAATTTGAGTGAGCTAGCAGCTTACACAGATCTAGTTAATTCCTGTCCTTATTCGCATAACCACACACGATGTGCCTCCAGCTGGTGGGAGTCGTATATGTCGTTGTGTTGACAATGCGTTAATAATAAGATTATTCGTTATTTAACTTCAATGCCATTGTTGGACGCGATAATATTAATCCAGCTACACGTGCGGCCTCTAGAAATTTTGACATGTTAGACGATCCTTAGAAAAAAAAAAAAAGAAATACTGCAAACAACAAAGGTGGGTGATGATAAGGAAAGAATGCGTAGTGGTTTTTGCTTTGTTAGCCTCTTTGGGGCAGCTGCTACTGCTATATATCCTTTTTATTTCAGTTAACGAACTGTTGGTAGTTGGTCACTCGCGGGCGATTAAAATCATTGTGACAATCCAACTGATTGCGAGTTGACAGTTGTGTTTCTCCGAGTTGTTCATTGATGGTTCCAAGAATTATTTACTAGAATCTGGAAATATATCTATTCTATTCATTCTACTACAGTGATTGTATCGGACCATTTTATTTTTGACAAAATCTATATATTATCGGTCGTCTTAATTATAGTCTAACATGCAACAGAGATCATATTGCCCATTTGTTTTCTCGAAAGAAAACTGGCCGTTGTCCAACCCTTTTATATGAATAATAAGATATTTTTTGGTGATGATTAATAATAATATAATGTGCAAGAAGAGTCCTTATGTTTCTCTATGTGATTTGTGAGAAGTTCTAGACACAAATCCACTGAACTTTTCTTCTTCTGCTTGTGGAAAAAGAACAACTTTCTTTTCTTAGACGGTGAGGAAAAACAAATGCGTTGGGCCCTTTCTTTCTCTTCGCTCATCATATGGAAGCCTACAAGTCAATTAGATAAGAGAAGCCCAATAAGTCCCGAAACATTCGGTACCTGGGCCGTGGCAAGATCTTTGTGACACCATAAAACCAGGGTTGCAGATAGTGAGCCCAAAAAACTAGTCGTCTTCTTTTGTTGCGAAACTATAAAATGCAGTCTCGACGCTGAAGTCATCTCTCGGATAACCGGAAGAGAGAATGGTCATACCATACTGAAACCGAGATATATATCCCGTACTATACCCGTCTTCAAATTTTGTAAGATAGCTATAGTCTGTCGAAATTTGAACTCATGATGGCGGTTCAAGTTACTGAAACTTTACTGGAATAAATAAAAGAAAAAGGTGCCCACTAAATTGGACCCCCGGGCCGTTATCCTGTTGGAGGCAGGGACCATGGACCAAGTTGGGTGAGCTCTGCGCACATAGCGCCGAGAATCTGTAGCCAAGCCCAAAAGTGATAATCTCAAGCGGTAAAAGGGACCTTGTAACCTTCCGTTATTTTACGTACCTAAACCAAGGAGGAAAAAAGAAAAAGAAAAAGAAAAAACATCAGCTTTTTTGTAGTACGCGGCCTTATTCCGGGGTCCGGGCACTCCTCCTCCTTTGGTCCTTGTAAAGCAGGAGTAAACCGGAGCTAAAAGCCACCGAGCCGTGTGCAAGTAAGCGTAGGCGGGCTTCAAGTCTTCAATTAAGTCGTCCATGATATGATTTCCCTCCGAAGCTCACCGAACCAATTGAAGCCGCGCGGCGGGTGTTACGGTGGCTATCCTAGCGGCGGTGGTGGATCGGACGGAGGTGCTGCTGGCTAGCTGTGACAAAGAACACATCTCAAATTGATTTTCTAGCTACGTCCTCTGAACGAACGCTACCGTTTGAATCCTCCCTTTTCTTCCTCAACACGTACCAGATAGACGCAAAAGCAACGCACCGGTAGGTATGACCAGTACTACTACTTAACGTGGTCGAGAGAGATCACCTATTGATGCAGGATCCGAGTCCACGGTGAGATTCTGTTTTCTCTTGGCGCCAAATGGTACTCGGATCGAAAAAGTAATAGTACCGGATTACAAAAAGTACCTGAGCACATCGAGTACAGCCTGGAGTACAGTATTTCTCAGAGAACTTGCCATTCGGCTACAGTAGTCCTCTCTTTTCGACGTTTACCAGTACCACAAAATTTAAGTAGCAGCTTTTCCGAGGATGTGAATTAGTTACGGCATCATTATTCATCACCCCAATTTTGTGTTCAGGAAAGGAAAATCGTCACCTACCACCCCGTACCAGAGATGAGCTAGTAGTAGGTCTTCTTCATCGCTTGTTAAGTGCAGCGCTGGTGCAATCACTATTCTTCTGGCCTGGTGTGCATGATGCATAGTAATAATGTTTAATTTTTGCATTGGCCGAGGCTTCTTTTTTTTTTATCATTTTTATGAAAAAAAAAAACTTTTTCAGCTTCTGGAGAAGCAAATAGTACGATGATCGAGCTGTTCCTCCAATTATTTACTTATCTGACTAGACCAAAAAAGAGAGAGAGGTCCTTTGTTTCCGCAACTACCGTGACCACGGACCCTCGCTTTCCGATGTCCTATCCGAGGAAGGTGCGCCTAACACCAATCCCACCAGATGGTGAAGCGACGATCGCCCGCTCCGTTTTTGATCTTTGCTGAATGGCGTGTTCTGCTGGCTTCTCGGCGTAATTTTGTTCATATCGTCTTGGGCTTTACCTGCCGCTCTTTGACCTGTCATCATTATATTTCAAGGATGCTGCAAGCTCTTTCTACTACGGCGTGGTCATCAGCAAAAAGATTATCGCAAGTTTATTAATTTCATTGTTGTTGGTTTCCTGGCGTTTTTTTATGCACACTGAATGCCGCGTATGCGTACACGTACAACTAGAGATCCGTCAGCGGCGTATGTACATGTGCACTGATATTTCTAATGATCTTCCGTTTGTATGGGCAAACGGATTTCAACTTCAGTACGAGAAGTGCGACGCCACAAAGTTCTCGTGCGTGCAGTGAAGCAGGGCGGTGGTACACCGCTACTACAGCATACTACTAGTACAGTACTTAATAAAAAAGGCTGCTGCGGCGAAGATAAGACGCATCACGTGCTAAAAGTACCTGGTATATATCGGTACACGCACCAAAAAGGTCTTCCTTTACGTTTCAGAAGAAGTAGTAGTAAGTTTACCGGGAAGAGAGAGGTCGTGGGGCTCGTCTCGTGGCGTCCGGAATCCGGAACGACGACTAGACTTCAGGCAGCTCTTTCGTTTCATTCAGAAAGAAGAAAGATCGATTTACGTACGATCAGAGACCGTACGTATTAGTCTCCAGGCCCTATCCCCATTCTGCGTGCTAGAGAAAGCGGAGCACAGGTTAAAACGATCGACAGTACAGTACTGGGTCCTACTACGGCAAGTGCCAAAGGCATCGTTTGGACGGGTAGCGCGGGTGTCTGCGCTCCGCTCCAATAATCCTACCGACTTCCTAGTATGATGATCATCATTGCTACTAGTAGTATACAACAAAAACGGACGAAGAGACACCTCTCGCTAAAAGACGCAACACCCCCACGGCCAGCGCCAACCAACCCGGCGGCCCGGGACGCCTCGTCGCGTCTGGAATCTGGATCCCGGGACCGGGACGCCTCGCCGCGGACGATGAGGATTGCTACTCCACCTGGTTGCTGGTTGGTCCCCCCTCATCAGCAGCTCTCACCGAAAGCGGCGTGACCCCAGGAGCCGGCTCTCGTGCAGTGCGAGCGCCGAGCCCGCCGCGCTATCCCCTCCCCTACTTCAGCTCCAGCCTTCAGCCTGGGGGGCAGAGCGTTGGTGAGGCGAGGCCGTGATAGTTCGGCGCCCTGGTGCACCAAAAAAAACCTGGTGCACCAAAAAAAACTGCGGCTGGTTTGGAACCGGAGAGCGGTGGACTGCTCAGCACTCGCTCCCATCGTGGTGGCCATCGCATTCCGCACCCGACCAACCACCGCGCGATTGCCCAACGGCGCGGCAGCGGAAAGGGCCGTCCCTTCCCACGTCAGTTGGCTTCTTCCCGCGGGACCGCTGCTGGAACAGGGCCGCTGGGGGGCAGGCACGGGCTCCACGCAGACGCCTCTCCTCTCGCTTTTCCCTTCTTCCTTGACTGAAAAGCTGAAAAGCGAAAAGGATCGGCCGGCAAACATCCCCACGCGGCGGTGGCATTGCGGCATCGTGCATTGTGTGGTAGTACTCCAGTGCAATAGGTTGAATTCATTTCTCCTGAATCAGTTTTCAAAAGATCACGAGCTCATGGAAAACGGATTACAACGGCATTGATCAGCGACCCAAATTTGAGTCAAGTTCCAGCGGTATATAGACTGATTAATTTTCTTCCAAAAATTGATGGTCCTATCCTCCTAGTACATGCAAAAGTTGACAGCCAGTATCTACATTGAACTTATTCCAATTCATACATTCCTGTTATCCAGTGCTTATTAGTGCACAGTGCAGTATACTAGTACTGCTGTATGGTACTTGAGCATAATTCCAGCAGAAACAGTCGTTCCTTAGAGTAGCAGAACAGAATCAGACGCGCTTAACTATAGTACTGCCCTGTCTCCAAAGTCCAAACGCACGGCTGAAACGCCATTGAGCCAAATCAAACTTTTTTTTATGCAACACCTGCGGCTGCGATCCCGTCCCGTGCGCACTCCAACAACCAAACCTCCCCCTAGTCTCTCTCTTTCCTCTGACTTCCTCCCTTCCCTTCCCTCCCTCGTCCGCCTCGCCCGGTCCTCTCACTCGAAGACTCTCCCTCCCTTCGCGTCGCTTCGAAAGTCCCGTCCAATGGCGACGCGACCGCGTATCTCCTCACGCGCCACAACGCAGGCTTGAGCGAGCACGCGACAGCACCCGCGCTCCCAGGCAAGCGCATGGCGGCACCGGGGCTGGACGAGGTGATGGCGTTCCTCACCGACCACGGCTTCCCGGGCGCCGCGTCCGCGCTCCGCGACGACGTGCGCGCCCGCACCGCCGCCGGGGACGCCGGCCGCGCCGCCGCGTTAGATCCCCAGCTCCCGCCGCTCCGGATGCCCGGCTCGGCGCCTGGCGGCGGCGAGGACGGCACGCCGGCACCCGCGAGCCCGCGCTCCAGCTCCGGCTCGGCGCCTGGCGGCGGCGAGGACGGCACGCCGGCACCCGCGAGCCCGCGCTCCAGCTCCGGCTCCGCGTCCTCGTCCGCCTTCGTCAGCATGCGCTCCTCCCCGTCAGGTACTTACTACCCACGGCACCAGGCATTGCTCTCGCAGTGTTTAAACCCTCCCCGCCTCGGTTTTCCACGGGTGGCGGTAACTGTCTCCCCTGCAATCTCGATCTGTGCGCTGCAAATTCCGTGCTGGTGGTTGGTGGCGTGCGCAATTCGAGGCAGCTGGGTGGATCGGAGCAAGTTAATTTCTCCGAGATGAATTTGAATAGCCAATTCATCTAGTATTACGTGTAGCAAGGGAGCCGCTAAACCCCTCCACCTCGGTTCGGTTCTCGCCTGCGTTGCGTTAATTCCAGCCTCTGAACCTTGTTTAGTTTTTAAATCTCAGATTTCAGTGACGTTTTGTCAGCACACTCTAATCCAAATTTTAATCGTCTCTGCTTTGGATGTCAGGCATGCTGAATCCATACGGGCTATGGTCCCCGCGGCGCTCGCCGTCGGAAGCGTCGTCATCGGAGATGGAGTTCGGTACGGCACGCCAGTACGACAACACCGACCTCTTCTTCCAGGAGGGCTGGCTCTACGACGACCACCTCTTCCCTGGCAAGCTGGAGCTGGACGATGAGGATGATGAATACAAGGAGGAGGATAAGTTTGTGCTCGGTGAGCCTCACGGCGCTTCAGAGCAGGTAGAGATGGGCAAGCTCGGCGGCGCCGGGCACTACCACCGTCACGACCACGTTGGCAATGAAAACTGTGAAGGGTGTGCTGAGGTTTATACCTGCTCCTCTCCGCTCTGCGGCTGCTGTGGTGGGGGATTGAAGAATGAGGATGACCTGGAGATGGCCGGGAGCTCGAGCTCCACTGTATATGGGAGATACCAGATCATTGATGACCAGACGGAGATACTCGATGATTGTGCCCATGATAGGGTTCAGTTGAAGCAGAGCGGAGATGTTATACTTGAGTGTGATTTGCCGAGGGAGCCTTCACTAGGAGATGACCATTTGAAGCACAGCGTTGTGGAGAAGGAACTTCAAATGCTCAGCTCATTTGATACTGATGCTGATGTAGATCCTGTTTCTGGCAAGTACTTCTGAAGCCTCCTATATACAGTGGATAGGCTAGGCCTAATATATTTTCGGATGGATCATGTTAAATTACAGTTTATCCATTACGTGTGTGTGTGTGTGTGTGGCAAGTTATCCATTCATCCTGGAGGAAGCTCTCCTGTTGCTTGCACTGGTCGCTAAATTGTTGATGTATTTCGTAGGCAGTGGAGTTCATGATGTTGGGGGCAATGCTGTGGTCAATGGCGGCATAGACAAAAATATGAAAAGCGGCAGTGATAAAGACTACCTAAAAGAAGGTCGGAGGATCCAGCTGTTCCCTGAAAGTGGTTATCCTGATGATTCCTATGACTTAGGAGATGCTGGGTCATTGAATGCCGATATGCAACATTCTATTGCTCCCAAGGCTGAGGAGGATCCACAGACAAATATTGATCTTGCTCTCTCTAATTTTCAACGAGAATATGAGGTATTTGAATTGAGAATTATCCACCGGAAGAACAGGTTCAGAATCAAATCTTTTTCTTTGTTTTTAATCACTATATGATAACAGTGGTTAATTCATTCATATATTGATACAGTAGGAATCCACTGCAGGACTGGCTTTGAAGAAAACAAGGATTTTCCTATTGTCTTGAATTCAGTTATTGCTGGAAGATATTATGTCACTGAATATCTAGGCTCAGCTGCATTCAGCAAGGTCGTACAAGCACATGACCTTCAGACAGGGATGGATGTTTGCCTTAAGATAATAAAAAATGATAAGGATTTCTTTGATCAGAGCTTGGATGAAATAAAACTCCTGAAGTTCGTGAACAAATATGATCCATTAGATGAGCACCATGTGTTACGCCTCTATGACTACTTTTATTATCAGGTATGTATCATTTACACTCTTATTAGATATTCCCTATGACATAACACCGGAACTTATGAAGGCATCTCAAGGGATATACTCCAGCTGACCAAGCCAAGAAATGTTAGGAATAGAATATCTTTATTGGATCTACTACTGAATTGCTTGCATGCATGCTTGGAGATTTCGGTAAAATTTATCGATTCTCGTTGTTTGTAATGCTGACCACGAACAAATATTGGCAGGAACACCTTTTTATTGTCACTGAACTATTGCGAGCTAATCTGTACGAGTTTCAGAAATACAATGAGGAGTCTGGTGGTGAGGTCTATTTTACATTGCCTAGGATACAGGTATGCTTTATGTGCTTCATTTAGATGTTCTCTGTGACTGTTTACTCATCAAGAGCTGATAGTCATACTAAACATTTGCATTTCACTCAGTAAGTAGCTCCATATTCTGATCATTTGTTTGGTTATGATTTCTGTTTCTTGTAGACCATAGCTCGGCAATGTTTAGAGGCTTTGGTTTACTTGCATCATCTGAGAATCATTCATTGTGATCTGAAGCCAGAGAATATTCTTATCAAGAGTTACAGTAGATGTGAGATCAAAGTCATTGATCTGGGAAGTAGTTGCTTCTTGACTGACAACTTATGCCTTTATGTCCAATCACGCTCTTATCGGGCTCCTGAGGTCATCTTGGGCCTGCCATATGATCAGAGGATTGATATTTGGTCTCTTGGCTGTATTCTAGCTGAACTATATACTGGTGAAGTAAGTATATATCTTAAAAACGTAATAACTTCTACTTCCTCCAGTTTAGTTTTGTTGAGGCTTGTTCATGTAAATTTGTACAAACCCATGTCAACAAAACAAAACATGAGGTATTATCATTTTCAGATGCTATGCTCATCATGATCGGATATTTTAAAACCTTCCTGAATGCTAGCTCCAACAAGATGTAGAAATTCAAACTTTTCTCTTAAATTTTTGCAAATGAATAAGATTAAATGCTGCAAGCTGGGGTTGTGGAGTTGGTTTTGGGGGTGCTCCTTTTCCATGGATAAATAATGATTGTTGTGTTTTACTTATAACAGGTGTTATTTCCTAATGAACCTGTAACCATGATGCTTGCTCAAATGATTGCGATAATTGGCCCAATTGACATGGAAATGTTAGAACTTGGACAGGAGACTCACAAGTATTTCACTGATGATTATGACCTTTTTACCAAGAATGAGGTAAAACTCCTTTTCTTTTCCTGAACAACTCACGCCTACATGCATGTATCAGTAATTCATACCCAAGCTATCTGCATATCCTGAATGAACTCAGATATTTCTTCCCTTGCCTTCCTAGTTTTGTTGTTGCACCTTTAACTGGCATAGCCAAGTATTGAATGTGCAGGATTTTGTTAAGAGTGTACTTAATACACTAAATGTTCTTTGTTTTGGCCTGAAAGAACTATGCATTGGCTTTTGATTTGGATTTCGCTATATATATATATATATATATATATATATATATATATATATATATATATAGAATGTGCAGGATTTTGTTAAGAGTGTACTTAATACACTAAATGTTCTTTGTTTTGGCCTGAAAGAACTATGCATTGGCTTTTGATTTGGATTTCGCTATATATATATATATATATATATATATAATATATATATATATATATATATATATATATACACCATCATGGAGTAAATGCCAACTCTTCACTTCATTGTCTTAATTTATCCAGGAGACAGATCAGATAGAGTATCTGATTCCGGATAAGTCCTCCTTGCGGCGGCACTTGCAATGTCCTGATTCTGAATTTGTTGATTTTTTATCCTATTTGCTGCAAATAAATCCGAGAAAAAGGCCAACAGCTGATGAAGCGCTACAGCATCCATGGCTTTCCTCTGCATACTCATGAGAAGCCAAAAGGTATTCTTCTATTTTGCGACAGCATTCTTCAAAGATAAGATGAGTTTTTGTTTATCCTATCTTGAGGCCTTGTAAATTTCTTTAAAGAAGATTGGTTTACTGGGAATGTCTCTTAGCATGAAGGGTTACATTGTGCTAGAGTCCTAGAAAAACATCACTTGTGGTTGCCGGCTTGCCAAACAAAGCCCATTGTACGGGTTCTGAGTTTTTTGTTTTCGTCAGGGCAATTCTTGGTGTGGAAGCCCTGTTCCGTTTGTTAAGATGTATGAGTTTATGTAAATATGCCTGATAATTTTATTGCTGTGTATCTGTACAGTTGAAACCAAGATCTGATTTATTAACGATAAAGATAGCATCGGAAATAATTTTTTGAATTTCGTTAGTGTTGCCTTAGTACTGTTCAGTGGACATGTACAATATATGTGAACAAAGAAAAGAAACATGTCTCCATTTTTCATGTAGATTCTAGAAGTGTTAGTGCTCAACATCTTCAGTAATATCTCAGCTCTCCCAACCTAATTGAAAACTGTTGGGTCCAATCTTTTTGTTAAATTTAGCAACCTTGACCTCTAACGTGAACTTTGATAATTTGTATTCAAAAACTTAGTTCAAATAATTTAGTGATAAATCAAATTATAATAAAATATATAATATATAGTATTATTATTTTTTTAAATCAGACGAGTGGTATGTTCAACATCAACGGCGTAACAATTTTAAAATCGAAGGTAGTAGTATTCAAACTTGATGCGCCACCATAAAAACATACAAGCGCGGTAAGTTGTAGGTGCAATATATCATGAGTGAAATTAGAAAACTTGTGAACATGCCTTCACGAAATTGAGCAAATTTTGGCGGTATCCATTGGCTCGATTCCTGCCGATGTGCCCGCCAAAAAATCTCCTATCCATTTCTTCCCAGCCGCTGCCCCACCCACGCTCGTGGCCGCATCCCAGGAGCTATGGCACCCACCGCGGCTGCGGCGTCGGGCGCGGCCACCGCGCTCCCTTCCCATTCCCACCGCCATTCGTCGGCAACGAAATCCGTCTGGTTGAACCCCAAACTCCCCAGCTCCCACCCCCTCCACCACCGACGCAAGCCAGAGGAGCTTCAGAAACACCAGCACGATGACCGCAGCCTCGACGTTTCAGCTCTCGTGGCCGAGCTCTCCGCCGCGCGCACTGCACCCGACCTGGCCACGGCGGTCACCCCGTACCGGCCGGTCTCGGGGCGCCTCCTCGGCGCGCTCCTCTCCCGCCTCCACGACCCGCGCCGTGGCGTCGCCCTGCTCGACCTCCTCGCTCCCGACGTCCTGGCCCCCGCGCTCCTCATCCCCTACAATCTGCTCCTCCGGTCCGCCTGCCGCGCTGGCGAACTCCGCCTCGCCTCCGGCCTGCTCCTCGAGATGCGCGACAGGGGCGTCGCCCCGGACGCCGTCTCGTACTCCACCCTCCTCGCGGCGCTCACGCGCGCGGGCCACCTCGACCACGCGCTCACCTTCCTGCCGCTCATGGAGGACGACTCCGTGGCCCCGGACCTCATCCTCTTCTCCAACCTCATCCACCTCGCCCTCCGCGCCGGCGACGCGCCCAAGGCGCTCGCGCTCTTCTCCCGGCTGCGCGGCGCCGGGATCAAGCCGGACCTCAAGGCCTACAACGCCGCCGTCGCGGCCTACTGCAAGTCCGACCTGCTGCGGGACGCCAAGCGGTTGCTGCTCCACGACATGCCCGCCGATGGCGTCGCGCCGGACGCGGAGTCCTACTCCCCCGTCCTCGCCGCGCTGGCGCGCCGGGGGCGGCACCTCGCGGCCGTCTCGCTCTTCTCGCACATGCGCGCCGTCGCGCGCGTCAAGCCGGACCTCTCGGTGTTCAACATCGTGCTCAACGCGTACGGGCAGCTCGACCTCGCTCGGGAGGCCGACCGGCTGTTCTGGTCCATGCGCCGTGCCGGCGTGCCGCCAAGCGTGGTCACCTACAACACCATGCTCCGCGTGTACGGCGACGCCGGGCTATTCGGGGAGGCGGTTCACCTATTCAGCCTCATGCGCAACGGCGGTGACAGCGGTGGCACCACCGTCAAGCCGAACGTAGTGACGTACAATACCATGATTGCAATCTACGGCAAGTCGCTGGAGGACGAGAAGGCCGGGAGCTTGGTGCAGGACATGCAGGCCAACGGCCTCCAGCCCAATGCCATCACTTACTCCACCATCCTCTCCATCTGGGTGAAGGCCGGTAAGCTTGACCGTGCGGCGAAGCTCTTTGAGAAGCTGCGGGAAGCCGGCACAGAGATTGATCCAGTACTGTACCAGACGATGGTTGTGGCTTACGAGCGTTCAGGGCTCGTTTCTCAGGCAAAGCGTCTGTTGCGAGACCTCAAAGACCACGAGGGCATCCCAAAGGAGACTGCCATCAAAATATTGGCGAGCGCCGGTCGCTTGGAAGAGGCCGCATGGCTGTTCCGTCGTGCAGCAAACGACGGCGAGATAAGGGACCCGTCGGTGCACCGAGCAATGATGGACTTGTTCGCGAAAAACCGGCGGCACCGTAACGTGACTGAGGTCTTTAATGAGATGAGGAAGCTGGGCCAGTTGCCGGATTCCGAGACCATTGCCACCGCGATGAACGCCTTCGGCAAGCTCAAGGAATTCGACAAGGCCGCAGAGCTGTACAGGGCAATGAGGGAGGAAGGCTGTGCCTTCTCAGATCGGGTGCATTTCCAGATGATCAGCCTGCTTGGTGCTCAGAAGGATTTCAAGGCGTTGGAGGCGCTGGTTGACGAGCTGAGCCATGACCCAACCATCGATAAGAGGGAGCTTTATCTCGTAGCTGCCGGCGTCTATGAGAGAGCATACAAGCCTGATAAGGCATCCCAAATTATTAGCCAGATAAGGAGCTCCAACAGCATTGAAGTTCAGAAATTCAGATGAGATGCACCACGTCCCAATTCCCTTGCTGTCTAAAACATTGAAGTTTCCATACGTCTGGTGTTCATAGAATCTGACAACAATATTTCAGATAATAGAATATAAACCATTGCCAAAAAATTGAGTGGAATTTGTGTTCATAGCTTTTCAGTTGAAGTTCTTTCAGGTAATAAGGTCAGATTGTTAAATTCATTAGTTTTGCACAACGGTGAGGAAAATTTTCTTCTGACGATGTAAAATCTTGGCAATGGTTCACTCACGGACAGTTCAACGACTATCTGGATTGTCAGCAATCGAATTTTACAACAAAAAGCTGATGTACAACAATTAATGGATATATAAAATACTTCGCTACAGAAAATACAATTCCGATGTTATGCTAGATTACAATTTCCTTATATCCAGCTGCGGTAACTCCATATGAACATGACCCAACCTTATCTGGAGACCTAAATGAATAATGATAGTAATGTACAGGTGCTCTCCCCTAAGGGACTTATGCTTCTGGTAGGCACTTGAGCCTTCATCAAAATAATATCATAGCATGCTGCAGAACTTACACTGCCTGATCAGTTCGTGGGATGCCATGCTTTTCGAACCATTCAGGCATATGAAACCTTTCGTGCAATACAGGTCTGACATCTTTCTGGAGGGAAAGATGCTTCAGAAGTGGAAATATAACCGTCATTAGCTGAAACGTGTGAACAAGACAAATTAGTATCGCCTTCAAACTCAAAACTAGAACTCCAGATGCAACGGATAACTGGTGCTCATCAGTTACCTGGTCATCTGAGTGGAGTCCAGCTGAAAATGGAACGCAAGGTATTCCATTCAAAGGCTGCAGAATGAAACTGAATGGGTTGTTGTCAACAATGACGATTCTGCAGAAATCTTTTGACAGACCAGAAAGATCTTTCACATGTTCTCTATATTCCCTGAAACCGTGCAGACCATTGATGTCAGACATGATGGCTCGGGTTATCAGCAAATAATGCATGCAGTTGAATAGCTCAGTGAACGAACAAAAAGATATCCCAAGCATGACCTTGCTACAAAGGAGAAACAATAGACAGCCCAGCTTGTCAAAATTTGGAGTGCGGCTAGAAGTACTTGGTAAATAAAATGAAATGAATGCTAAAATCAACTTAACACAAGCCAAATGAAGTAATCAGTTCAATTGTGATGCATACAGGGAACGGAAAGTTTACTATGAATGATGACATGGAACCAATTATAGACAACATTTGCATTCCATTTCCATTTGTATAAACTGATCATCTTCATCAATTGTTCTAATTAGCTATGGTCTTCCTATCTCCAATCAGAAAGACGCCGGCCTGCTAACTAATTCTGCAACCCAAGAAACAAGGTAACAGATCCCAACAAACCAAACACGGTAATGATAGCACATGGTACACTTCATTTGTACCCAAACAAAGGATGGCGTAGCTTACGTTGTAACAGTCGATGGGCGATATAGACGTAGCCTGAATCTGTTGTGAACATCTATTCTGTCAACTAAAGGTCTAGCATAACCTGAGAGATGGAACCGTTAGATGATGAATTGAGAAAAATAACTGAGATGGTAGGGTGAAGGAAATAACTGCCTCCGACATACCTTCTAAACCTGCTGTGAAGAGGATAAGATCTGCGAATTCACTAGTTTTCTGCAAGAACTCATGCAAACCAGGACGTTCGAAAACAGTCACATGATTGACCTTCTGTTTTCCTTCAATATCCTTTAAAGTTTACACAAGAAAAGTTCTCTATCAGTTGTAGTTCAAATGACTAAACAATGGAGTGCAAAAAGCAGAAAGTTTGGCACCTTATCAGATGAAATGCACTCCATGTCAAAGCAATGTAATCCTGCTTCAACAGCTTGGGTGCGAACAATAGCAGGAAGACTAGATGATTCATATGCAGAAACTAATGTCTCATCCAAGTCAAGCACAACCTGAACAGAGAGAGCCTAAATGTTTTCAGGATAGAAATGTTGCATACATAATCACAAGATACAGCGTTAATGATAACTCAAATGCAAATACGATTACAATGTGATGCTCAGCGTTTTGACAATTAGTACTGCAGTTTGGGTAATGAAAAATTATGAAGTCATCACTAAGAGAATGAAGTTCCACCGCAGCCGCAAAATATTCTGACATCAGCAAATAACTTACTACATTATTCAGTTTCAATCGTTCCCTAACATTGACGACAGTCTAAAACTATCTAATGATAAATACATAAGGAAAGGAACATCCTTATTCCGTAAGCGTTTACAATGCTACAGGGTCACTAAAAATATACTTCCTCCGGTTGAGAGGAGAAAATGTACGCATACTACTAATAGAATTTGTCTTGGTTTAGCAGGACAACCAATCGTTCATGATGACAGCACACCTATCAAACAACCCGAATTAAGCAAAAAGGCTATCAATTAATCTTCAATCAAACATCTCACGTTATCCCAAATTACCCACAAAGACCCTAGTAATCTGCAATTAGATCAACACCACTTCCCAATTCGACTGTCCAACAATACACTTTAGTACTTGTCAAAGGTTCTATTTTTCCCCAACCCAGGAATCAAAAGCTCAGACGAATCCATTGAGAACAGAATCCGTCCGTACCGTGAGGCGGTCCAGGGGCTCAAGCGGAGGCGCCGGGGCAGGAGCCATGTCAGCTGGGATCTCGGAACGGAGAGGCATGAAGGCCACCTCCGGCGACGGCTCGGATGCCGCCGACGCGGAGAGCAGAGGGTAGCGGAAGCCGACGAAGGACAGAAGCTGCGAGCAGGAGGGCGTGCCCCGGAGGATCTGGAGCAAGACCTGGAGGAGGAAGCCGATCCACCCCACCACCGCCTGCCACGCCTGGGACGCCACCTTTCCCCGCTGCTGCTGCTGCGCCGCCGCAGCCGCGGTCGGCGAGAACACCTCCGCCGCCGCCATGTCCTCCGGCGACGAGATGTCGCGCCACGTGCGGGTGGTCGTCGCGGAGGCTCTAGGGAGGACGAAGGAGCGAAGGGAAGGCAAGGCAAGGCCGGCGGCGACCGGAGGAGGGGGTGATGGTGGGTCTGCGCCCGGTACGCGGGTGTGGTCTGATGTTTTGTTGTGCGGGTGAGCTTAGCGGAAGAGGTGGTTCGTGATTGGTGGTGGATTCAGTGGGCCTCACTGTCAGGGAGAGAACAGCTGGACAGGCAAGCTTACGCTGAGTGGTAATTACCGTATGTGCACACGGAGTTTTCAGTTTCATCCAGCTCCATTCTTGCGTTTCGCCTATTCTTTCTTGTTCTGCAGCTTCTGATGTTCATTTGGATGGAAATATCTATGGTTGTACAGTGACGTTGACCGATTAGTACAGCTACGAATGCTCGGGAATTCAATCTTCTTTCTTTGATTTGTGCAGCAGCTTTTGTCATCACTTCCTAGACTTCAAAACCATCTAAACTGACGTTTTCTTTGTTTTTTTCTTTCCTTTTTATTTGCGACGGTAGACTGACATTTTCTTTGTTGGACCCATGTCATACAAAACAGAATCATTCCATCAATCCATTGACGGAGCGTTAGCCATCATGTAATATTTATCCTACGACACGTAACTCTTTCAAAAAGCATTTAAATCGTAATTTCAAAGAAATATTCTTTTCTCCCTCCACTGAACATGCCATGCTCCAAATCAAAGGCATTCATTGCTTTTCCAACATTTCTTTCCTGGTGATATACCTAAGTACCTTTTGATCCCCTTTGAATTCTACGAACTAAAAAACTAGACAAACTTTATCTACTACGAATCAAGTAACAAGGGCTTAATAACATTAGTACAAAGTCGTAATCATATTCACATTTCCATCTGAATTAGTAGTTTTATCCCCCGAATCCATTGCACTGTGAAACTATTGCTGCCCTTGTTAGCACAAGCATGACGACAACTGCCGCTTGTCCAGCGTCTGACACACCAATGGATAAGTCAGTAAACTGACTGGAAGATGAACTCTTTAAATCTGCGGCGTAGACGCTCGCCGGTTCCGAATACTCTTGGGCTATAGTTTCAAAACGTTTTTTCGCTTCTGAAGGAGTAATAGTACTAGTGATTTTTTTAAGTAAATATTAAAAGATACTGTACCCACCCAGCGTGTCCTACTTGAACACTTTCTCTGACCATGCACGTCGCTGGCTCCGGGCCGCTACTGAAGTTGGAACGATGTCACAATCTGCTATAGATCAATCCAAATGCGCTTTCAGGATTGGCCTCAGCCTCAGCCAGCCTCGTGATGGGACCTTTTTTGTTTTTGCGAGCGAATGAACGGTGACCTTTTGGATGATCACGCAGAAGAAATGCTCCCCTGGTGCATGTACTAGTACTACTTGTTGGGCTTTTTTTTACACCGTTTTACCGTGAGGTACGGAATCATTGCAGGCTTGTACGACGCTGTTTTTTGGTTCGACGGTACTTAGGTGTTTGGAATCGTATCCACACGCTGAAAGCGTGAAGCCCAAATTGGTTTGAGGATTCCGTTCGTTAGAGCAGCACCAACGTTGGTGGAAACCGAACCGTAGTCCTTGCTGGCGTTTCGGTGATCGAACTTTCAACGTTGGCCGTGTCGAACCAAAGGTGGAGAGAGAAGAAATGGAACCATGTTTCCGGTTCGAATCGTGGGGCACAGCAAAAGTATTTCCTTCACCTGCAAACCTTGCGTTGCTGTCCTATCCCAAAATTGGGAGCCAAAAAAAAAAAAAAACCTAAGATGTAGACCCCTCCAGATCGAACCAGCGTTGCGGCAGTCGAACACTAACATAAATCGATTTTTCAGAGTCGAACCATGCCGATCGGTCCGAACCACCGTTGCGGATGCTCTTAGGCCTCCAAGGTTTTTGTTAGAAGGACAGCGAAGGGTGGAGAATGGCTTTGCAGGCTTTCCAACGCAACCGCACAGATTATCCTGGAGCCCTTTGGAGATTCTCTGCTGACAGCAGCAAAGTCACGGATGCGGCAGAACCTGACACCACAATCAGAACCAGCAGCCCTGGCGGCTCAACGTGTCGAAGGGCCTCTTCACCGCGTCACCCACACCACTCACCATGGAAAAATAAAAACTAAGCAAACCGTTTTCTGGACGAGGCGATGCCGAGCGCCCACGCCTCTCACGAGAGGGAGAGCGAAAAGGCGAAGAGAGATGCGGCGGGCACTGGGCCTGGGCCGCGCTTGCAACCCCGGGCATTTCTGCGGCCGCACCGCCCTTCCATTTCCTTCTCCTTCACCACCGCTCCCACTCCCACGCCGCGGTAGGAGCCTTGCAAGCGGCGCCACCAGGTCCGCGCAGATGGCGGCAACGCAGCAGTCGGAGCAGGGGCAGGCGAGGGTTGTAAGGCTGCGGGCGGTGGAGGCCACGCCCGAGTCCTTCGCGTCCTTCGGCCAGGTCATCGCCGCCTCCCCCGACGGCGACCAGTTCGGCCCTCACGACGCCCAGCTCGATCTCAGCCGCGGCATCCCTCGGTAAAAAAGGCGTCTGCTACCTTAATTTTTCCCTTACGGTACCAACCCTTCCAATGTTTCGCACGAATGATCCGGTTCCGAGCCTTTTTCCCTTTTTGCTGCCTCTGTCGCAGGTTCTACGTCATGAGGTTGGAGAACCGGCCGCTGCAGTTCTCCAGCATCACCCACCACGCCAGCGTGACCCAGTGCCTGGGGTCCATCGGCGGCCACGACTGGTACCTTGGGGTGGCCAAGCCGTCCATAGTGGAAGCGCCCGAGCCCGAGCAGAGTGGTGGTCAGGGGACGGAGGGGAGGAAGCCCGTGCGGTCTCGCGCAGGGCACTACTACCTGCCTCCCGATCCGGCTGACGTCTGCGTCTTCCGGGTTTCTGGGCCCAAGTTCCTCAAGCTGCACAAGGGGACCTGGCATGCCGGGCCGCTCTTCAAGGCGGATGCCGTCGATTTCTATAACCTGGAGCTCAGTAACACCAATGTGAGTGCTAAGTTACTGAATTTAAAGTTTATCTGTCTTATCATTGTTGCATTTGTGATATAGTACCAGTAAGGTTTACCTTTGGTTTCGGTTATCAGCATGTCATAACATTGACATGACTTTGAGCAATGATTTTGACTAGCCCATTAGTACTTGGGGCAAATTAGCTCAGTTCTCTTGCAAATTGAAGTATCCCAATACATATTAATTATATCATCAATTCATCATTAAAATGACTACGATTGTCGCCGTTGGAAGGGAAATGTTGTCATCTGTTGCAGCAAATCCTGGATTAACTGTAAACTTGAATACCTGATGGAACAGTATTGTGCTGGCGATGGGAGTTCATGGTGACATATTAAAGATGAATTGTTGTATGCTGGAGTTACAAGTTGCTCCCATGTCCATATTATGATGATGTGCAAATCCTTTTTGGCTAAGACATGAAATTTGATTGCTTTACTGAACCATTGCTTGCAGGTTGTTGATCACACTACACACTATTTCAAGAAGCAAGATGGGGTAACTTTTGTCATTGAGGATTGAGACGCGTTTTGCAATCTACTACTGGTATTTGGGTAGTGTGTTGTCCTGAGGTTTTAATGGCAGCCAATATTATGTACAAATTCACTTGCTCTGCTTGTTCAAATCTGTGCCATAACTGCATCTCAACTTTATAGACGCATGAACTAAAGAAATCTTGGAAATGATTATCTGTCCATGATTCTCTTAGCATAAAAAGAAGGCCAATTACTCGTCTATGATACTACAAAAAGGGTGACTTTGCCTGTACCACACTATTACTTGCGGTGTGTTATAGCTAAAATCTTGTTTTGCAGTGTATTCAATATAGAGAGGCACTCTTTTTTGTAGCGTGCTACGAACAAATTTGCATGAAAACAAGGGGTGGGAATATCTTGTCCATGATATTCGATGTTCCCATACTACTGGCTTTCATGAAAAGGAACAAAATCAAACATCTCTTTATTAACTGCTACCATGCTAAAAATATTTGGAGGGTAGTTTACACAACTATAGGGCTGCATCCACCATACTCTGCTTCTCATATGTTTGGAAATTCGCTTAATGGGGCTGATGCCAAGGAGAAAAAAAGAATATGGGTCGGAGTGGCGGCTATATGTTGGGTTATCCGGCGCAGCAGGAACGATTTTTGTTTTAACAAAGCAAAAATATACATCATTCTTGCAAGCTACTTTGGGGGGGGGGGGGGGGGGGGGGGGACATACTGGATGCGGTATTGAGCGCTCTTACAGCCTAAGGATTCAAGGAGGAATTTTAGAAATGTAAGCTTTGTCTTAGAAGTTGCAGCAACGGAGCTTTATGCAAGCCATGGATGGAGATTCGTGGATGGAGATAGTTTCCGTTTTTTGGTCACCTGTGGCTCTTATTTGAAAATTTATGTAATAAAATTTTAGGCTGTGTGCTACACAGAGAGGCCAGAAACTGTGTTTCCTTTATCTAGAAAAAAATGAAAAGGAACAAAAAGAAAAAGAGAAAAGAGTGACCATATTATGCTCTTCAGCAAAAGTTAGTATTGACTTGGGAAGGAAATCATGTGACAAATGGACCCATAGGGAGCATGGTCGGACAACGAGACGCTGACCAAACATTACCGGACACCTAATTCCATCGTCCACCACCAATCGCAGCAAGTCACAACAGCATTACTCGCTCCAACGCAAACACAACACGACTCCGGTGATAAAGCGATAAGCTCGCGCGCGTCGTGTGAATTATTAGCCGCACCGGCCAGTTCTTTGGCCGTCGTGGTTACGCCTGGCCTGCCGTGGCCGTGGCGCAAGCCCCTCTCGTTTCGTATGGGGGTCGGTCACGAACCACAAAGACGCCTCGGCAGCCGGAGCCGATCGCAGCGTGACCGCGTCCAAGTTTGAAGTGCACGCTCGTTTCTCCGGCCGACCGCCACGCGGCACAGCCAGGTGCTTTGGTCAGAGCAGAATCCATCGCCCATGCTAGCTAAACTTATGTGCTGAACGCTTCTGATTGAACGCTGCGTAGTTAATCAATTGCCAATATGCGAATAAATTAACTTGAGTACTACGGACTTGTAGGCCCCCACAAGCAAAAGCGTCATCAGCCAAGGCCAACCAAGGAGGAAAAGTGCGCGGCAGGAGACACGGGCCCTCCCGGCGCCGGATGCCAGTCCTCCGTGTCCGTTGGCTCAACTCGACCAAACAGCCGGGCTTTCTTCCCCCACGCACGCTGTCCTCCCTCCCCACGACTCCGCTCCTCCCGGTCTGCTAACCTCTCCCTCTCTTTCTCTCTCTCTCTCGAACCAGACAGACTGCAAAGCGGATGCTCCAGCGACAGCGAAGAAGGGACCACAATAGCCGCCATGGAAAGTTCTTTCGATAGCTACTCTTCCATCAAGGACGTCACCTACAGGTTCGATGCTTCGACGACTCCATCTCTCCTCTTGCCCGGTCCCTGAAATTTCTGGTACGAGGGAAACTCTTTTGATTCTTTGAGAGAACTGTCTGCCTCTGTACTTTTTGTGGATGCTTGCTCCGTGTAGTTAGTTCTCCACAAGGGAAGAGGGAACTGCCGTAAGTAAGTAAACATCGTCTCTTTCTCTTGGGAGGAACTCGATTCGTATGCCTGGTTAGTTGCGAACTTGTGCTCCTCGTATCGAATCATTTGCTTTTGCCCAAATCGGGTCTTGACGTTGCCAAGAACAACTGGAAGTGCAGTGATCACAGACCTTTATTTGTCACTTACTCTGTCACTCATTCAATCCCTGTGCTGTGCACTGGCAGCTGCGGGTACTGCGGCTACGCGCTGCACCTGAGCTCGTCGGCGAGGAACACCGCGAGCATCGGGTCCAAGTACCGCAAGCAGATCAAGAAGGGCGTCGTCTCCTTCGTCGCCGTCGACGAGAGCCGGTTTACGCTGACCGACGAGGTCACCTGCACGCCCTACTTCTTCCGCTCCGGCCGCCGCTCCGGCTCCTGGGGCTTCTTCAGGAGGCGCTCGCGGCTGCTCTGCCGCAAGTGCGGCGGCCGTATCGGCAACGCCTACGAGGAGGAGGACGGCAGGGATGCCGGCGGCCTCAGCGACGGCGACGGCCTCTCGGACGACCTGCGCGCCAGCGCGGGTTCCGGTGCCAGCGGCAGCAGCGAATCCTCCAGCCATATGAACTATCTCATCAAGATCAGCGCGCTGCAACCGTCGTCAGATGACTCCGACGAACTATCATGATGATGAGGTGATTTTTCTAAGTGCAGAGGGAGAAAATTCAAAAGAAAATACAGTAGTACATGGCAAGGACGGTATATATGGGAAAATTTCAGAGGATTCGGCCTTCTGCATGCTGTTTATTTTGTTCTGTAAATTAGAGGAAGTATATACAGCAATTGTGCTTCAGTTAATATTAGAGAATGTCTACCTTTGTTGTATCAACTGCTTAGTACTTAGATTTCTGTTTCTTGGTGCAGTGATTTAAGTTGCAGAGTATTTGAATTTCAGTGTTGTGATTCAAATCATAGAATCAGATTTGTTACCCAAAAACAAACATTTACAATTATTCGTTAATGGGGACGCTTTGTTAAGCAGCATTTCAGTGTGAGTTGGGGAGTGAGAAACACATCATATATTTGGTAAGTCAAGGATCAGGGACAGGTGAGTTCGTATCACTAGAGATCTAGTTGAATGACATGGTGAACATCAAAGTTAAGAAGAAAAAAAACTCCATCTTCTAATCCACATAATTTGATATGAACTTGCAAAAATGCAGCTAGATTCTTAAGCTGACTGAAGGATTGTACTGCTAAAAATAGTTTATCATATACAGAGGAGCTCTTGAGCTTAGCAGTACAAGCCTACAAGGTATATACCTATTTGCTAGCATACTTTAATATATTCAATTGAGAAAATTGAATAGTTGTTGTAACAATCAAGTCAAATAGAAAGGAATTTGAGAAACACAAAATGTGGTCGTGATAGTTTACGCTATAATTCTGCTTTGAGTGCTATTGTGTTGGCATTGGTTTATTCTGCAAGAAGTGTCTGAACAATATCAAAGCTTGTCGAGGCCGGTGCAGGGGTACTTCATGTCCTGCACCTGCTATCGTTACGAGAGTTAGTCCCTTATAAACTTGGCTCCAACCTCCAACCTACAGCATCAGATAAGAGGAATGATAAATATAAGTTGAATTGTTCTGTCTACTCCAGAATTTACTCATTACAGTGACTATTATCTAAACTAACCTTTTCATGGTCATACCAAGGATACCAATTGACCAGCGTTGGAAGCTTGAGGGCATTTATCGAGTACCTTGTTGCAGTTACAGGAACTACAGCATCAGTATCTCCACTGTGAAAAAGAAATAATTGTAAGTCAATGAATTAATGTTATCGTGAAAAGATAATGCAGTGGATTATTTTTTCAGCAGTGAAAACTCATTTCAGAGTGCACTTGAAAATTGGATGGCACAGAGTTTAATACTTTTTCGAAAAAAAAGAATAAATGTCTTCCATGTGACTGACCAAAACATGGATTAGGTCTATGCGAGCAAACCCGCTAAATTGCTGTTCCACGCAAAATAGTTGAGAAACTGAAACTGCAGTTATTCACCTGAAAACCCATATCCTGATACCAGCTGCTATCAATTCTTGGTAGATTGGAAGCATGGATTTGGGGGAATCTGCCCAATAGGTTCCGACAGTATCACTGCAAAAACACGAGAAACATGTTGATATGTCTAAAAGGTGGCCATAATTTTATGGTACATTTTGGATCACTCAAACCTGCATGCCGACCAAGGGTATTGGATTCCGGTAATATTGGCATGTAATGCTATCTGCACTTCTGGCCGATTGTAGTAAGTATTTGCATATCTCTCAGTGCAAGGATCATAGGCTTTTGACAACCAAGGCTGCGGATTTCAACACATCATTATACATAGAAAATAAATGACCTTAGGATTATCTTATTGCATACCAATATGCAGTGAAACAAGACTAAATAAAATTGTTGGATAAAAGAGAATGAGGAAACAGAACAAACATTAAATTACACAAAATAGTAATTTGAAGAAAAGATATTTATCTAAAGTAAAGTAATTAGTGTAGAATGACACAGTAATATAGATGCGATGCATTCAGGAATGCAAATTTCCTACTTCAGTCTGGAACCCCACTGTAACTTGATAGTGAATCCAGTTATCCCATCTGATTTTTGTTTTTGACTGTTACAAAAACAGATGTCTTGAAACTAATAGTAAACAATTGGGTTGAGATTAGATAAATTTAGTTGTCATCCTAGTAAGTTTGTTGTTCAAAAAAGAATTATGGCATCATACTAAAGTGATACACTTTCATGTATTGCTCATCTGATATTACAGTATCTGCTGATCGATACTGCAGTGCTCTCTGCTCTGCTGAGTGCAGAGTGCGTAGTAGATCTATTCAACCATATTGGAAATATGAGATCACTTAGGAAAAAATTAAGAACACTTACATAGCGGCCTTTGAAGCCACGTTTGAGAGAGTCTGTGACATTGCATGGTTTTGTATTCAAACTATAAGGATCAATATTGCCTTCTTCAGCACTGGCTAGATTCAGGTAATTGATGCAATCAGAAGAAGGGTGGGTTGCAGATTCAAGCAAGCATGTTTCCTTCAAGTTGTGATAGGTTTTGTCAGAGATGAGACCATGTGTCCACCAGTACTCAAATGTGCCAAGATAGTCATGGTAGTCATCGGTCACCGCATTGCCCACCTTCAGAATCACCAAAAATACTTCAGACACCAGCACACACATTGACATGATAGTACAGACAGACAAAGCATTGACATGAAAGAATTACCAAGAATCCTTTCAAATTGATTATAGGATTCTGGATGTCTTTGTTCTTTTCGTAGATGAGCTGAGCTAACTGGGGAACATAATGTCCTGCAGATACCAAGGGACAACATAAGCTTAATTCTTTCTTTTACCCTTATAATATCCATCCATAGCAGAATTGAAATACAAAATTTACCTGCATAGCTTTCTCCAGCAATGTAGAAGTCCCTGTACTTGTACTGTGGGAACCTCTCCAGCCAGTTCACCAGAAAAGCATAATTATCCAGGGCTACACAGGACAAAGGGAAGTCAGGAGAGGTGGGCACCAACAGATATGTGTACAGCTCGTCATATAGAGAGGGCAACTGACTCAGCTAATTACCTGTCTTTGCATCTCCGCCAGTGTATAGATCCAGCGACGAGTTGGAGTAGGAGAACCCGACTCCGGCCGGCGACTCCAAGAAGAGCAAATTGGCCGCTATAATCACCAGCGGAAACAAATTAGCCATTTTGAACACCAGCATTGCAGCATGGTTGCCAATTGTGTGTAGTGAAGGAGTTCATGAGCTCGCACCCTTGTTCCAGGAATTTGGGTTGAGGTACAGCGTCTGGCCGTCGGGCTTGATGCGGAACGGGCCGATCTCCTCGGACGCCCCGTAGCCGACCGAGGAGCACCCGGGCCCGCCGTTGAGCCAGAGGACGAGCGGCGCGACGGGCCCAGCCGCCGGCGCCGCCTCCACGAGCCAGTAGAAGAGCGCGCGCCCCCTGGACGGGTTCACGGTGACGTAGCCGGCGTACTGCGAGAAATCCACATTGGGCGGCTGGCCGGGGAGCTCCCGGATCCGGTCGCTCTCCTGGTCGGCCGACGCCAGGGCCACTGAAGCTAGCAGCAGCAGCGCCAGAGCCGCGACCGAGTGAGGCATTGCCATTGCCGTTGGGGACAAGCTCCCGACGGCTGAGCGGCCCCGCGATGCCAGTGCAGCTCTCCTCCCCAAGATATAGATACCGTATCTGAAGTACTAGAGGAGACCTCCTAAAGGTCTGCAGCCAGTGGAAGTAGTAGTGGAGCTGAGCTTGGCAAGCACAGACCTCGCCACTTGCTTGGAGGTCAGCTCTCTACTGTTGCTTGTGCTCAACAGGGAGATTGCTTGCGAGATTGCCTTGATTCCAGCGGGGATTTTGGGTCGTTACGCCAACCTCATTGAGCAAGGACACAGCTCGAGCTCCTCGGCGTGCTGGTCTCCTTGGAAGCGTCAAGAAAGGAAAACCGGCGCCGCGGAGGCGGAGGGAGCCAGCTGGTCTCGTGCGCTCGCGCGTCGCGGGTAGTATATGTTCTGACCACCGCGCGCCCGGCAAAGGCGGTGGTGGGTGCAGGAGGAACTGCTGCAAAGTACAGGCAGAATGTGCCGAGATTTCCTCCCGGGCTGCTTCGATGATTGAGTTTCGCGCGGGAGGTACAGCTCAGGCGCGCGGAAAGAGACGGATCAGATCGCGCGTACTAGTACGTACTCCTACCAGCCAGCCCGTTCAGCAATATAGTAGAAGAAGATTAGCCAAGTTTTAGGCGGGGATTACAGCTGCTACAGCACGAAAACAGCAAGTGGGTTGTCGGAACGTGTAGTGCCAAGGTGGTGGTGGTGGTGTGAGAGCGCCGGCGCCTCGCATGGGCGGGGCGGGCGAGCGAGGTAGTAGGGCGGCTTAAGCGTCTGAGCTGCGGCACATGGGATTGGCGTTGGAGGGGGAAACCGGGTGTCGCGGACTCGCCGTCCGTAAGTGGCGGGAGCCGGCGCAAATAACAATTCGCGAGCGCACCGCATCTCATCTCATCTCATCTCATCTCATCCGTGTTCCCCAGCGGCTGGCGGCAGCGGCGACCGTCGCCATGCCGCGTGCGCGAGTGAACACGGAAAAAGGGAAGCAGAGCAATCAAGCAAGCCAACCGAACACGAGGGAGCGCAGCGCAGACGCGAACGAGGTGAGCTGTTTCGCTTCGTTTGATAGCGCGATCGATAGCAGTAATAGTAGTTGTGTCGCCTCCACAAAAGAATAGAAACACTGGCCGCCGCATCATTGCATCTGCTACCCCCACAAAAGCAGAGAGGTTTATTTGAGGCAGGCACCACGCGCGCTGCTTCGATAATTTTTATTAAACTCCATAGTACAGTATCTCAGACTGCAGCTTAATACCCCGCGTCAACGAACTCGATGTACTAATATGCGTATATTGGAAGATAGTAGCACTAGACCGCTGCACAAATTCAGCAAGATTCAGGGTCAGCGGAAACACTGGCAGATCTGAATTTGTTATCTACTAGTAGTAGCGTTTTGCAGTGCAAATTCAGAAACAAAAGGTACATGCTCCAATGCTGCTGCTACATCAGCGACAAAACTAGCAGATTTTTTCTACTATGACTAGTACTCAGTATAAGCAGGTATTTGCGACTCTAACCTACTACTTACCGTACTACTATACTAATCTGGCAAAAAGGCAGAGACAGCAACGGGAGCCACCGGAGACGAAACGGAATCAGGTTGCCAGGTCGGAGTCCGGCTCGATGGCAGAGCGCAGCCCCTGACGGACCATCATGTGTGCGTAGAACTCGGCGTGCTCCTGCTCACGCATCAAAGTAGCACGAACATGTAAGAAAGAAGCTACACTTACACACGTGCTGTCCTCTGAAGCACGATACTAAATGTGAGGGAGTAGGGAGATATGCTGTGTACCTTGACTGCGATGATGACAACGGCGACGCCTTTGAGGCGGGACTCGTGAAAGAGCTGCCGGGCCGACTCGGCGGTTACGGACGGCACCACCTGCGGCAAGGCCTTCTCCACTGCACGGAAAGGCAGGCAGCGTGAGACGTGAGCCACCTGATTCAGATGGGCGATATATATTTTGGAGGAGCAGAACGTACCGAGCTGCTCGGTGTGGCGCGCGTCGTCCACGAGCAAAACCTTGTAGCTGTCGCCGCTTCCGGGGCCCTTCCTGTCCTTGAGCTTTCCCGGGTCACCTCCTTCCTGTGGGACGGGGAGCGTGTCGAGCTGGGACTGGTCGAAGGCCGGCCGGTCCAGCACCGCGCCTCCGGGCCCCGGCGCCGCGACTGCCATCGTCGGCGCCTTGCTCTGCGGCCGCGCTCTCTGGTTCACGGAGACGGTGGTGGAGGGGAGCGGGGTGGTCGCCGCCGTGCTCGGCAAGTTGACCGCGGTGCACGCCGCTGCTAGTCCGCTCATCATCATAGCCATTCTATCGTAGACGCACCGGCGTTTGGCAGAGGATGAGAAGTTCGTATGCTTCTTGGCAATGCGTGTGGTGACAGGAGGAAGAAGGCAGCAAATCAGCAGCTTTCTTGGTCACGGACTCACGGGCAGGAAGACTACGAATGGACAAGGCAGCGGCGGGATTTATGCCAGGGTTCCGTCGGATGGGATAGACCAAATGACGACAAGGTCGAGCATTTGAGAAATCGGTAGATCTGTATGGCCGGAGTAACAGCTCCGGCAGAAATGGAGGAATTACAGTTCGCCATGCCTTGCTCTTCCTGGTACCACTTTCCCTCCGAGAGTGCTTACAAGTGTACAAAGTCGCGTGGGAAACTTACAAGTGTAAAGGTCACGTAGAACAAGGCAATAGGCTGATGCTTGTGCGGCCATCCGTTTCCCACGACTACAATTTTCCTCGCACCTCAACTTCTTGCCAAGAACAAACAAGGTTTGCTGAACTAGGGGGTCACGGAATGTTTCAGAAAAAAAAACATATAGTATGTCAGATGCCAGTAGCTATCCACAACCAAAGCAAATGGAGATGTGCACTCGAAAGGATTAAGGTTCCAATTTCTCAGTTCACGAGAAATCATTGTCAATTGATTGAACAAATATATTATAGCGTGTTTAGTCAAAACGTGCAGATCATATGCCGTGCACCACAACCAGGCGTATGCAATTACAGGATTCATACGGAACATGTGTTAGAACAGCAGCAGCAGCCCAGCGTGGAACAGAAGATTCATGCTTTACATTGAAACCATCATTTTGGTGCAACATTTCGTACTTCAAGTACATGAACAAAAAAAAAAAAATGCACCATGTATAACGCCTTTTTTTGGATGCTCGCAACCTGTTGCCACGACTGAAGACCTTAACTTCTATATATACTGTAACCTGACTGAAACAAACTAACTTTTAAGTATCTCAAATAACTTGGTAATTATCAGTGATCAAACGTATCCTCTGCGAAAATTTTGGAGGGCTACCTTCCCTCAATGGAAGAACAGCAGTAACCTGAAACATAATCACAAGAATTACATGAGGAGAGAAACATCAAATTCAGGAGGCAGAGTTCCCTCAGCCAAAGCTTAATGGCATACTTTACTCATTGCTTTAGTGTAGCACATTACCGTATTGAAGTTAAAAGCAAACGAGGCAGAAACACAATCTTCTTTTAAAAATGTAATATGCTCCTCAACAAGAACTGATACATGTTTTTTGTTGGTTAATTTGATATTTCCTCAAAGTGACACTGCCTCTTTTTAAGAGGCCGAGTAAAATGAGTTTGTCAGCTATGTACAATGCTGGAGCTGGGTCTAATTATTGTTGAAATCTTCTATTGCCACGCAGGGGTAGATTTGTTCTAAGAACCAATAAGGGACTTTTGGTGCTCAACGATAGATGCAACCCCTGGTTCACAAAATAGTAAAGAAAAAAAAGAAACTTGATGCATGTTCCTGAATGAGATTTGTCGACCAAAAAGTAGTTTTTTGTGCAATATTCATAAGGTCGATAGTTCCCAAATGGAATTGTGCTACAATGCAAAATAAGACAGCACAGTGCTCATTTCTAAACGTGGCAGAATCAGAAATATGTCAGAACCTTCAAATTGCTGAATGTATTTGACGCAGAAAATCCAACGGAGATGGGGAAAAACGATGATGGGTCAGCTGCAGGAACAGCAAATTCCATAGAACCACTGGAAATCAAAGAAAGACAAGCATCAACAGGAGCACATGGATTATACCACAGCAAAGGCTTCACCTATCGTATTTTCCTCCAAAAATAAAAATAAAAACAGCAGCATGTGGACAAAATGAACAAGATAGCACATATTTCATGTACCTGCAGTTGGATTGATCAATAAGAATAACGGACCATTCCAAATATGAGTTTCTTGAGTCATAGCTGCATGAACGAAAATAAGAGATGAATTGATATGTGCAGAACTGCAGATAGGGTATTGATGGATAAGGGGCTATCAGGAAAAATCTTAACACAAGAACTTTTTTCAATGCAGCACAATTTTGAACTTAATCATGTAAAATTCACCATTCGTTATTCTAAGAAAATTTTGAAATGTTAAGTTATCCTAAACAGGTTCAGAAACCAGTTAGATTCAGGTTTCTAGACACGGGCATTCAATTGAAAAAAGAAATATCTATACCAATATGCCTAGAATTTCTTCTAGAACATATATACTGCAGAATGCAGATCTCGAATCTTGAAACAAACTACACTTTAATATAAATTAATTAATGTAAAATATCTGACAAGTTTTTAGACCAGACAAGTAAGATGCAAGGTTTTCTCTTTTAAGCATGAAGGGGAGTTGCAAATAATTTCATTAAGAAAGGAAACATACTTCCATTCACCATCTATCTGTCTAACACTTGGAGCCTCCCTAAGTGCAGGTAGAGGTATAGAGATGACAACATTGTGCAAATCAAACATCCATGAAGCTTCATATTCAATATTCACACATGTTTTATTTCCAGATATTGAAGGCCAGCAGTTGACTGCAAGAGGCAAAAGCAGGTTACCCGACTGATTTTAAGGCTATTTAGAGAAAAACGTTTTGGTATACCTGCCAATGGCAGAAAAGCCTCCAACTCTTGGATTCTCCATTTCACAAGAGGGGTTTCGTTTTGACCACTAGGGAATGGCCTGTTTGGATCTTTTGCCCCCACAATTTGCTGGCTGTTGAACAGCTCTTTGTCAATATTAGGGTGTGTCTTGAAGGTAAGCCCAGGCAAATTTTGGTTCTCAATCTGTAAACAGCACCAAATATTGAACATTTTGTATCCTTTTAATAAAACTAGTATAATTGCTAAAGTATCTTTAAACAATGAACAACGTTTGCAAGAAAAAGAAAGCAATTGTGATGCGTACACAGCAAGGCACATCTATCAAAGAAAATCTCGTTTCATATGACAAGAACATTGATAGAAACAGATGGAGCTTGACTTAACTATTACTAATTCCATGTTTTCACAGCTCATATCTATTGTAAATACTGTAGATGTGCAGTAACAATTTAGCAAGTATTGCCTTTGATAGATCTAAAATGGCATTTGGATAAGCAGTGCAGATTGACAGGTTTTTATTTCCTTTGATATATCTAAAAGGCATTCAGGTTTGGGCAATTAGCAACTTCAATAAATACGCCAGAGAAGATTGCGTGGCACGCGTATCTGAACATCATCTAATAAGAATATTGATTCCAGAGATAAAATATACAAAAATGACCTGCAACTGGATAAAACCACTGGTGTCATTCAGAACTTGGAGAGCAAGTGTTCCTTGAATATCAAAATTATTAACTCCACCGTCCCTTTTAACAGTGACATTGAGCTTCTCTTCAATTGTCACTGATATAGGATCACTTGGTGAGATAGATGACAGTCTTGACTGAACTCCACTTGGTTGAGCATCCTCCAAGATGACTTCCCCTTCAGCTTTCAAAGATTCTAGGAACTGATTAGTTTTTTGTCCCTTGCCCAATTTCATACCACCAGCCACTTTACTGCGAGCAGGAGTAGGAGCCAGTGAACTCTCTGTAGGAAAGACACAAGTGGTCAAAATAATAATAGAGATTCTTTTCACATAAATTCAGTAATGATTAAAGGCCATTACTTTCAGAATCCATTTTAAAGCCATAGGCCTCAAATTAATAGGAAGTTCTATGACAGATTTAAAAAAATCCGCACAAAAATTTAGAAAGCTCCATTTGCTATCAGGTGCAAAAAATTAGAATCATATCTACTAACATCAGCAAGAAAATAAGATAATGTGGAACTAGCGTTAACAAAGTCAAATTTCCAGATAAGTTATTCTTCTGGGCACTAACCTTTAATCTTATGCGTAGAGCCACCCCCTGGATCACAGTCTCTAGTGTTCATGTCAACATTGTTAGTACTCCTCATGGGCCCAAATGCTTTCTCGGACTTGCCTCTATCAATCTGCATAAGAAATAAACTTCAATTTAGCCATAATGCTGTGGGATACTAGTTTATTACCATTGCAAATTACTTGAAAAGCACTTTTCTTTACAAGGGTTCTCTAAGCTTAGTTATTCAAGAGAATATTCATTTAATTTCCCAACCAAAAATGAGAGAACTGTGAGCTGCAAACAATAACTCTACAGTATTAATAGCAATAATATCATGTACAGCAAAAGCCATACATCTTTTATAAGGTTGAAGAGTTTGGAAGACAACTTACCTCAAAAAAAAAAAGTTTGGAAGACAACAATAAGTTCATCATTTTCTTCCAGTTTAAACTACAGGTTTGGAAAGAAAACTAGCCTACTCTTATCATCCAGGTCATGCCCAATTTTAGCCAACATCCAAATGGAGGCAACATTGAGAAGGCAAGACCAACCAAGAATGTGTGCCACAAATTTCAAAACCAAAATATCGGTCCATAACTATTGCATTGGAGTACATAACTACCGGCCATATTATGTTTTGAGGATAGAACATTCCAATATGACAAGTTATTACTCCATCTTTCAGATGTTTCATAAACACATCCTCTCATTTATATACTAGCAACATAGTGTGTGATCCGAAAAGTTGAAACAGAACCCTGAAATCTCATGAAAAAATGTTACCGCGGAAGACTATAAGAGATTAATTAGGACAATTTAGAGAACCAGGATCAAAAGCTTAGAATAAATGTGGACAGAACAGTCCCCATGATGTGCAATATTCTACAGAAGCATATGTTGTGTTCGAGAAAATGTTAGAACAAACCTTGCTTTTCTCAATCTCGGTAACTCTCTGCCTCATGTAATCCTTAGTTTCATTTATTTTACTTTGCATGACCAGTTTATGGAGTTTCTCTTCACTGCTCTCCATTTCACAATATTGTTTAACTTGTGCAACAGTTACATTTTCTTTGTTTCCAAGGGAAATGGCTTCATCAAAAGCTTTCACGAGGTCAAATACTGCCCTACAGATGCCTTCCTCATCCAGCGAGCGTGAGTATTCAGGAACCTTTGTATATGTTCAAGGAAACTACTGTGTTGAACAGTCATTTAACATATGCAAATGCTGAGCAAGGACACCAGGTGCCAAAAAGACCCATATACAGAATCTTATTTTAAATTTTCAAGAAGTAAAAACATGTAACCAATGAAAATGATAAAGTTGGCATTTACTTTGTGAAGTTAATTACTCGACAATTAACCAGTGAACTAGCTTTGGATAATAGGCATATGGCATAAACTTAGAATAGGATACGAGTTTGGAGAGCAGCCTCAGTGTCTCTAGGTCATCAAGAATACTACTCTGCTTATTAGTTATGATTATCAGATATAGAGCTTCAATAGGCTGAAAAACATAACGGACATCTTGAGTCTCAACATAAGTGTGCTGCTTTCCAGTTCCCACCAACTTTGGAAATGCTGCAAGCAGTCCCTCAATCCTTCCCCGGGTCATGTCAACAAATTGTCTTGATACAAGAACTGCAGTTGAAGGAAAACAGAAATAATGCATAGCCAGTTCAGAACACAAACAATATAGGAGCAAAGAAAACGGGTTAGAGTAAATTGATATTTAAACGAGGTTATAGAAAAGAGAATCATAATATGCTGAATAGAAGTTATTGCAGAGAGAGCACTAAAAGTGTTATGTAGACACAATTGATAGCTACAGAGCACCAAAAAGCCAACTATAAGTATATATGCTACATTCGCCAAAATTGTGAAGAGGTTTAGTGTACAAAATTCATGACCACATAATGACACCACACTGTAAAGAAAATTTAATGTCCAATCAAGCAGATATGTCATATAGAAAACGATAATAATATTCAACTTTAATGACTGAAAATGCCAAACCAGCTCACCTTTTCCGGACTTTGACATCATAGAGGCAGCAAGAACAACCTGGTGTGTTAAAGAAATAGATAAGAACTTCTTTTGGATTTTAAAGTGTGAAATGCAACTATGATCCTACCTCCTGTCGCCACAAGGAAAACATAAAAAAAAAATGAATGGAAAGAACATACCATTTTCAACGATTTTCCACCAGAATTCCAAAGCAGCTGCAAGATAGGTTAATTTAGTTCCGCCAACTGAAGTCCATGGGACAATTAAACAAAGCAGTGCATGAGAACTGTACAGGGAAGTTGGCCAAGAAACAATAATGTGATTTCTGTGACATGATAAGTTGGTAAAATGAAATAGAAAAAGTCAAAAGCGCAATAAGGCATCCATTGTGACATAAGGTGTGAGTATGTGACCTCTCCATAGGTACTAGCTATCGTAAGCTGATAAATGCAATAACAGAAGAGGCACAAGTGCACAACAAGGGTGTTTATATCATTTCCAGAGGTGAAAATCAACAGCAATTATATGTGGCAATATCATGAAGTAGGATTTTTTGTGACTCGGGCTTAAAGAAGTGCCAAACAAACGACCAGATTTTGAGCCACTTCCAGTTGAAAATACAAATTGTTGTGATTTATGTTGATGGATCACACTCAAATGTTAACCGGTGAGAGAGTATCTCCTAAAACCCAGAATGTGAGTTTTGGAGGAACTTAGTTTTCCTTCTGTTACCCTGAGCAAACAAGGTTTTAGTTTGATAGGCGTTAAATTAAGCCTGGCTTTGCTAAAATCCTGAGATCGATCCAAGCCCCCAACAGTAGTAGAACTAAATTCTGCGCACCGATCAAACGTATGCCGGCAACCAGTTACAAATTTAAACCTACTGATATCTCAGTTCTCCGAAATTAATGAGGCTTCACAATCAGCAACGGATTTGAACAAAAGGCAGGATCGTGGAAAAATAAACTAACATCGCAACGCTAGTACATCACACGGCAACAAATTAGCGAAAATCTGATAAAACTACGGATCAAAAGGGAGCGATCCGTCAAGGCGAGCTAGGGGATCCAAAACAAAAAAAAAAACGAAGGAATAAACACGATTGGGTATCATATAACCTGAAATAGAGGAGCGGGAGGGGAGAGGAGCCGTCGGGGGCGAAGACAGCTGGATCTGGATAGAAGCCTGTGTTCTTCACTCACCGCGGGGGGCGGGGGGGCGGGGCGGCGGGCACGGCGAAGTTGGCGCCTTCGCGGGTGCTGGTGCTGGGGTTTTGGGCGGCTGATCAAGCCGGGCCAAGGCTGCCGCTCGTTGTGTGCTGTGTTGGTGCGGCTCATTGTCTCGTTTTGCTGTACAGAAAAAAACAGTTGTGGGCTTGTACTACCTGCTTTCCTATGGGCTTCGCAATAGAGACTGGGATTCGTTAGGCCGACCATTCTCAATGGAGTAAAGCAAATCTCAGAGTTTCGTTGGATATCCAGTGCTCAATTTCCGTGCAGAGTTGCAGAGATGCTGCTGCTGCTGCAGAAGCAAAGCTTCCCGAAAACCTTTTGTTCGCCAGTTTCGATCGATTTCTGCAGAAGCTAGACATGACATCTTCAATCATCCAATTTGTCAAAAGTAATAGCAACCCCAGTTCCTAACGATGTCTACCTGTATGACACTTCATCGGTGTTTTGGCTCAGATAGTTCAAAATCAATTAGACTTATGTTCACGAACACCTGTGGTTAGCTGGACGGAGCTAGCCACTGCACTGTGATCGCACAAAGTATTATATTCATAATATATCGGTTGCTCAATCAGACGCCAGCATTCGCAATGGCAAGGACCAGGAACTTCATGAAATGGGGAAAATTGCTCACATTGTACATTAAAAGCCAAGCACCGTCAGTGTCACACACATCAATTCACAGGGGAAAGATCCCAGTCTTTACATAAAGTTAGAATTATTTCAAATCAAACACAAAAGATCATAGTCATTCCACAGAAGACCAGCAGGAGAAAACACAGTCTAAATTACAGAATATATGGAGTTAATACGAAAAGGCAACCTAACAACCATAACAAGTCCTGATCAGGCAACAGGGACATCCTTCAGCGTTGCAGGATCAACCTTAGGAGGATCTGAATGACGCCTCGCTCTTTCCCTCGGTTTCTCTGTTGGCACAATCTGCTTGTCGATGACCGGGAAGGACAGACGCTTCTTAACCACTGAATGTACTAAAGGTGCTCTCTCAGAAACCTCAAGCTTGTCAGCCAATAGGCTACGGTACCGAGACTTAGCCCTTGCAGACTCCGTGGACTGCATGTAGCTAGGAAGAGGCGGCGTGCTTGTTAGGCTTGCATCGTCCCTGACCGATGCTCCACCTATGCTCTGCCTTCTTGGGCGTTCAGAGCGTATGCTTGTGATGCTCCTCAAATCATCCTCCTTGTAGAGCCAGCTATCCCTTGGACTTGCTGGCCTGGCCTTTCCAGCAGTAGATGGGGCCTTGGACGGGGGAGTTGATGGTGATTGCCGGCTCGGTGGCCGGCTTGATTTGTTTGGTGTTGCAGGTCTTTGAATTGAGATTGCACGAGGTACAGACATTTGAACTGCACTGGTGCTTGCAGTTTTTGTCATACCATGGTCTTTAGGATCCTTGTCTGGCGTAACTCTGTTTTCCCAAGGCCTTGCCGACATCCAGCGTTCCATCCAGCTCCAGCCCCAATTAGGATTCCCTTGGTCCGTGAATGTCGGCGTCACTGTTCGTCCAGATTTTTTCCACTGCACAGAGATTAATAGGAAAAAACATAATTAGTGAACAATGATCGATAGAACGAGACAATATATTGACCACATTGCTATAGAAGTAAATAACACCAAGCAACTAATATAAGCCATCTTGCCTGATGGGAAAATGCATATGCCAGAGCTCTTTCACGTCTTAGTGCAGCTTCCTGTTTCATCTGCAAGTTGGCTTCTATCTGCTCTTTGGACTGATGGCTGAGATCCCAATCTTCATCAATCTGGTAAGAAAGTTGATTGTCAGATTCTCTTATTTCAGAGGTCTGGAACCTCCAAATTCTAATTACAGTAAGCAAACACCCAAAGGGAGGAAAAAAATGCTTCAATGCCACTTTTTACAATTTTGTATTAACTCCTGCAAATGGGAGATGCATATAAATACACAGAATGATACATCACTCTTGAATAATCAAAAGGAAATTAATTCCTAGATACCAAATGCTCAGAATTATGGCATGAGAATGGCTCACCTTCATTTTCTCAAGTTCCCTCTGCTGTTTCAGTTGCAGCTGCTTTTGTAAAGCCTGTTTTTCCTCCTCCATCTTCACTCGTCTAGAGTATATTTGAGTTTGAACTCTTGTCATTGTTTGCGTGCAATGCCAGGTGTGAGCAGTCTGGCGTTTAACGGCGTTTCCATCAACTAGGGACTTCAACCTAACTAGACCTCTTAGTGCCCGCAGTGCTCTTCTTGCCTACAAGGGTAATTTAGTAACCATTTAATCAAATGGAAACACAATGTATCTCAACAAATCCAGTGAGGTTACAAAAGTGTTCTCCAAATCTTGTGGAAAGTGCTACTTTGACTGTTTCGGAGCTATTGTAACAATATCATACTTCCTTCATGCAAGTGTAATATTGGAAACATCTGGCAAATAAGTTTGAAAATGACCTGCAAAGCAAAATATTGGCAGTATTCCAAAATGGGGTAATGCATACAAGTACACAATGATGAATCAGATAGCAACTCTTCACCAACCAAATCAGACATATTAGATACTTTCAATTTTAGCTTAGCTTACATCCAAGCTCTCAAGTCAGGCCAAAGTTCTAGATAGTGACCACACTATGCAATGCAACAAGATCTTAAAATTTATTCTGTACAGCTAGTGCAGTGACATTATCAAACAGAAAAGAAAATAAGCGCCAAATGTTCTGAAAGTGAGGATACATTACCAGATAACCCCTGAATGTTGTCTGAATCTTGATGGCTGCAAGTTCTTCCCTAGAACTAACAGGCATTTTTGAAGTGGATGGGGTGACTGCTGTAAGACGGACAACCTCAGCAGCAGCCTGGGCTGCGACTGCAGCCGCTTCTGCAGCGACAGCAGATGCAAGTGCAACAGAGTAGGCATGCTTGTTCTGCTCACTGTCCGTTTCAACTGGCTTGACATCTTTGATCTCCTGAGAGTGTGGCTGAGTAGGCTGTGTTGATGGTTGTGGCAGCGATGGTGCTACTGGAACAGTCCCTGACACCGCTGAAACCGAAGGATCAGAATGCTTCGACTTGCCAAACGGCCATTTCCTCCAGGACTTTGACTTGTCTGCCTTCTCAACCTAAGGATCCCACATCAATACTGAACTAAATGATAATTGAATTATTTTGTCCTGTGAAGTAAAGGAATTTTGGCATACCTTGGCTTCCTTCCCGTCTGGATCAGAGGAGCTGAAGACTTTCCTCACAGCACTAAACCACTTTCCTTTCTTACCCATTTCTGCTGGACCTTTTCTTACCTTGTCTTCAGCGCCTCCGCTGCAAGTACAAGAACAGATCAAAGGTTCAGTACTCAGTACAAGAATGAGCCTATTTAAAACAAGGTGACATTCCTCAGAAGAAAAAAAAAAGTAATAATGCCACATATGATCGAGTTAAAAAAAAGACAGGCAATATTTAGCAGCAATAATTTGTGTTTCTCATCCCACAAATTCAGATATCCAGGAGAAAAGATCAATGAAAGTTGTATGGAAACCCGACAAACAAATTGAAGGGCACTTATACCACAAAATCAACAACAAACCAGCTCAGAAGTCCCTGAGAACGAACAGACAAAACCATCCAAACCTCACTATGAAAAAAGCAGAGGAATGGACCAAATCAAGCAGAAAAACGGAAGGAATTGACCACCCAGGTGAAGAAACAAGGACGAACCTAAAGTGCCCGCCACCATAAGGCATACTTGGGCACTAAACTGACAATCCTTCTGCACGCAATCAACCGTTTAGCGGCAGGATGAAACTCTCTCTTACACACAAAAAAAGAAGGATGCTGAACCTGAAACAATGGATTCCCCCGCCCCCCACGAGAGAGGCCTCCCACCTGCTGTACCTCTGTTCCACTACCACGCCGCAGCAAAACCTCAGAGGAAAACCGCTGGCGAACGCAACCAGAAAGAATGAGACGCAAAACCCCCCAAGAGATCCGAATTTTACTGTGAGAAAGGCAAGCACCGCAAAGCAAGTGCGCAACAACCGAAAGCCCTGATCCTCTCACCTTCCTCAACCCGCTGAAGGCGCCAAGAACCTAACTACGGCCGTCCACGGAACCCACCGCGCATAGTACCTCAAGTGTCCCCTCCTCTCCGGGTCAGATCAAAACGTAAGTGTCCAGACCGACGCATCCAGGACAGCGAAGAAAAACAACGGAGGCAAGAAGAAAAAAAAATGCAAGGATGGGCAAGCAGCGAACCTTTTTTTCCCCTTACTTTCCTCACTAGTCTCTAAAGGCGCCGCCTTTTTAATCGTCCAGTCCAGCCAAACCCGCCCCCGCACGCAGAATCGATTCGCCCACCCCCACCGCCCCGACGGCGACTCGGCCCGCTCCTTGCTCACCAGTCACCACCAGTCACCCAGGGCGCGTGGGCCCCTCCTTTTCCAGTCCAGCCGCGGACCGCGGCGGCGGGGCAACCGGAGGTGGGGGTGGGGACTGGGGAGCGGGACCCGACCGACGAGGGGAGCGTCTGGCCCGGTCTGGCCGGCGACGAGGCGTTTTCGTTCCCTTCCGCACCCAACCTCCTCCTCGCCCGCCGCCCCCCTCGTGACGGTCACGCTCCCCGGTGCTAGCCAAAAGGCGCTGCTGTCCGTCGCCTCTTATGGATAGCCGCCGCGGGGATGGAGGATGACAGCCGTGCCCCGCAAGGTCACGGCGGAAGACGTTAGCACCCCAGTTGCGAGTTGCGATCGGTCGTACGAGACAGAAGACGTTGGTTTGGCCGGATCAGGTTCAGGTAGTGGCCCACGCGTCATGGACACGCGAGCGGGAGAGCGAACATGGTCCGGGACTCCGGGTCCGGCACCATGCAGTGGGCAATGGATGGCGCCACGCGCCAGGTATACCCAACTGTTCAACGGAGCGGGAACTTATCTCGATCGGTTAACGGGGCCCACCTGCACCGTTCCAACTTTCTTTTCCGTTGATGCCGTGTTAAATGACGCATTTACGTCCGTCTTCTTCTGGGTCATAAAACGTTCGCAGGCATGGAAAAGGGAGGCTTTTGCTCGGCCGGTTTTTTACCACCGGCAGTGCTGCGTCAACTGCTTCCTTTCGTGCTCTGCCATTCTTCTCGCGCGTTTTTTCTTCTCGATTGAGATAGAGAGAAGCTCAAGAGGCCGGGAGGGAACAAAGCCGACGGAGCGGGTGGCGACGGCAACTTGGCAATACATGTGATTAGACTAGCATTGGTGTCAGACGACTCGACGAGATGAGATCCGTTGCTTGCGAAAAGTTTCTTTTTTTACTCTGCCCGCCAGCCTCAGCAGCGCTGTCCTCTGTCCTTGATGCTGGATCTTGCCAACTTGGTGGGGGCGGACGGCAGCGAGCCGAGAGCAGTAGCCACTGAGCCATGGCCATCGCCGTTGGCCTCTCGGTTCCCAGTGCGCTCGCACGTGCCGAGTGCCGGATTGGACAGTCGCCCGGATGCCTTTACCCCACGGCCGGCCCAGGGCGGGGATACCTTTTCACCTACCCGTTCGTTGTACGGTGACGGCGGCAGACCGGCCGGCGTCCGGCGACCGCGGTAGATTAGGATTACTGCACCAGTGTGCAGAGGCAGATACCATCACGCGTTCGCGTTGCCATGGCGTACACTTTGGATGAGTCATGCCCTCTACCTCAGCGCGACCGCGAGCCTGTCCCAGCCGTTGGGATTCCGGAGCATCGCGGACCGCGCTCGTGTGGTCCACGGAATCACGACCCGTTCTTGGTCAAGTGTGTACGGTGTAGAGTGAGGCATGCGTGGATCAGTGCACGGCGCCACCGCCGGCGCGGAGCGCGGCGTTGGACGGACATGAGCAGAAAATATTTCACTGGCCAACCAATACAAATTTGTTACAGTACAGAGAAGGAAATATTTCTTGGAGCTAAAATATGTTACAGACAAGAAAAATGCTAGAACATTCACAATATGGAGTATTATTCTTGTGTGACAACGCATTGGTTGAAACGCTCAAATGAGTTCAGTTCAGTATTTCACCTTCTTCACGGAAAAAAAAAAAGAAGGTCGAAATGCTTAGATGATACATAATGAGATAATTTTATTCAATCGTGATATCACGTCCGTTTTTTCTCGAGTCGGTGAGAAACTTTCTTCTGACGACTTTTACGTGCTGATAATCAAGGTCTAATTGTCCGGCAGAGTTCTAGAGTACGATTAGCCGGAAGAATTGAGATGTACTCCCTGGAGAAACATCACAGGTTATTCCAGCCCTGATCGATGAAAATGAAACCACGTAACATAGTGGTTCAAGAATTCAGATTAACGGAGAGACCTGAGTTATGATCATCGATTAAGCCGCCCGTATGCTCACTGATTTGATGCGCGTACGTAGGAGAACTGGAGAAGAGGGCCACAGCGGTCATGCGTTAAACATCCCGCTGCGCCAAGCCAAGCCATGATGCGCCACCACTAGAAACAGTATTCGCCCGCTAGCTGCCTGGCCCGATCCACATGGATAACGCAGCCATCTCATCTGACTGGACGTTGCAGGTGTGGGGGTGGAGGGGAACAACCGAGCAGCAATGCGTACAACTAAAGATCCTTCGTCTTCCCTGCTCCTGCAGACCTGCAAGGTCGTTCTTCATTGGGTAACAGTCCTCGTCATCTCCGTGTATTCTGATTCAGATCCACAGTACTGTGTACTCCTACTACTACGTACTAGTAGTGCTTTTTCGAACAGTGATGAGCCAGAAATTGTCAGTTAACAGTATGGTTTTACTGCTACTGCTACAGTTTAGCTATACCGCTTCTAGTAGTAGTAGCGATTAGCGAAGTGGACATACTTCCCCAACTCTGACGAAAGAACCGCCTTTGTTGCTGCTCTGATGGTGATGAACTGATGATGAAGAAGAGCGCACTGATGGCTCATGAATCGTGATATGATGAGTAAATATAATATCATGTTTACTTTCTGCGGGTGAATGAAAGATGAGCACTGGGCAGCATTACTCTGGTAATCATCACAGGCTTCATGATGGCGGTGGGCATCATGGCACCCGTGCGTGCGTGCTTCGTGGAGAAGATGATCGAAACTCTGGGCCCAGACCTGTGTTGAGTATCATTCGCGGCCCAAAACGGCGCCAAACAACGGGCCCAGATGACCCGGCATTCGAAACAAAAATCCTCCAGACGCGAGGGAGCCGGGCTGAAATGCCCATTCTCAAGATAATTTTTGGTCGAGCCATCACCATCATCAGTGAATCAAAGAGCTGAACTGGAATCAATGGAAGTTCTTCCTCAATGAAAATTCATCGTTCCTTTAAACGATGTTGAACAAAACTAAGACAAAGAACCTACTGCAGTTCCACACCTGGATGAATTGACCGTCCGTATACCACGTACTATAATACGTACAGCTATGAGCACATTTATACCTGACAAGTACAGCACTCCTATGTTTTTTTTATACCACAGCAAAGACCGGCAAAATACCATTACACCTGGAACACGAAGCGATCCCTACAGAGCAGTTTGTACAAACCACACTTCCACTGCCCAACGATCACTTCTTCCACATGCCGCTGATCCTCCTGAGCACGTTGCCGTTCTTCCTGGTCGCCGCGTCGTCGTCGAGCTCCTCGCACAATCCCGCGTACTTGCCGCCCTCCCACGACTCGCTCCGCTCGACGACCTTGCCGTTCGCGCCCTTGCCCACCGTGAGCAGAGCCATCGCGGTCTCCGCGGCTTTCCTCCACTGCTCGGCCTGCACCCGGAGGCGCCGCAGCTCGGTCTCCATTTCCCCCTTCTTCGCTGTCTCCGCGGCTTTCGCCTCCGGCGTCCTCGCGGAGCCCTTCTCGGCCTCGTACTGCTGCAGCTCGAGCTTCAGCTGCCCGTTCTCCTGAAGCGCGCTCTGCAGCTGCTGCTCCAACTCGACGGACGAGCTGTCAGTTGTTAGACTCCTGCCGGCTTGCAGTTTGTTGTTCGCGTCCAGGGCGTGCCGCAGCTCCGATTCCTTGTCGAACAGGCTCGCCTTGAGGAAGATCACCTCCGACTTGGCGCTCTCGAGCGCCGCGGCGAGCTTGCCGTGCCGCAGGTCGGACTCCATCTTGATTTGGTCCATGAGCTCGTACGCGCACTGCGTCTCCACGGTGCTCAGGATCTTCTCTTCTTGAAACCTGGCCTCGGCAGCCTCCAGCTCCGATCGCAGCTCCGCCGCCTCCGAACCGGAGCAGTTGCAGGGCTCACCGGCCTTCGCCGACGTCTCTGCAATCTCCTCCTCGAGGGCCTTGACCTTGGCGCGCGACTCCTCGAGCTCCTTGACTACGAGGCTGAACGAGTCCATCAGCTTGGAGCCATCGGTGAGCAGCGAGTCGATCGTGGCGCGGCTCGCCTCCAGCTGCTGCTTGCACTCGTCGTGCATGGCGCGCACCTGAGCCTCGGCCTCCTCGCTCGCCTTAAGCTTGACCCTGAGCTCGTCGATGGTGGCCAGCGCCTCCACCACGTCCTGTTTACGGTCGGCGCGCGCCGCGGCAGCGAGCTGTACGCGGAGGCGGTGCACCTCGCCCATGGCCGAGGACAGCGCCGCCGAGTCCGCCGCGTGCTGCTTCTGCAAGGCCTCCAGCTCCGATTGCCACGAGCGGTCGCGCTCCTGCGACAGCCGGCGCAGTTCGTGGAGGCGGGCCTGCTCGACCGATGAGAGCTCGGCTAGCTGCGCCTCGGAGTGGCGCACCTGCGCGGACGCCGCGACGACCTGCGCCTTGGCCTCCTCCGCTTCCTGCACGGCCCGCCGCTTGGAGAGCTCGGTGGAGTGGAGTTGCTCCTTGGCCTTCTTGAGCTCGTCTTGCAGCTGCGACAGCTGGTACTCTAGCTCCGACAGCTTCGTCGGTGGCCTCCTTTTCTGGTGATTTCATTACACACAAGGACAAAATCAATGCTTGCAAGATCATTGACGGTGATAGCACTACTGTCCAGCAAATTTCAATTGATGACTGGTGGCACTATAATTTCCAGTGTGACATCATTACTAACTGGATGGTGAAAGTGAGCTTAAACAGTTATTAAACTGACTTTTATAGTAATTATCGAGCATATTTTTCCTGGAAGCTATCATTTGTAAGAATTAAGATTCATCCCCTCTTCTAGCGTCCACAGAAAGAAACAGCTGTTGAAATGTTGGCACTGATTTTACTATCAAATTCAACAAGCTGATAATGCTAGTACTTGTATAAGTTATCTGTATAAAGAAAAGGACTAGCATGATAGCATCAGTTAGCCTGTCAGTTGTCTGGGAGTTTGAGGACTCCCCCACTCCGGGCCTTAATCAGCACAGACTGACAACGAAAACCGATCTTAAGTACGGTGGTTCCTGGTCCCAAACAAGATTTCGCGTCAAGTCTTGAAATATGCCTGTTTTGCCTTTGGTTCTCAAGACAGGACACTGGCAGCAGAACTGGTACCCACAATTTCAATTCAATCAGTTTGGTAGTCGCACGACGTCGGGCTTCAATTATTGTAGGATTTGCCAACCATTCAATGTCTCATAAACGAGAAAAACTAATTGTGAGAAAGACTATCAGAGAATGATGGACATATCTGTATTGTCTGAGCACATAAACGAGATAATGGAGAAAATTCCAGGCATTTAAGAACATCTACGAGTCCTTCACGAACTAGTTGAGGCTTAAGTTGGGGGAGGAAGTCTCCTTGATATGACAGCACCGACATGCCAAACAGAATTCTAAAACTTAAATGTGTGTTTTATTTAAAGCCAAGTCACTGAAACTGCTGCATTCTGGACTCTGAAATGGACTTTTGGCCACAGAAAGGGAAAGCACATACTACTGAAATGGACCAATATCTCAAAGCATGATGAACACGGAGCAGGGTTTGTGCCGTTTTACCTCTCTCTCCGCGCTCATGGCCATGCGGCGGTCGACTTTGGGGCTGAGCCCGGTGGGCGACTCAGCCGTCCTCGCCGTCCGGCCGGCCTTGTTGCTCCCTTGGGAAGGCGTCCGGGTGGGATGATCCACGGAGACATTCCTTCATGCCAAGAACACATCAGACTGGGTCAGAAGAAAACCTAAAAGAAAATAAAAATCACATGACAAGCAACCTCACGCCTAAAGCAGCACATTACCTCGAATTGTTGCTACTGGAATACAACTTGAGAAAATGCATTTTGTTCAATGATAGCATGACAATAAGACTCCTACGGCAGGGGAAAAGTTTGAGTCTTCCCCCTCATTTCAATCCCAAGCAGAAGAAAGCAGTTTCCTTCGGGGGCTACTTTGAATCAAATCCACCCAAACCAATTCAGAGCTCCACCGCGGAACGCCGGATGGATTCCGGGCCAGCTCAGTCCGCTTTCAGAAAAGCGCGACGGATCGAGCCGCCACCTCAAACCAGATGAAAAGAAGAAGCGGTAGCAAGACGCAACCGGGGAGGAGGGGAACAAAGGATCCGAGGCCGGAAAAGCGAGGGAGACGCCGACAAGGAGTGGAGGGGGGCGCAACCGAGCCGAGTGCGAGGCAGAAACCAGGAAAAAGAGGGGGGGGGGGGGGGGGGGGGGGGCGCATTAGCTTAACTTAATCTCCGCCTCGTCTGCGAGCATGGCACGGGCGGGATCAAAAGGGCAGCAGGGGACGGATCAGTCCTGCCCTGTCGTTACAGATGCGGGGAGGGGGGAGGCGCTTGGCTTTACAGATGCGGGGCTCGTAACAAGTGGCCCCTGCCCTGTCGTGCTTGGCTCCGAGCTCAAGAACGAGACATGCGGTGCGCGTGGAGCTATCTGCGAACAGTCACGGTCACATGCGCCCTTGATTTGTAAACTCTGTCGTTTCTTGGCTCCATGGCCAAAAACAATGGTAAAAAGGGAGACAGACAGACGGTGATAAGAAGGAAAGCGTTAGTTTAGTGCCTGCCCAGTCACAAATTTCCATATCATCACGGCCTAACAGCTACGAGTAGTAAATTCAAAATCCTCTATAAGCGGAGATTATAAACACGGGGACTCTCTCTCTCTCTCTCTCTGAACTTTCTTGAGATGCTCCATGGCTCTCATACGGAACATGGGGTAAATGGCCAAAGCTGAAGACCGGATCAGAGAGCCACGGTGCATATGCACATTGACTTAAAGAGAGGAGAGAATCTAACATCGCAAAGATTGATGCGAGAGGAGGAAATAAACAAAGCATGCGTGCATGCAACAATCATCAAACGGCACATGGAATTCAGCACAGGAAAGGGGATGAACTGAATCGAAACAAAACAAACCTCGTCTTGGCCGGCTGCATGGCGATGATAGCTCCGTCCGTTATCTTTTAGTACCGTGTTTCAGAACGCAGAGCCGCGCCCAACAACACGACTGCGGCTGATACGGCTCCAAGAGGAAAGCTGCAACAAGGTGGCAAAAGAGATCAGCTCCCTATCTTTCTCTCATATGGAAGAGAGATAGAGCTCGAGGAGAGAGGGATAGCTAGCGTCAATGGCGAGGCGAGGGAGGAGCTAGCTAGCTCTCGCTCGCTCTTTCTCTGCACCCTCCCCTCGCTATCTTGTTCACATGAGGAAGAAAGCCAAAAGCAACTAAATAATGGGCAACGCATGCAGGAATTTGGCTGCTGCTGGCTTCCCCGTCTACTCTGGCACTAACTAGTCCTCCAACCACTTAGACAACTGACCGCCGTGTGGATTATTAATACTCCGTGCCCCCAAACTGCTAATCGGCATCCTTAAACTGCGCCAAGCACCCATGCAATCCAAATCTTTTAAGCCTCGCCACGGATGAACAGAACCGGGATGGCTCGATCGCTCTGATAATGACCGCTACTGTTCCTTGCTAGTGAGGAGTCGATAGAGAGAGGCCTACATACGCATGGTCGGTCCTCCCTTCCAAGATAAACGCATTATACGCTCGCCACTACAACTACCAGACTTAAGGCTGCAGAAAGGTAGGCCTGAAGCAAGCAAGGATCCACCACCCCACACACACACGGCTTCCCCTTTTGTTTTGCACTCTCTCTCGCTTAGTCTTTCTCCTTACTCAACAGAGAAAAAGCAACGGCGCCATCCGCACCCGGCACCGCTTCCTGAAATCATGCGTGCATGGTGCACAAGTGGTTGGCAATGGCCGAATCCACACAACCACATCGCAAAAAACAACGCCTCCCTTCGTCGTGAACTGAAAATTAAACAGCACAGCCTGAAGAGGAGAGACACGTATTGCTGGGGCTGCTCTTTATTTGAGGTTTTGGTTCGGGATAACTAACTCGACAGCTAGCGCGTGTACGTGAGCTGGGCATCCGATGAGTGGAGGCGATGAGAAGACAAAAGCTTGGACATGATCAAAACCTTTACAGCTTGTTTGTACCTGGGCTGCTAGTACTGGTAAGCTTGTGAGCTATTCTACGCAAGTAGTAGGTGCTAGACTACCACCGGTCTCAGCGGTCTGTGAGAGAAGGTGAAGCTGGTCCTCATGGCTCCAACGAGGAAAGCATACGCCGAGTCGTATGGGAAACGAGCGCTCTAACTTTTGTACCTTCCAATGGCGCGGTGGCAATGGAAGCATAAGGGGATGAGGCTGCATTCCATCCATCCCGTGCATATGGAGGCACCAATTAAGCCGTCCATGGTGATGCTTGCTCTGGGATCAGGACATGGCAATTTGCAAGTGACGAAGGAAGAGAAGAAGCCTCACCTCTCTGCTCACCTATCTCTCTCCAGGAACTAACCCAGAACGGGCTGGAAGACAGACGCCTTTCTTCTCGTCCGCTGTACTTCGCTCTGTCGCTTGGCCTTCACTTGCAACCTGCTTGGAGAAGCCATTGGCCCATTGCCCAGGAAGGGAAAGAAGCGTGGATAGGGCGCTTCTTCACAGTGGAAGTAGGGATGTCATCTTCTTTAAATAAGGAGGAAATAAGCAGACACACCAGGTCGTGAGGGATGGCAACAAGACTGCAGAGGCCTACAGTGAACAACAGAGCGGAGGCAGCAAGACGAAGAACAATCATTTCAGTGAGCTCAGTATCCCGTGCGAAAAAGGAAACAATGAAGAAAAAAGGTTCGATTGGAGCGGGATCTCTTCGTATCCGTACCTGTTTTGTTAACAATATCTCGCGAGGAATTTCAACACTTTCTGATGTTGTTGCCGCTGGGCTCCGATACGGTGCTGGGCTTGTCTGCTCTATCGCGACTCAAAAATGGGGGACAAAGCTTGCACACCCTCCTAGCTAGTTCAGCACAGCGGCACCGCGGAACCGGAGACTGATGGAAACTAAGACAAGAGGATGCTAAGCAAGCTAAACGAAACTTTGTTTGCTTGAGGCCCGTGCCCAAGCAGTACTACACTACTTTGGAGCATGTGAACTTTTCACCCCGTGTCACGACTCACGAGCATGGACGGGTTTACAGTGTCCTGTTGTGTTTCGTACTGTCCACGATCAACGCAATGTACCTTAAAGGTCTGGCAAATAATACTACAGTTACCGTTCCAGGTAAAATCATCAGACAGTTCACAGAAGAAGACGAATCCACACTCCACAGAAAAAAGGCGCGTCGTGTTTCTTACCGTGCCGCTCAAAGAAAAGAGATTATGGCGGAGTGCAGATCCAGTGATTTTGTACTGTAGTATTCTACCCTTTCGTTGGTTGCCCCCACCCCACTGGTACGATCAAAACGGTCACACGCCTGGGCGACAAGGAGACCGCCGTCCAGAGCAGAGCAGAGACCCAGCCTCTCTCGCGTCCGCGACACGACAATTATCTCTCTTTGGAGCTGGATCGAAGCGTACGGACCACAGGACTACAACTCTACAAGAGGGCGCGCGCGGACGTTGGCTTGACCGCGTGCAGCGGCGGTGGCGGCGGCGGGAGAGGGCCAGTCTCGTCTCGTCGCGGCTCTCGCGCCGAGTCCCCCAGACTGCGGGTACACACACACACACACACACACACACGAGTTCGCGCCAAGCGGACAGGGGAAAGAAGGCATCACGCATGCGAGTGAACTCGATCGCGCGCGCGCATGTGATGAGCCGGCGGCCGTTTCAATCAAATCTACACCAGCCTCTCTCCCCGTCTGAATACTGAATTTCCTGAACTGAAGCCATGCGACGTGTTTTACTAAAGGCAAGAACCACGCTGTTAAATATCCAAATTATATGTACCGAGGGGTGGTGGGGCCGGTGCTGAAGAGTGAACACGCACCACGGTCACATTTCACATCAAGCACACCCCACGACCCCCGGCAGGTAGAGGGTAGACGTCGCCGTATCGCAGTACTACGCACTTTGCTTGCTTGCCGTTGTATCCACTGCTCGTACGTGGCCGATCGGTTGACGGCTATACGTATGTACGCCTAGCCGCGTAGCTAGCGCGCGCCCAGCAGCTCGGTATCGCGTCGCGCGTGCGCTCCGATCCGTTCGTGTTTGCGTGCTTCCTGCGATCGCGACGGCCACTTATGTTTGTTTTTTGCATGCGGTATTATATTTCGTGATGGACTCGCACTTTTGTTTTCCTGAGTCTCGGACCGCCACCATTGTTCAAAGGAAAAAGAAAAGATTTGAATGATCGTCGCCCACTCACCGACGTTATGGCGACGCGATACGATACGGTGCACGTACAGGAGTGCTGATTACGATCGACGGCACGTAGCGCGTCGACGTCAGGAGCGAAGTGTTTTCGGTCAATTTGAATTGGTAGGCACCAGAGCCCTCAGCTGCTGGGTCGTCGTTATCAGTCGGTTCTGCAGCCGCCTATACAGACTCCACTCCATGCGTATGTCGCACACAGCACAGGTGGGTACGGGCCTTATCTTCCTTTCTACTAGTACGTGGCGTCGTGGTTACTGTATCAGTGGACCCTCTTGTCGCTGTGACAAATCACAAGTCGTCCTCGGTCCTCACCAGCCGATCACAAATCGTCCAACCCGCCGGCGATTCCAGCGTGTTTAATCCCATTGTTTTCAGACTTAACGAAAGTGTACAGTTTTGCTTCAGACCTGTCTGAACTGCTCTGCTGCTCTGCGTATACTACTACAGGATTGGTGAAAATATAAGTAGCACTAGTATTGAAAACCTGAAAGTTTTTTTTTTTTTGAGCTGCCTTAAAACTTAAATTTACGATCGTACTTGGAGTAGTAGACGCATGGGCCAGCTAATAAATAAAGGGATCCCTAAAAAATTCAGAAATCAGAAAATGGGCTGTCCTGCAAATGGAAATGAACCTGATACGGCCCACGTATTCTGCCTAAAGGGCCCGTTCAGTATCACCTTTTTTCTTCCTGGCCCAGTCCATCCTATCGCACATGCGCCCGCCACAGACAACCCGATACCGGAGGCGCGCGCCAGCTTTATTTTCGCCTTTGCGTTGCATTCACATCTGGTCCCAGGTTGATCTGCGCTGACCAGCAGGCCCAGGCCGTGAAACGCGGGACCGACACAGGGGCGGTTACGTAAAAACTTCGAAACCCCGGGGGGGGGGGGGGGGGGGTGGGGCCGAGGGCCCGACCCGACCAAAACCTTCGACCGGGACCAACGGGCCCCACGGACCAGCCACTGCGCGCCTTCCTTCCGAGCCGCTTCCCTTCCCTCTCGTCGCCCCGATGGGTTCATGGCAGTTGCGTACTTTAGAATAGAGAGAGAGAGTGCGGAATACCGAACCCCCCTCAGATCTGAGAAGGCACACACCACCGCAACCGCGCCCTCGTCCTCCCCGCGCCCGCGAACCTTCTGGAAGCTTCGGGAGGGCGGCTCCGGCAGGAGCCACGGGGTGGGATGGGGGTGTTCGACCGCCTGCCGCCGATGGACCACCTGCGGTCCGAGAAGATGTGCTACGTGCAGCTCATCATCCCCGCCGAGTGCGCGCGCATCGCCGTCACCTACCTCGGCGAGCTCGGCCTCCTCCAGTTCAAGGACGTGAGTGCCGCCCCTACCTTTCTATCATTTCCTCCCCGCCTCTGGCCTTCTCTCCTGGATCTGCCTTATTCAGCATCGGGAGTCGTGATCTTAGTACCGCCCCCGCTCGCTTGCGTCGCTCTATGTGCTCTGCTGGATCTCGCTCTCGGCCATGGTTGGGTCGGTTGGCGAATGTTTGATCTCGGTGTCATTAGACCTCGTGGCTTCTCGTTTGAGCTGCTTTGATCAGTCACTAGCGATTGCGAGGTCGTTTTTCGTCAGTGGGGACGAAAAGGGCGGGACTCTGGTTGATTGGAGTATGTTATTGCGTGAGCACTACAGATATTTTGATGATCAGTATATTGGAATCGGATGAGTGTACTTTTAGCTTGTGTGATCGTTTTCATGGTATTCCATCTATATCCAGCTTGAGCTGAGTTTATAAGTTCATACATTTATAGCTTGTGTTCTGAACAATTCTTCACTAAAGGATTGTTTGTAATACCATGATCAACTAGCTATGAGCATTAGAATACATGAAGTTTTACAAATTAGTTGGGTTAATGAATGCAGGGGCACTATAATTTGGTGTTCAAACCTTTAGATATATGGGAATTTTATATACCTTCACATTATCATTACATTGCCGTCATCTTTACAGCAGGTTTATATCTGTTTGTTGTGATGTCGTTTTAGTGAAAATATGACAAGAGCAGTAGGGTTCAGAACTTGGTAATTATCATCTCATTTTTATGGCTGGTTTACTGAGCTATTTTTTTTTCTGTTGACGACTATATATGATGAAAAAGACATTGAAATTGTAGAGACAAATAGTCTGCTTCAGTTCAGAAGTTTTATCTCTATTTGCCCATAATCGATTTAGCTGACCTCTCCTTTCTTATCTTCTGCAGTTGAATGAAGATAAGAGTCCTTTCCAGCGTATATTTGTCAATCAGGTAAAGAACACCCCCCACCCCCCTACTGTACACAAATGATATTTTAAACATGTGACTGAGGAACGATGTTTTACCTCATTTTGTCCATTTATTCTATTTTAGGCATGATTATTCAATGTGCCGTAATCCAGATTATTAGCCATTTAGGTTTTAACAAGACATAAACTATGTAAGCAAACTGTCACATTTTTTTTTTATCGGAGCAAACTGTCACATTGATAAACATTCTAGAGGACTTCTGTAGGTTCTTTTTTTTACCCCGGATTTTAGGACTGAAAAGAAAGATGATACAGTTTTCTTTTTTCCCAAAACGAGGTCCCCATCTCCGAAAAAACAGGGCCCAAATTACAGGAAACATGATACAAGTAGTAACAGAAAGATTACTCCCTCCGGTATCAAAATTCAAATTGTTTTGGACATGATCTCTCATACCAAGGAGGAATTAAATAGATCAGTCAGCCACTCTTATTCAAAAACCTCTCCATTCTCAACTGGTTATCACCACCATTCCCAAAGCATGCCGTCTAGGGTTCAATTCCTGTGGTTGTGCCTTTTTGCGCTCGCTGTTTTTTTACTGGTGTAGGTGAGCAGGAGTGCCTCGGAAACTCGCAGGATTGATTGCACGCATAGTTAATAGGTATTATAACTACTTGAATTTTGATACTCTCACACCAAGGCTAAAACAACTTGAATTTTGATATCGAAGGGAGTATACAGAAAGCTATTTGCTGTTAATCATGCTATCACTTGTGCTTTTGTCACTGTCTGTGATAATAAGTATCATCAGTTAAATTATGATTTCTGTTCACTTGCACACTAGGACTGGCAGTGTGGCACATCATGGATTGGAATTCACTGTGATAATATATATATTTTTAATGTTCTCTTCTTCTCGAAGACAGTCAGAGCAGAAACATTGAGTGCCAAATATTTTTTTTAATAATGTTCTCTACTTTTTTTTTCTCTATTCCCATGTTCGCCGCTAGAAATACATGATCAATAAGAATGCTTCTATGTTTCTTGTTGAGGAATGGGTTGGAATATCAGAGTATCCTGATGCCTGATGAAGCATACTTATGGCACAGAGTAACATTTCTCTAGGTTGTAAAAAAAATTGGAGCAATTCAATGGAATGATGAAATGATCGTTTATGGAACTCTGTTTGACAATTGCAGTGTTGCCTTCTAGCATATCTTTATGGTTGTACTAACATCCTTAGTGTTTTCCTTTAATATTGATAAATGTACCCCCAATCCCCTGCAGGTTAAACGATGTGCAGAGATGTCACGTAAACTAAGATTTTTCAGTGATCAGATCAGTAAGGCAGGTGTAAAATCTTCTGTCATTCCTGCACTTCAACCTGATATTGACCTGGAGGAGCTTGAGGTGTGTTGTTCATCTTTACTAACCGACATTTTCCATTACAACTGTGTATTTATGTAAGAGTACTGTATTAAGTGAGATAAATTGCTTGTTGAGCGATTGCAAAATTCAATCTCCAGGCAAAATTGAGTGAGCATGAACATGAGCTGCTTGAGATGAATGCCAACAGTGACAAGCTACAACAGACATACAATGAACTTCTTGAATTCAAGTTGGTTTTGACAAAGGTTGTATTTCTATTCTGGTGGAACATGGAGCTGTGCCAATTATTTTCTTTTGTTTGCTTGTTCAAATGAAAGATAAAAAAAACCTGTACTAAGTGCTTCTAATCATCTTCTAGTGATGGCTCTTAATGGCTTTTCTCTAGGAAAAACTGACAATTAGTCAGTAAAACGTAGGCTTTGGTATTGTAGCTGCTGCTTGTCCTGTTCCTTGTTTTCTCATATAACATCTTGCAGGCAGGTGGCATCCTTGCTTCTTCCCACAACCATTCAGCTTCTGCTGACCGGGAGCTAGATGAAAACATATATGACAAGGAAGTGGATGAGGGAAGCGCCTATTTGCTTGAACAGGTCTTAGTTTTGCTAATATCACTGAAAGTAATATTATTTCATTTTCACATTTGATCCTGGATTTTAACATGAGACTGTTTACAGGGGGCACATCAACAGACCAATGGAAATTCTGGGGTGAGATTTGTCAGTGGGATAATATTGAAGTCTAAGGCATTGGCTTTTGAGAGGATGCTTTTCCGAGCCACTAGAGGAAATATGTTATTCAATCAGGCACCTGCAGGAGAACCTGTAACGGATCCCATATCTGGTGAAGAGGTCTGATAGTCATGGTTTGCTCTTGCTGATTCTTGTGCATTCACCTTAGAAAATTTACTTATTGCGCTAGCTGCACTCAATTTCCCCTTTTCATCTAGTTTTTTTTTCAATGCTCACATATTTCATTACCAAGATTCAACCTAGCTGTTACAGTTCGCTTGGTTCCTTAGATACATTTAAAGGATCTAAACAGTACTTTAACATTTTGAAGGTAGAGAAAACTGTTTTCGTGGTTTTCTTTTCTGGGGAACAAGCCAAAGCTAAGATACTAAAGATCTGTGATTCATTTGGAGCAAGTTGCTACCCTGTTCCTGAGGAGATGGTCAAACAGAGACAAATTTTCCATGAGGTATTTTAGCTTTATTTCTTTGTGTAATTCTAATGACAAAACATGATTTGACCCTACTTAATGCTATTTTAGTGGAGCAATCCAAAGGCATAAACAATATATATTCTTGGTCTGTATTTGTGTGGGTTTCATTTTTTTTTGTGTGTGGGTAAACAAATCCCTGCCTGCACTTTGCACCTGAAATATTGCCGGTGTGTTGTCTATCCTCATTGTAAAAGCTTGACTATAACATGTGTCATATTCAAAACATTTATATGACTTCATCCATTTTCATCGTGTGTAATCTCAGTACTATGAGCTGAAACAGTAACTGCCACAAAACTTTTATAGGTGTCTGCACGCCTCTCTGATCTTGAAGTTACTTTGGATGCTGGAATCCAACACAGAAACAGAGCTCTCGAGTCAGTGGGTTCACAATTGTGGAGATGGACAATCATGGTAATCAAGTAAATGCCATGCCAGCTTCTGCGTTGTTTTTTTTAATAAAAAAAATCATGTACCTTTTCAACCTTGGAAATTTTCCATGCTAATGTATGGAATTGTATTCCTTTTTTAGGTCAAAAAGGAGAAAGCTGTATATGACACACTGAACATGCTGAACTTCGATGTGACAAAGAAATGCCTTGTTGGTGAAGGATGGTGTCCTATATTTGCTAAATCTCAGGTATGTGAGATTATGATTTTCATACTACATTCTTCAGAAAATGTGTCTTATTTCCAACTTGTGTTTCAGATCAAGGAATGTTTGCAGCGTGCAACACTTCACAGTAACTCGCAAGTTGGAACTATATTTCATGAAATGGACACTATTGATTCACCACCTACATATTTTCGAACGGATAAATTTACCAATGCTTTCCAAGAAATTGTTGATGCATATGGGTATGTCCAACACTGCAAACTTTCAGCATGAATGAATTATTTAATTTTTTTTAACTGTTTGGAGTGCTTATGATTACCATTAGATGACAGTCTTAAAAAATAATCATGATAAATCTGGTATATTCTTTTATTTATTTGGCCTAGGTCATATTTTTACTGTCTTGTTATGAAGGGTTTGTTGGTTGAACTTGCGTGGTGATCGATAAGTATCAGTAGAATACAGTTGCTGTGTTGAATGTTCAGTGGTTCCTATGAGCTATCGCTATTGATGATTTGATGATCTTACAAAGCTGGTCGTTTCACGAAACATTAGAGCTTATGTGAAAGCATACTTGATGTGAATGCTATTGCATTGGAATGTTCTACTTTTTTTTATTTCTATCGTTCTCTTAGGAATGTGCAGTGTACAGTAGTCTTGTCATAAACTTTTCCACAATGAGTTGACCATGAATGTGCATTCTTGCAGAGTTGCTAGATATCAAGAAGCTAATCCAGCTGTATACTCTGTTGTCACATTCCCATTTCTTTTTGCTGTTATGTTTGGAGATTGGGGTCATGGAATATGTCTGTTGCTAGGAGCTTTGGTTCTTATACTTCGTGAGAAGAAACTTTCCTCTCAGGTATATTTGGCTAAGTTGAACCATTTTCTTTCTTTATTTAGTATAACCATCACGTATACATAATTTGGTGCACAATGCTTGATTAATTATTACCTTGTATTACCTACTAGCTGAAAGTTTAATGTATAAATACACGCTTCTAATGCTATGAATCGCTATTATTACTTATTTCAGAAGCTTGGAAGCTTTATGGAGATGGCATTTGGTGGACGCTATGTAATTCTTCTGATGGCAATTTTCTCAATATACTGTGGTCTTATATATAATGAGTTCTTCTCAGTTCCGTTCCATATATTTGGCAAATCTGCATATGAGTGCCGAGAAAAAAGCTGCAGGTATGTCTCAAGATAAAGTTTCATTTATGCTGGATAAATTATTGTATATTAGTTAAAACACCCCAACTAATTGTTAATTCCGGCTCTGTTATGCTGGTTGCTGAATCAAAGTATCACTTTTGCCTTACATTATATTTCAATAGTAGTAATAGTTATAGCTTCAACTTACTAGGTGAGAGAGTGTTTGTTTCGTATCTTGAATCATTAACGGTTGTGATTATTGGTTATGTGCAGCGTACATAACAAATTTGTTAACTACCAAATGCTTACATCACCTTTGTTCTGATATATCAAAGCGTTATACATGTAATATTAGACATGTGTTCCAGTGCTCTATTCATTTCCATATAGCAATGGCAGGGCAAGGAAGACACCTCTACTCATAACACATTTTACTGCCAGATAACAATGCATTGAGCTTTTTATTCCAGAAATGTTAACACCTATTCTGTATGCTTCAGTGATGCACATACTGCTGGTCTCATCAAAGTCCGTGATCCCTATCCATTTGGAGTGGACCCAAGTTGGCGTGGAAGTCGATCTGAACTACCCTTTCTAAATTCATTGAAGATGAAGATGTCTATACTAATGGGTGTGGCCCAGATGAACTTGGGGATTGTATTAAGTTATTTTGACGCTAAGTTCCATGGAAATGTCCTTGACATAAGGTAGTGTTTTTTCTTTGTATCTTCTTAATTAGAAAGGTATAAGGCGCTGTAATTTCTTACTATGTGCATTTGTTCAGGTATCAATTCATTCCTCAGATGATTTTCCTGAATAGCCTTTTTGGTTACTTAGCACTCCTGATTCTCATCAAGTGGTGCACGGGCTCTCAAGCTGATCTGTATCACGTCATGATATATATGTTCCTTGATCCTGCTGGAGATCTTGGGGAAAATCAACTGTTTTGGGGCCAGAAGGAACTCCAGGTTATATCCCTTTGACTATTGACAACATCTACTCTGCAAATCTGGATTTATAACATTCTTTGCGCACTAACTACCAGCTTTGCCTATTCAGATACTTTTGTTGCTGCTGGCTATGGTAGCTGTTCCATGGATGCTCTTCCCAAAGCCTTTTATCTTGAAGAGACTTCATAAGGAGGTATACAGTTATGAAAAAATATTCTTGGAGACGTATTAGCCAATTTTCGATCCGAAATTATCTCCTATCATGCTAATCCTTTTTGTTAGGGATCCCTGAAAGTATATAGTTCCACTCACATAGAATTTTAAATGAATAATCAGTGCTTGAGAGAAACTAATGTCCTATTCTGCTTGATTAAGTAATGAACCTTGCTTGTGAGTGCAATACCTAATTACTAGTACAACAACAACAACAACAACAACAACCAAGCCTTTTAGTCCCAAACAAGTTGGAGTAGGCTAGAGATGAAACCTGAGAGATCCATACAAACAAAACCTAATTACTAGTAGTTGCTAATTTTCTATACGTTGATGCAGAGGTTTCAGGGTCACACCTACCGTTTCCTAGGAACGTCTGAAATGGATCCAGATTCTGAACCTGATTCTGCTCGTGCACGTCATGATGATTTCAATTTTAGTGAAGTTTTTGTGCATCAAATGATACATTCCATTGAGTTTGTACTTGGTGCAGTTTCAAATACCGCATCCTATCTTCGACTTTGGGCCCTGAGGTTTGCCTCTTGTGATGCTTTGATGCAAACTTTAATTTTCCAGGATCAGGTCCTCAGTTCTATATATTGTTTGGATGTTTCAGCTTGGCTCATTCAGAGTTATCAACGGTTTTCTATGAGAAGTTGCTGGTACTTGCGTGGGGGTAAGCAGTTTTCTTCCTTTTGACTTTTAACAATTCGTGATTTTTTTCATATACTATAGCTATTTCCCTTATAAGAAACCCTTGAGTTTAACAAATTTATCAGCTATTTTTGTATATACTTTCATGATGGAAGGAATTCAGTAAGTGCCTAGTTAAATTTTCATTCTATTGTTACTAGGTACGACAGCCTTATCATGAAGTTGGTTGGACTTGTCGTTTTTGCTTTTGCTACTGGTTTCATATTGCTCGGGATGGAATCACTGAGTGCCTTCCTTCATGCACTGCGTCTGCACTGGGTTGAGTTTATGAATAAATTCTACCATGGGGATGGCTACAAGTTCAAGCCATTTTCATTTGCTCTACTAGCAGACGATGAGGACTGATACATGTTGAATCCAGTGCATGAAGAGATTCAGCTTCTTTCTTGCAATTTTTGGAGCTCAGGAGTGCAACATTATGGCAAGATGGGTTCCCCCCAACACAGCATTTTGTAAGACCGCCGGACTTCTTCCTAGGGCATTCGTCAGTCGTAGCCAGAGACTGCCAGCGTTGAGGCAGGAGATTTTGTAAGTTCACGGCCATATTGTAGAGGGAAGGTTTACAGTACAGTGCCTCCAACAGAGATGCAGAATATAGTTGCTAACAAAAACGATACAATGTAGATTCTCTGCCTAGTAGAGTTTTTAAGTTTTTGCCAAAGTGACTGCCCTGTACCGCTTATAATGTAAAACAAATTATTTTGGGATTCTTGTGTCCAGGCTGGAAGAAAGGCATGACACGTATTTAATTGTATTGTTTTCCAAGCGAATAAATTTATTCTTTATGCTGCTAAATGCACGTTTCATGTTTGCCACAACCACAAGCTCCTAAAGCACAAAACAAAACGATTTCATGTTCTGGCACTTATCAGTTTTGCTAGCTTATCTGATGGCTGCCATGGAAAGATGGATAAAATCTTTACCCGCAGCTGTACCAGTACCAGGGCTAGACAGTTAATGTAAAGGCTTCGACCCTGCTCTAGTTCTGAATTCATGGACATATGAGATAATCTAAAATATTATAAAATTTAATCTAGAGTAAAAATGAAATTTATTCTAAAATTTTTGAGAGCTAGGAGTGAGCAGCTGTACCAAATGAAGCCGAAATATGCGTTCACCAGGAATTTTTAAGAGCCCACGCAGAGTAGGCCCAATGACTGGAGAAAATGCTTGTATAGCTATAAGGAAAATACTGTGGGTCGGAAATTGTTGTGAATGTTGTACTTTTTGGTCACCGTGGCTTTCCCGAAAGCGGTTTCAAATTACCCATGATAACATCGGTCCATTACACGACACCATAGCCATCTTGAGCTACAAAATGACACGGCACTGTTTGAAGGGTCATTTTTAGGAATAGTTTTCTATGGTGTCCATCCAAATATCAGAACATTTTTAAGACCTGATTATAAAAAGAACTTTTTTAGGGCCAAAATGGAACATTCCACATAATTTGCAAGTATTGAACACAGGGAGACACCTATGCCTCACATCTGGAGGAACTTGAAAAGGAGAATGCTTTAGAAAATGGTAATATTTGAAATTATATGTTAAATCAGCATTATTTGATCTTAGGATCACTACAATATACTTATGCTCCATAATACAAATATAAATGTCAAATGTCAAAAATATCAACGATAGCAATTTCGAATATACAGACAAAAGCAAAGCACTAATCCATAGGTAAATCTATTCTGATGGAAGCAATTTACATCTGAGGTAGCATCACAAAAGTTAAACACCCTTGTAAGGTGCTTCAATTATCTGATTAAACATGGGCCCAATGAGGGGGCAGTTTCTGTACCAAATGGATAGCCACTGGAGAAAAAAGCAGGATTGTTAGAACAAGGAAATAGCATATAACATGCATGTTAAGGTCGAATTTCTGTACCAGTGGCAGATTGCATGCAAATATATAGAGAAAAATCTCAGGGAATAATAATAGTACCAGAAAACTGCCCCTGTCATCAGTTTTAGACTTTCAGGCATCCCCATTGTGGTACTGCATGCATACAAGGAGGAAGATTGTGTCAGCAACATAGTGTAACCATTGGAATGTTGTGAATATATTTTGTGTCAGGTGAACTATGCATAATAACATTGATTACCTGAGGTTGCATATAGCCCATTCCTTGGTTATAAACTCCATGCTGAACCAACTATAAGAATCATGAGGAAGTCAGTTTCAAGCATAACTGGGTGCAGGAGGAGGGTAATACAAGTTACCCATACTAACCTGGTTATTTGAGCTGCTAGTGCCACCAAGGGGATTCATTGCATCCTTCTTTGTAGGGCCTTCACCAGCCTTTGTAGACAACTTACTATCACCCTACCACAAATTAACATGAAAATTAGTTATGATCTACAATATGTAGAAATTGTAATACTACATGAAAGTTCATACTTGTAACAGCAACCATATACGTGCATGGAAGCTTTGATTATAGCCAGAGCAATGATGAAACAATAATAGATCATTACAGAAAATTTCTCAGAACTGGCATGTGTAATGCAGCTTCAGTGATGGATGGACATGCATCAGGGGGGGATTAAGGTTATGAGCACTTCCTACCAACTGCTAACATCTACAGCTCAATAACCTGATTAAATTGCACTATACAGTTCGTGCTAAAGTAAGTGCAATGCGTATGCACTGTAAACAGAATTGACATACCAATCTCTAGGAATATGCCGCATTCATTCTTTAAATTATTATTGTAGTTTCAAGTTACTAGGAACGACAGAGGAAATACAGCAGTTCTGTACAGACGGGGAGCAGATTAGAGGTAGACAAAAAGGGTAACAGGATCACATACCTCCATCTGCAATCACCGCCCGCAATCCATGAGAGAGATTATGCAAGCGGACACAGAAGCGTCATTAGATTAAAGTACTTTTAAAAAAGGAGAGGAAAAAGGATCCACACCTACACAAGAGATTGTGGTGTGAGTGAACACGAACCATCACTCACCTCTCTGTACTTCTGTAGGTAGTTCTTGAGGGGGTCGACGTACTCTTCGAATCCGAGCGTGGCCATCGCCCAGAGTAGATCGTCTCCGTTGATGGTCTTGCGCTTCTCCTTCTGGCACTTGTCGCTCGCCCTGAACGCGCCGACGGCGAAATCAGAATCACTTAAAAAGTAGAGAAATCAAAAGGAAACGAATCGAAGACAACCGGATCCAAGGCAAAAGGGGCTACGCTACCGGCCAGTCTCAACTCACTCGCTGGTGACGAAGGAGATGAACTCGGAGACGCACTCCTGAAGGGTCTCCTTGGCGTCCTTGGCGATCTTGCCGTTGGCGGGGACGGCCTTCTTCATGATGCGGCTGATGTTGGCGATGGGCAGGAACCGGTCCTGCTCCCTCACCCCTCCGCCTCCGCCTCCGCCGTCGTGGCTCCCACTGTCGTCCGCCATCGCCGGGAAGCCAGGCCCACCCAAAACCCTAGATCCACCACACGAGGTCACACAACAACATCGATCGCGTCAGAGCTCGCGGCGGCGCCCACGGGGGGGGGGGGGGGGGGGGGGGGAGGTGGCGGGCGGGCAGCGTCAGCGTGTCGACGCGCCGTACGTACCTTATAAAAAACTGGCGCGCGCGCGCGGAGGCGGGGAGGGGAGAGAAGAGGAGAGGAGAGAGAGAGGGTGGCCGCGGAGAGAGGAGGAGAGGTGGGGAATGGGGATCGGACGCTGGAGAAGGAGAGGCAGCTTGGGTGGGTGCGATGGAAGAAGCCGGGCATCCGGGCCGTTCGTCGGTTGCCAATGCGGACGAGGCTGGGAGTGGGCCATGGGCCCAGGACGATCAAATGGTTCTCCTGACGGTGGACCCGGGGGTTCAGACTTTTCCTTTTCCTTTTACTGTTAGTTATCTTATTATTTTAAAAAGGATGATTAACATCACAAAGATTATTATAAATTTATTTATCCCTAAGTATATTTAAATCAAAATTTATAATTTTATATATTTAAATGAATTTTTGAAATATAACGATTGATTAAATTAATGTTAGAAGTCAACTTGGACAACAATAAAAATACTGATAGAGAATTGCTCAATCTTTTGGTTGCCAAAATATTTATTTTTGGAATTCGAACGCGTGAAAGTAATATAAACAATTTTGATTAAAAAAAAGAAGTCAGCATGCACGAGCAAGGCTTGATGCACACTTCGTGACAGGAAAATCATCCACCATCTATGGCAAAACTTTTGACAGGAATCGATCAGATAACAAGCACAAACACACAGTAGCAGAATTTTCGAAACTTGTGAAATGATGTGGATGCAGCTGATGTTCAAAGCAATCCCTTTCATTAGAAGATTGATTAGTTTGTACCTCACTTCATAGCAACCTATGCAAACGAACTGGTTGCAGATGCCTTCAGGAACTCACGATGAACTTCTTTACATGAGACACCACAGTACCACACACCACTCGCACTCACGAGCCAAGCAGGAAGCACACATCTTCATGCAACTTTCACGAACTCGCGCGCCATCTCTCGGTCATGCACATTCACGAACTCACGGCCAGTTGCTTCCAATGAAGCACCTCATTCGCAAATGCTCTAGCTCCGACAGAGATGTCAGATCCAATTCACTGACTCCTCATGAACCGTAGCGTGATTCGTGGGCCTTGCAAACCTCAGGTTGCAAATTACCCAAGTGCATTGGCCAGACGACCGGGTCGTATGCATAGCAGAACTCTTGCAAATACATCATTAGGCAATAACAATAAATCTAGCAGAGAACAGAACATGAGTAGGGCGGTTCAGGCCCAAACAGAACACAATCAACCATATGCAAGGCAAAACTCATGTCGGCAGTTCTCTTAACAATTGCAAAGTCTGACCATAAATGGTTTACACCAACATAAACTTAACAATCTCAAGAGTGCAGTAAACAAAGCACAGAATAGTTCTTAAACATCTAAGCTTCCAAACTTTTCTACCCAAAGCTTGGCTGATCAAGATGCAAGAGCAATCTAAGACCTTGGCTTCTCCTTCTTCTCCTTGAAAAGGGCAAGCAGAGACACACCAGAGACCTTGACAACCTTGAACCGGACTCCAGGAATATCTCCTACGGCGTGACCCTTACGACCAAATCCAGCAATCAGCACCTCATCCTGGAGTGTGACAAGGGAAAGAGAAATTATGTTAATGCCAATATAGATATCAGAACAAGTAATGAAGGCTACAGGATGAAGACTATACGTTTTCCTCAATAAAGTTCAAGCAACCATCATTTGGCACAAAAGCAGCAATCTTCTTGCCATTCTTCACAAGTTGGACACGGGCACACTTACGGATAGCAGAGTTAGGCTGCTTGGCCTCAATACCACTGCAATGAAATCAGTGCCTGTTTAGCAAAAGTTCACAAAAAACAAATGTGATGAAGAAAATTAATTAAGCTCATGTGTACATCTTCTCAAGAACAATGCCCTTGGCGTGAGACGACCCTGCAAAGGGTTTCTTCCATTCATTTCCCAAGTGGCTCTTCTTGTAAGCCTTGTCAGCCCACCTCTGGTTCCTGCGGTGGGTCTTCAACTTGCGACCAGCTCCCATACCACGTGTCTTCCTGTGAACGAAGATATAAAGATTGTCTAAACACAGATAGAAAGATAATGCTCATGACCTATAACAGTGTATTAGATATTGAGTCCAATGCAAACACAACAGCCTCCTTACAGTGCGCTCAGTGAATAGACAAGTGACTGTCAGATGCACACACTGTGTTACAAGAACAAAATGACTAGAGAGCACTCCATAATAATACTAGACAAAACAGCAATACATGCACAAGCAGGCTGTGTGCCAGACGAACTAAGTAGCTGTAACCAAATCCAAATGCAAGTCATCTTTCTGAGGCCCAGTAACAATCATAAATAAAATTAAATTTGAATGTGATTGCTACCTATATTACTAACATTGTCATCTAGAAGGCTTTACAACTCGACATACTAGGGAATCATTAGATCATTAAGAGACCAAATTTATAGTAATCCCCATTTGAGAGGTCTAGATCGAGGACTAAACTCGATACCAGTTCCACAATATATTATGTGTTAATGAATACAAAGGATGAACCCATGAAATGTTATAAATCTATAATTAAAGTGTATGCTACCGCGCATAACTTCCCAGATCCAAAAAACTGAATCCAGAAAGATGATATTACACAGCAGCAACGGATTTATGTCGCTTATGAATATGTTTAGCGCTGACGTTGTATAATCTGATCAGCACTGGACCGTCAATAAGCTTGGTTCCATCAAAGAAAAAAAAAGAAACTAACTCATTCTGAACCAGACATCAGGATTGAGAAGCACCCTACAGCACAAGCATCAGAATAAACGAAGTACACAGGCGTAATTGATACAGAAGCAGTTCAAACAACACTAGATTGCTGATCGCTAAAGCAGCAGATGAACACCACAAAACGATCAACAGAGTGCGGAGACGAGAGAGCAAGTACCCCATGTTGAACGAACGGTTCGGAACGCTGCGCGGAGGAGATGCGGTGGCTGGGAGCGACGGCGGCTGCAGGAGAGGTGAGGGATTTGGATGGTGAAGCAATTTATACGCGGTGGGTTTGGCGTTTAGGGTTCGTTTCTGGCCTCCCTGCTCCGAGATCCGTGCCAATAGATGAAATATACGGTCTTGATGCAGTGCCAAGAGAGTTGCTCTGCCACGTACTAGTATCAAAAGGAGCTAAGCCGGGCCAAGGCCGAAAGCCCATCTCCAAACGATCCTTGGAGCCCCAAACGTCCACCCCTCATCATCCAATTCCGGCTCTTCACATCGGCACGAGATCACCTGCATCTCTAGAAACTTCTTCCTCGGCTCCGTCTTCCCCTTCCTCCAGCCCCAAACCCAAGAAACCCTCCTCCTGTCGCTGCCTCCCTCCTCCCGCCGCCCAATCCTCGACGGTAGTGGGAGCAGCCGGTCAAGATGCCGCCGAAGAAAGCGCAGCCATCGAAGGCGGACCTGGCCAAGAAGCAGAAGGTCGTGGAGGACAAGACGTTCGGGCTCAAGAACAAGAACAAGAGTAAGAACGTGCAGAAGTACGTCCAGTCCCTGCACCAGGCGGTCCAGCCCAAGCCCGACCCGTCCAAGACCGCCGCCAAGGCAAGGGAGAACGCTCAGATCGAACCACGCGCGGGCTTTTCTTAGCCTCATCCGATTGATTTGCTCTTCTGATGATCTATTTCTTTCATTTGATGTGGATGAACAGAAGAAGAAGGAGGAGGAGAAGGCGCGCGAGAAGGAGCTTAATGATCTATTCAAAGTTGCCGTCAGTCAGCCCAAGGTCCCCGTTGGTACGGCCTCTTCTCCTTCTGCTTAGGCATTTTGAGTAGTCCTATCCTAGCTAAGATATATGTAGTGTGTATGGGTTTGTAAATTAATGGGTGTCACAAGCTCCATTCAAAATAATTTTGGTATGAAAAGAGGTTCACTATTTTGCTACCATTAATTGATATGTTTGGTTCTTCTGTTCAGTGTGACTCAACTAGTCTCTGATATCTGCACTGCACAGGAATGTAGCATAGTTATTAGGACGAGTACGGCATTGGGAATTTGTAGTGCTGCAGTTGCTATTATGGACTTCTGGTTATGCTTTAGTTCTGTTATTGCAGGTGTTGATCCCAAGTCAATTTTGTGCGAGTTCTTCAAGGTTGGCCAATGTCAGAAGGGTTTTAAGTGCAAGTTCTCACATGACCTGAATGTCCAGAGAAAGGGTGAAAAGATTGATATTTATACAGACAAGCGTGATGCGGGTAAGAGATAAATATAGTTAGATTATTGTGCCTTATTTTATGTTAGTTCGCCAGAATTGTTCCTTTTCTCTGGGGTATAAATTAATGTTTCTTGTTCTGGCCAGAAACCATGGAGGATTGGGATCAGGAGACTCTCGAGAAGGTGGTTGAATCAAAAAAGACAGAGTATCAGCAGAATAAGCCTACTGATATTGTATGCCCCACTCCAAGTTTATTATACAATCAATCTCTACTCTGTTCCAGTCAAATTTGCTGTTATCTCCTTACTATAAACAATCTTGTCGGAAGTTAATGACTTGCTATATTTCTCCTATTTGTTTGCCATATTGGAATTACTGCTCTCTCACTTTGCTTGTCATCTTAATATTTCTGCTGATCAAGGATTCAGAATTAAATCATCCAAAATTATGGCCTCTTGCTTAGTTAATATATTCAGAGGTGAAATAGCAAATTTAGCCTTGTTATAATAAAGATGACAATTTTGGTATGTATTCTGTGTTGTAGGTTTGCAAGTACTTTCTTGATGCTGTGGAGAAGAAACAGTATGGGTGGTTTTGGGTTTGCCCAAATGGTGGGAAAGATTGCCACTACAGGCATGCCCTTCCGCCTGGATATGTACTAAAATCTCAAATGAAGGCCTTACTAGAGGAAGAGAGTGAAAAAATAGCTATTGAAGATGAAATTGAAGATGAGGTAGATAGAGATCAATAGCTTCCTTAGATATTTGCAATACTGAACCTTTTGGCTAGCAACTGTTATTATATCCCTTCTTGTCGTGTCCATCTGACAGCGCAAAAAAACAAAGACATCAACCCCAATGACTACGGAATTGTTCATGGAATGGAAGAGGAAGAAGGCAGAAGAAAGAGAAGTTGGCCTGGCTGCTTTGAGGGTGGAAAGGGCTAAAAATGACCGCATGAGGTAATTGCTTTTCTTAGTTAAATTGTTTTATTGCCTCAATATGCTTGTTGTACTAAATATGTTCTCTTTTCAGTGGTCGTGAGCTGTTCATGGCTGATGCAAGTGTCTTTGTGGATGATGCTGAAGCATATGAAATCTATGAGAGACATGAAGAGTCAGAGGCAAATGAAGAGCAGGTAAACAAAATTATCTTTGCTGCCAATAATACTCTCTATTGTGTAGGTGGCATGGTCGTTCCGCATACGTCTATAGTACCCAAAGTGCCCAAAACAAGTGGTTGTTGCTACCTGTTAGTGCAGATCTAGATTTTTTTGGGATGTGGTGTCTATCCCCCTTCTTTTTGCATGTTAAAACATCTGAAAATATCTCGTATTTATAGTTATTTTTAAAGTAGTGTTATTATGGAATTTAGTTTCTGTAACTCTTCTAAGTAGGGTACTAGATGAATTTACAGGTTCATTTTTTTTCTTGATATATCAAGATCACCTTTGGATGCATTCATGAATCAAAGAAGTATCTTACTCCAACGGGATTCTGTCATCTTCTGGATGTAAAATGATTTATTCATGTCACTCCAGATACCAGTCTGCAGATTTTTCCTTGCTACCACATCAATTTTTAATTTAATACATCTTTTAGCTGCTATTATTATTTTCAATTGCTACATATCCTATCTGCCTATATGCAGAGAAAAAGCCTGCAGGCCTATAATAAAATATTAAATATAAGATACACTAAAAAAGCGTGGATGTCTTATAATTGTCATTTCTTTAATTGATATGCAGGTTTCTTGTGTATTATGTGTGAGCTAATGAATACTGGTTGTTGTTTTGTCAAAATATTTGTATGCTCTTGACGTGTATATTTTTGCTTCCATATGTAGATCAAGAAGAGTCAGGATGCAGGTCCTAGCTCGTCAACTTCCAATGGTAAGCAGGCTGAGGAACCTGATGATGACGATGATATCAATATTGATGACGATTTGGGCCTCGATGAACTAAATGAACTTGAAGCAAGCCTGTCGAGAACATCCATTCAGATACGAGAGCCTGGCGAGGGCACATCATCTTGAGCAGTAATACTCTATAATGTCTTTGAGAAATACTGCTCCATTTTTGGGCTCCAAAGCTGATATATTCGATTTAGAAAGAGGTGGAGCATAGATGCGAAAGGGATTGATTTTGAGAGAATTATGATCATTATTAGTTACCTTGAGTAGAAATGATCAATGAATGACGGCTGGTGTTTTGATGTGCTTTTATCATGTAATCCTTGGAGATAGTATGTTGGTACTTGTGAATAACAGGACTAAAAATTTTTCCTTGCCAACTTACAAATTGTGATTCATGATCATTAAGACTGGATTTTGGAGTACTAATGCAGTGTTTGCATCATTATCATAAAGTATGATCTTGTCTAGCAAGGAATGATCAGTATCCAGCCTCATCACGTAAAAGCAGACTGGTGTGTCCTATAATTGAAGCCGCACTAATTGAGTATCGTAGGAACATTTGTCGTGAGCAAATATTCTTCATCGTGTGCTGAATTCTATAAAAGTGACACAGGAATTGATTTTCCACTAGACATAATCGGCGAGTCCTATTTGTAGACGTAGGATGGGTATACCGAGAGCACACTAACCGAGGTAAAAGAAAATTCTGCCATTAACCATAGCTGATTCAGTGTGTAACCAATGTGCCCGCTAATTAAGTGTCCACTATGTGTCTGTTGAAGAATGAACAAAAGAACTAATATAATCCCCTCGCAAGAACTGAGCATACGTAGCACTAGAGTGAAATTTTCATTGGAAGACAATCTTGAAGGAAAAGCATATAACACCAAAAATTTCTATGGTACATTAAAGGCCACCGCCTAAAACAATGTCTACAGCCTGAATATCGAACATGAACTACATAAAGACAAGTAACGAACAGTGTAGACATCAGCTGACTCTGCTCTAAAGATACAAGATGACCATTTTAGTGTAGACACAAGTTAACATCAGCAAGGATCATACAAATCATGTCTAGAAAATAACATCTCTCCACCAGACCCGAAGAGCTTGTCCAAATTAGTAGAATGCTGCATCACATCTTCGAGTGCCACAACAGCCCGATGTGACTTTTACAGTTGCATTGTGCTAACCAGTTCATTCACATTATGTCATGGGCTTAAATGATTTTATTCCTGATGTCTTCTAACTTCTTCAGGATTTCACCAGGAGTTCTGTCAAGCTCATCAGCAATCTTCCTCTGCATGTCAGCTGGGAGGGAAGGATACTGCTCACAGAGGTCACCATCAATCACATCCTGTGACAGGCAATACAACACATCAGTATCAGCATATTTCCAGTTGCATTTGCAGTTGAAATAAAGTTCATGACTAATAAGTAATCAGATATGAATGTTATGGTTCATTATCTCAAACTCCAAACCTAAAAGTGGATGAGTGAGGCCATGCAAACTGTTCATTAGTGTTTTTTATGCCAGCTCCTATGAAGCTGCCCGCTAGTGTATGCAAATTGTTTATTAGTGTTCATCATGCAGTTACAACTACTAATAAAACCTCTCAATCTTTACAATTTGCACACAAAAAAAAACTAAACAAAACAAAGAAGTTTATATTTAAAACTAACTAGATTATGGAAGAATCAAAGAGACACAACACAATCGCGTTCCTTTATTCTGCTACGGAATCATGGAATCTGAAATGGCAAATCATCACCATGTCAAAATTTAGGGAAATGATTTTACCTTCACAGGAAAATAAGCAGATCTGTAAGCCATGTGATCTCTTCCACATAATGGGGGATGCTCTTGGCGGAGATGCATCTCCAAATGCGAGAAGAAGTCAACATCTTCCCTGGAGGTGAATGCAAGCAGTGCTCCAATGCTACCCATCACAGTCCCATAAATAAGACATTCACCTCCACCAGGTATCAATGAAGCCTTCTGCAAACATGTGACAACATCACCAACATGAAACTGCACAATTTCTTCCACTTTGTTTGGAGCACCATTTAGTTTCCCTTGCTCCCACTTAATCTTGCCCCCGGTTGGGTCTTCTTCAATCTCATCTGAGATATCCTGGGGAAGACGAGCAAAGTATATGTTGCCAAACTTATCGGCCCCAGCCATAGTGTCAAAATCTATGTGCTGTGCTGCTGTAAGCCATCTAGGGACAGAGTCATCAGCGAAGATGTACAGTTGGTTTTCATCCCGTCTGTACTTGCAATAGTGAAACGACTGCAAGAAAATGTCAGCACAAAAAAAAAAAAAATTAGAAAAATCAGAGACAATTCTTTTTTTCTTTGGGAATGACATGTTTTTGCTTAAAGTGGACAACGGAATGGATATGAGGGATTCCATCAAAATCAAGTAAGAAAGATGCCTTATCAACCTGCCAAGATGATAGCTAGTACATTTGAAACACTAGCATTAATATATCATATGTATCCTTCACACTAAGTGATATCTAACTAAATATATGAACGATTTATTTTTTAACTCAAGGAGAACATATTAGCTAGGTTTGCAGGTTGGATGGTAATGTCATGTTGCGGATCAGTGTAGCTGATATTCAAGACCTTGTCTATGTGGCTACGTCTATATAATTAAAACTTAACCAGCCGATAAATGGAACAGGGAAAGCAGAACTGAACAAATATTTAGTACATACCTCTTGCATATCACCAACATAGATCCTATCGCGGTAGGTATGAATAGAGACTATCGTCCTAGGGAAAAGCTTGTTTTCACATTTCCTGAGCAACTTTCTTTTACCCAGGTCATATAATCTGAGAACTGAACCAACCCCTGCAAGTAACCGTCCCTGGAACTGACACAATGCTAGAGGTACTTCCTCAACTTGTGTTTTGTGAAGAAGTTCGAGTGACCTCCCTTCATCCACAAACTTGTATATGTGGATAAACCCACCAGCAAGGGTCCTCTTTGGCCAGAACTGTAATCCCTTAGCAGTACCAACAGCCAAGAGAGTGCCATGCTCCTTATCATGGAAATTCACAGTGCAAATACTGACAGCTGCCTCATTGTCCTGCAGTTCCAGAAGACAAGTAGTGTCCCTACTCCTTGGATCAAGGATTCTAATGCATGAAACCCACCTTTCTGATTCAGCCTTTGGATAACCATATTGTTCGTCAGGAAATGTGTTTCCCTCCTCAGCACCGTCTTCTTGACCATCACCATTCTCCATCTGATCCCCATTGTTTGCATTTCCATTTTCACCTGCACCAGAAGCCTCGAGGCACTCTTTCTTAGCAGCTTCTCGCTCTTCTGCACTAAATGCACCCTTATCACTCTCAATGACAGCAATATACTTTTTCCTTGGTAAAATCACAAATTTTCTTGGGGTGTAGCGCAAAGGGATGGCTGTCTCATTGAAAGTCTCTCCCAGACGTTCAACTGTGAAAATGCGCAGGGCATCCCCAGCAACAGCAACAACACCTTCTGAGCACTGATCAGAAGAGAAGGACGCAGCAGATTCAAGTGTATCACAGGACAATGGCGTCAATAGAAAGTGGCCTTGATGTATATATCCCAGCCAGGGACGACTGGACAGGCAAAGCATTGCTTGCCGGTGGCTGACTATACAGGGAAACAGCTTTGGAGGTCTGAGACCAAGGAACCTGGATCTGGTGTCTGATAACTGACCAGTAACCATGTCAACATTGGTCCGAAAAAGGACACCATTCTGCAAGCCAGCATTGAGAAAAAGGCTGGCTGGGTAATCTGCACCATCCTCACCACCAACTGATGCCTGAACTTCCAGGAACAGGAGAGACTCTGGTGCGGATGACACACTTTGAACACTTAGAGGCTGCAAACAGTCATCAGGATCCAGGGAAAGAATACGAATGGTGTTGTCATATGAACCTACTGCAAGGAACCTGGACCTTTGCCTCCCTTCAGGGACTGGCGCAAGTGCCAGGCATGCAACATCACCAGACATGTCCTGCTTCTCAACCTCCATGAGCTGGCCTGTCATATCCATCTCAAAATAGATGAGCTCTCCACCACTGAGGGCGATCACCACCTGGAGCCTGTTTGATCCAACCTTTGTAATTGTTTTCTTTCCAGGCGTCCTCCATTCATTGACACGGCCATCCTCCCTGATGTGCCTGATACCATTTGGATGGACCTGCATTAGAGAGTCCTCACCAAGAAGCGTGACAGCGAGGGAGTGTGTGGTGTCAAGGAACTGGCTATCGCTGACTTCTTCAATTGTCTCACCAATAGAGAGCACAAGTGTAACATTAGCAAAGGACACAACAATGTAGGCATCAAACATGTCATTAATATTCTTCTTGACAGTCCACACAGCAATAGGTTCAGCTGGCAGCATTGATCGGGCCATCTCACTAATTGCAAGGCCAGGTCTCAGGATGCGCAGCGTAGAGCGTGGACCACGGCCACAGGCTGTGAACACCTGAGGTGTTTCCTCATCAAATAAATTCGCGATACGCATATCCATGACTGGCATGAGGCTCTCAATCTCATCTATGCGAATGAGGTTCTTGAGTGCCCTTGGCTGAAAGAAAACTGGCTGGAATCCCTCCTCTGTCTCCATAAGCGTTGCTGATGAGGACTCAACATCCGCATCCCGTCCGATATCACGGAACTGGTAAAGTGCATGGTTGCCAAATTCAGAAGCAGCAAAGAGGAAACCTGACCGCAGCACACATATAGCAGATGTCACAGGTACGGTGTCGAAGTACTTGATCCTGAGCTCAGTAACAGTATCGCCATTATGATCAAGGTCGACCTTGAATATGTCACCATACTCTGTCTGTAGCAAGAAGAAGAAGAGACTCTTCTGTCTGTGTGTAGCAGCAGCAACAATTAGAACACCACGCTCAGCAGGGAGATCAGCACGGCGTGGTATAACAGCACGCACCTCTGGGTGTCCCTGGTTCCGGTACAGCACGAAGTTGTCACAGCATACAAGAACTCCACTTGGACCATCTCCACCACCAGGGACAGTCACAAGAAGATTTGCCCCATTATCTATTGGCTCAGAGACCTTGCGGGAGACATGGTTGAGCCCCAGGTCAAGCTCGTAGAAGGTGAGGACCTTCTGTGCCTGGTTAGCAGCCTGCCCCGTGGGGTCTCGATCAGACTCAGCATACTCGAGCTCAATGGCCGCGAAGATGGGATTATCAAATCCGCAGTCGAGAGCAGCGAGGGAAAATGTGAGTGTGTTTGACTTGTGCGCCTCGAGCGGGGACGAGATGGTGAGGCGCGCGGCAGCATCCCTGTTGAGAACGTAGACTAGCTTTTGCTTCTCGAGCGCGGCGATGCAGAGTGCGCGGCCCTTGGGGTCGACGGCGAGGAGTTGGCCGGGGACGATGCGGCGGCAGCCGGACTTCCCAAAGGTCTCCTGGTGAACCTTGTCGAGGCGGTTGCGGTCTGGGGAGTACTCGAGGATGACGAGGCGACCGGAGTCGGAGCCGACGACGAGGTAGTCCTTGTTGGCGCCGGTGAGGCGGAACTGTGCGAGCGAGCGGATGGCACCGAAGACGTCGACGGAGAGGAGCGTGCGGAGGCGGCCGGTCTCCGGGTCGGGGCGGAGAAGGTCGAGCGTGCTGCCCCGGGCGACGGCGATCTCCTGCGTGGACCCGGATGCGGCCGACTTCTTCGCGTCCCGGCCGCTGAAGCTGCCAATGACGGCGCACACCGCGCCCGTCGCGCGCTGCAGCGTCAGGCTGTACAGGTACATGGTGGAGAGCCCCCTTCTCCTCCGGCGACGGCGGAAGCGGCGGCGGCCGAGCTGGGGGAGAAGGGAGATTTAGGGTTTAGAGCGTGGTGGCGGTGCTCGAAGGAAGGTGGTGGGATCCTCTGATTTCCGCGTCTCGAGGTCGGATCGAAGTCCTGGTTTCTGCGGCCATCCATGCGGCAGCGGCCTAGTTCGGCCCAACAGCGCCAGAGCGACCCAATTCAGCCCAATGGCGGCACCCGCGAAAAAAACCTTTGAGGCTTGAGCTTCTGTTGGCGCGTTACAAACTGTGAGCCTGGCGGGTGCCAGTTTGGTCTGGTGGGACATTCTTTTCTGTGGCCCATCTTCTGTGCTCTTTCATGTCGATGGACATCCAAATGTTTTAGCAACGATACTGTACTATTGTAGAAACAGAGAATTGAGATTTTAACCAAAAAAAAAGAAAAACAGAGCATTGAGATGATAATCAGGGATTATGTAGACTAGGATCCATGCCCCAGTATTACGCCAACAGGGGTCCTCAGAAAAGTTTCTTGATCCTCTTTGGTTGTTTGGCCTCTTTTGGAACTTTAGAAATTTTATAGAAATCGTATAAGAAATAGGTCAATTTTACATGATAAACATAGGAAACAAGAAAAGTTTCCACATTCCAAAGAGGGACTAAGTTTTTGAGGCAGGAGTTAGGATTTTGTGTCAGCCGTATCTCTTAGGACAGTAGGTGCATGGAGGAGATCAATAGTCTCAGAAGAAGAGATGTTCGATTTCAATCGGCTCATATGAAGAGCCTGGAGCAAGGACCGTGGAACTTTCTATGACCAGCAGCATTCACCATCAGCAGGTTGTCATTTTGCCAAGATTGAAACAGGGGATTACTGAATAAATTTGACAAACGACCAGCCCAGTTACGATCAAAACCATGTACTAGCAATATATCAGTCCGTACATAATACAACAAAGGAGTAGAGTACACCTCTCAATCTCTCTCTGCATTGCTTCACTCGAGAACAGAGCTCTAAGCTTGATTCCGGGAGCTAAGAACCCCATCAGATCAAGGCAAGCAATAGGCGAAGGGATTTAGCTAGCAGCTAGTACCAAAACGAAAGAAAAAAAAAAACTCATCCGTTTGCACAATTCCTATGTCAAAAATCACACAGCCATACATGAGCTAGCTCTAGCTGCTGATTGCTTATCTCCCGAAAAAGCTGCCCTCCCTGTTCTTGGCGCCCCCGCCCGGCACCACGAGGCTGCCCAAAGTCTTGGCTATCTGCAGCTTGAGCTGCCCCCTCTTCAGCGGCGGCCTCTTCTCCTTGCTGGCGCCGCAGCCGCTGTATGCGGGGTACCCGTACTCCATTGCTCCTGATCCTCTGCTTCCTTTCTCCCTCCGTTGGTTGGCCTGCTTGTTCTATGCGCGAGCTTCTTCTGCGTTCTGCTCGCTGTGGCCGGCCTGTGCCTGTGCTTGCTGCTGGTGGAGAAGGCGAGAGCTGGCTGTGTTGCCTTGTGGATTGGGACTTGGGAGTTGGAAGGGAGTACTTATAGCAAGAATTTTTCAGGCACGTTGCGTTGGGAAGATGAAACCTGAAACGCGCGTTTCTCCTTTTTATTTTTTTCTTTCATTCGATCGATCCACCAGCTGGGGTCCGGGAATAAAGTTCCAGATTTGTTTAGCCCCATGTGGTAGTCCCTGTTGCGAGTGGTGGGTGCGGCGTCACTCACTCCTCGCTCTCACTCGTCTCTGTTCGGAGCATCACCCTGTGTAACCTGTAAAGTGACAGCGCGGGCCAATGAGCAACCAACAGGGCAATAAGTTAGTGATTAGTCTAATGGCATGCCATTGAATTTAGATTGGTGAGGAGCAGATTAGGCTCATGCCGAATCGAAGCAAAGATGCTCAGGCGCCTCTTTTTTGGCCTAGATTTCGGGATGTTATTATTACTCCACTCCACTTGATAAAGTAGACTTTGAGTTAACTAATTTGGGTGGAGCCGACGGTTGCCCGAAGCAACGTACTTCTGGTGTCAGTGAGGCCCATCCGTGGCTATCATTGCATTTGACACGCCGCGTTTTGTCAGATGCTACCTGCAGTTTTGGTTAGGAGAGCATGCATCACATGTCAAAATAGACGTGCTCGTGGAACGAATGATTGATTCAATAACTGTGGCGGCACTTGGCGGATAGTGGGGTGTGGTAGCCCTGTTTTGGGCCACTTTTAGGTTGAGTGAGGAAGCACTCCTCTCTCGGTGAAGCTTTCTCCCATAGGCCTACAACTACAAACCCGGCGCCAGTCTTTCATTCTTTCTCGTCTCTTCTGTTGGAAAGTGCTCGTGCTAGCAGCTAGCAACAAGAATAACAAGTTAGCCCGGAGGAATGAATGCTTATCGTACAGTCTATCTTGGTAACTGCACAAGATTTTATCGCGCCATTGGTTTATATATTACTCTCTCCGTCTCAAAATAAATGACATGGACTCCTCCTGTTTTCTAAATTCTTTGATGTTTGTATATATATTTGTTGAGGGTCACTACCAAGGGTAGTTAACTTTAATGATCCTCGGTCCTAACGACGCGGTCAAGGATAAATAAATCTCGCCTAAACCGGTCCCCATACCGTACGGGCGCGCTGCGGAAAGAGTCGACTGACGGTCTCCGTCTCGCCCGACCCCCGCAAAGGGGGTCGGAGCCGACTGACGGTCTCCGCCTCGCCCGACCCCCGCGAAGGGGGGTCGGATCTTGCACGCTCGGACGGGGCGCTCGACCCCGCTTCCCAGGGGTCGGACGAACGCGCCTCCGCCTCGCCCGACCCCTGGGTCGGACGAATCACCTACTGCTCCACAAACTAGGAGGGCGACGACGGTTGGGGAGTAAATGCCTGACACTCCACGACCACTGACAGGCAGGGTAGCTCGTCAACTCGGGCAAGTGGGCGTTAAATGTGCACGTGCACCGCCCACGGCATGGGCGCCGCTCCAACAGCCCCCTGTCAGTGACTCATCGCCCTGTACTACAAGACGTCCCGAGCGACGGCCACACTCACGGCGTCACCAAACCAGCTCCTACAGTGGCGTCTTCTCCATACGGATGGAACTCCACCGGATGACAGCACAGGCCATTCCGACGAACAGGAACAAGTACGGCTAAATCAAGGACGACGCCCCATCACGGCCCGGCCTAACTGGAGTACGGCTGCCGTCAGCTTCAAGGAAGCAGCCCCCCTCTAGCCGTCGTATAAAAGGAGAGGGGAATCGAAGACGAAGAACGGGGAAAAAAAAAAGATCAACAAGTTCTCCACAAGCAAAGTCCAGAGAAGCCTCCACGATCCACGAGCTCTCCAGACACACGAACAACACTCACGAACTCTCATAGAGGCGGAAATCCCTCTCTCTTCCTCCTCTGTTGTAACCCCCCACTGTAATCTCAGTCGTAAATAACACGAGCTGTCACTAAAACTGGACGTAGGGTATTCGGCCCGAACCAGTATAAATCCTTGTGTCCATTTGCGAAACCATCCGAGCCCAAAACGCGCTTCCCCTAAAACAAATCACTAGTCGGTGATATCGAACACCGACAATATTCAATAATTTCAATACATACTTCTTTTTTGTAACCTATCTTTTTTACTGCTTTTAATCTTAGTGCTCAGTTTTAAAACGACATTTAAATTGAGACGGAAGGAGTACCATTTTAGCTCAGGGCATAAAAAATTAGTAAAGGTGAAATGGGTGTGGTGCACTAAAAAACAAGGAGTCTACATACATAGAAAAGCGCATCAGCGAGTGAGTGCATATAAATTGGAACAAAGTTTGAATGCTAAAATAACATAAACGTTGGAACTTGGAACGTAGAGAGTATCTAATTTTACTTTAGCCATTGCTATTTAGTCCTATGTAGATTTTTACTATTTTGGGCTTACTAGTTAACCTAATACTCTAAATACTGACCGCATACACCATCGCCAGCAACCCAATCTATCACAACAAACGAAGTAACAGGTCCAGTAGAAGCCAACATCACACTCGTGATCTTCTTTCAACAGTGGCTTCTTCAAAGAATTGACAAAGAGTGGAATCCCATGTCAAGGATAAGCAACTGCGATGATGAGCCAAGAATGTCTTTTCAGTAGGGGGAAGAAAGAAGCACACAAACTTAGCTAGGCTGAGAATGGAGCCAGAAAGTCAGTAGGCCAACAATAGAGGACAGTCTCTTCCATAAATTATATTTCTCATTTGTTACACTTTTACATTGTGTCCATCCGAAACTTACAGCCCATCTTGTGTAAAACATAACTTATTCACTCGCCCCTCAAATCCTGGTTCCAAAGATCGAATCTATACTAACAGAAAGATGTGTACAACAAAAAAAAAATGAAGGAAAAAGGGGGAATAAATACAATGATCTGTAAAATAAGAAAACTGGCACCATGTGTTGTGACTTAAAAACACATTGGCGAGATCAGGTCAAACAATTTCTCTACATCAATCCAATTTTATTTCGTCCAATTGATCCTTCTGCCCATTCAAACTATTTGTGATCTTTTTGTCACTTTGCAGATCACCATCCATCTTGGGCGTCTCCAATTTAGGCTCACTTTTGGGTGTCTCCACACTCTGTTCCTCCTTATTTGGTAAGTCTCCCTGCTTTTCATCATCTTTCTTGGGTGTTTCAATACTTAGCTCAGTGTTGTTATTAAGCTTGCCATTTGTTGACTCATCGGTGCCGTTCTGCTTTCCCTGATAACAAGATCAGGCAAGGAAGAACAGTTATCATACAACGCAGGCTAAAGTTCTAAAAGAAGGAAAAGATGTGTACCTTTTACAGATGATAAGATACATATATGAAACTGTGGCATTTATCTCAACAAAACAAGATAAAAAAATGCAAACAAGGCGCTTTTCCGAAACATGACACCAGACCCAAAATGTTCATTAGGAAGTACAAAGATGTGAAATTAATTAGGAACAACTAGGTACTAAAATGTTCCGTGTAATATACAAGTTGAACTTATACAAACTATTCAAGACGCGAATGCAAGTGGCAAAACAACTCATGACTAGTCACAGCTTTTTTACCAGATATTGTTCATGGCAAGCATGCCTCATCATTAATGGGGCCTTTCCGGTACCATACATTTTGCTGACATACTCTAGAGAGTACTAGTACTACTCCATAATTAACTACTCAATAAGCTGAAAATAGCATACTTAAAGTAAACCTTTTTCACTATCTACATGCAGATGAAAAGATTCCCAAAATTAAAATGTCTAAGGTGCGACACTGATGTTTCTCACTATAGAGTTTAAACAAACAAGTTATATTTGCTGCATAAAAAAATGATCATCTAATTAATCAGCCAAAATAAATTACCTTGTTCTTGTCACGCCAGCCAAGAGAAAATGGGGCAAGCAAACTTATTTTTCTAGGCTGGAACTCCTGTGATGAATCTTGGTTTACCCCGCCAGGTGTTGCATCTCGTGTTGGTGTCCTAGAAGAAAAAATGTTGGGCAATGTTGCAGCAAATGAGTGCAATAGCTCAGACAACCCTTTGCAGGCAAAGTTAATTTGTCAAATCACATGATTTGCCATGAAAATAAAAAATAACAGTAGCTCTCCAGCATTTTCAACAAGGGAGGAAGTAGAATATTGCCAGTCTGAAAAAATAAAGAGGCCGAGATGTTCAATAATTTACTAGTTCGTTTTGTTTCCTTGGCAATGTGATTTGCAACTTGTCACTTATATCCTAGACAAGATCATGGCAGGGGTACCTTGGAGAAGGAGAAGGGGATGGCAGCTGCGCTTTCTGCTGGCTAGATTGATACTGAATTGTTGCCTCCAACATAGTTTCTGCCATGACTGCTCTGTTCTCCATTTGTGCAAGCGAAGCCATTGCTTGCTCGTATTTTTCCTATACAAACATAAATATATATAAGCAGCAAAATCCTAAAAAATGAACAAACAAGTATTTACCTGTTTCATTTCATGTGATGACAAATACATGACCAAACAATAACAATGAAGCTAGTCTTATCATTTCTAATCGGAAGATCCACATAATTCAAACTATATGACTTCAAGTACTCTAAATATATCCATATAGGCATCATAAATAATATAACGCAGATATAAGTCCATGTTCATTGCAACACATATTTGTGTACTAATAGCATGTCCAGGAGGAACAATTTATAGGCTCGATGATGTTCTCCAGATACATAGCACTTTAAACAACAAATTGTAATATGCATACAACATCATAAAATAAAAGGAATAACTAGATGAATCAAACAAAATTAACCTGGAGCACATGTGCAGCATATTTCTGAGCAGCAGCATCTTGCTCGGCAAAGATGCGTGCATCCTCTGTAACTTTCTGTTCTTGCTCTACACGCATCAGGACCTACAGCGCAGACCTAGTTGGTGGGTAACTGGACGTGATATAGTCATGATAAGCTTCATTTAAAATAACTTATGGGCAAGGACAGCACCTGTAGCATTGCTTGCTCCTGTTCCTGCTTGTCTGCTAGAGCTTGCCTTAGCTCGGACAGATCTTGTTCCAACTGCTCAACCTAGGAAATGAAAAAACAAATACACAACAACTCGGATAAGGAAAACAAGAATTCCCAACCAGTAGGATAACTAACAAAAAAAGTCCAGCATACTCTAGGTAACTGGCTGCAAAAGAGATATCACTACTTTGTAAACTGGCTGTCAAATTTGGCTGTCACACTCCAGGCAATGTTCAAGATCAACACTTCAACACCAATAGGAGTTCAACAATAAATGGAGGTAAGAAAGTCAAACAGAGAGTAGTGATCATCATATCAATAACCACTGGTTCACCTTTGCACTTAGTTCACGCCTGTTATCTTGCTTAACCATTTCCATCAAAGCTGTCTCGAGTTCATCAGCCCTGGACATGAATGTAAAGACAAATCAGAAGATTAGGTTAACAAGCTGAGAAGGCAAATGTTTTTAAGGATTACTACCCATGATTAACATGCAAGCTTAACAAAGGTTTTACTTAAAATTCATCAAAATGACTTTTGGCACATATGGTGGAACAACTGTTTTGCTAGATCCAGATAAGCTCTATAAGGGCTTATCAATGGTTCAAAAAAGTTCCAAGATGAATTATCTATATTGGTGAGGATATAATATATTGTATGAGGATAGGAAATTACTCAAGCAACCTAAGGGTTAAAATCTCAATATTTGAAACAGACCTTAGAACAGCTGATCTTCGTTCCTCTAGTAGCTGGCATAATTCACCCTTAAGCCAGACAACCTGGGATAATAGAATTGTGTATAAATACTTTGATTAACAAGGTAAAGCTACTACTTTCAGTAGCAGACTAGCAATGCAGGTATAGAAAAGGTAAACACATAGGGAAACCTAAGATTGGAATCATCCAGGTTGCAAATATTGCTACAAGCCAACAATCTAGTTCTATAACTTACACATCATGCTAGATGTTGTTCGTAGTTTTTTGTAGCAGTCTTCAAAGATACCAAATTTGTGGGTAATACACTACAAGTACCCAAACAGTAGCCTACTACTGGTGAATATTTAAACCATTGGACCTTGATCAATTTTATATTTCCGAAATGATCAAGTCATCTACTTTATACGCAAGCTAAGCGTGCACAAGCAATGGACCTTTGTGCATGTAGTTATATGTGCTTCTTTATCTCTTGCAAAACATTAATACTCCAGGAATAAGTGTCATTCTAGCTTTGGACACAGGAATTAAGGAGAGGTGGAAAAGGTGTGGTGTTCAGAAAACGAGAGAGATAGAGATATAGGTGTATCGGAAAAAGAGAAAGATGTATTGGGAAGTGAGAATGACAGTTATTTTGGTACAAATTTTGAATGCTAGAATGACATTTTTTTTTGGAACGGAGGAAGCATATGTTTCTTTATGTATTTTGTCTGTTGATGAGGTTTAATGCAACTACTGTTTCATAATTTGGAGTGACCTGACTGTATAGAAAGTTAATATTTTAGAAGGATACCTGGTCTTTAGGATCAGGCAAAGAATCAATCTCAGGGCTGACAGTGAGACCATGATACATATCATCCATATTACTGGAATCCATTTCCCGGTTCATATCACCATTTGGCAAGACGTTTGACTGATCTTTTGATAATGACACCAATGGTTCATGGTCACGCTTGAAATTATATAGCTTTGATGCAAGACCATTGGTGTCCCTCCAGACACGAAGACCTTTTGCTCTCTGTTCCATTGAAGATATGACAGATGGCCGGTGTTTATTTCTCAGCTCTTGCAGCCTAGCTTCACCTACAGCTTGATATCCCATGCAAGCTGTTAAAACAAGCTGGCTGCTGTCAAAAGTGGAACCAGCTAAAGACTGCAAAAGAGTTATTGCGTCCCCAGCATCTTTTGTTGTCACAAGTGCTGGACCTGCAATTATTAGAATTGGTAAGTCTCCATCAAGTCTACTAGTTTGATATAAACCTTTCCTTCCTCTCTTTTTGAGTGTCAAAGCAAAGAGGTGTCCCAGTACCATACAACTCCATCAGTGCAAGGGCTGTCCGGAAGAGCATCACCCGGTTTCCCTCAAAAAGAAGCACATCCCACACACGAAGAACTGGAATATTAAATAATATAAAATGGTAAGAATTCCTTTAGAGACGATACTAGTGGACTCGTACTATTAGCAGTTTATCAAAGCATCAAAAGGGATTGAAGTTCTGGCACTAACTGCTTTTAGCACCATGTCTCAAGGAAACTGTGATTTATAATGCAAAACAGAGGAGTATCATTTTGCATGTTAAAGGCACAAGCTACAAATGATGCCAAAACAGAGCTTACCACTTTCCCAGGGAAGCATGTTCATGAAAATTGATAGGAACCATGGGCCAGTAACCCATGCAACTTGTACGCCAAGGTAATCAAGGTGATTTACTGTAGAAACCATATATGCTCCAGTCAAATTTGTGCACTTATCTGGCAGCCATGTACAAGTAATGAAATATATAAAGAATATGCCACAAACCTAATTTTGGGAATCTCTCTCGGACTAACTCCTCCAAAACAAGCTGATCCACCTGAGGAAAAGAAAAAAAAATGTAACATAAGTAAACAAAGCTGCTTTAATTTAAAAGTGCCCAATATGTTTGCAAAAATAATAATAATAAATATAAATAAAAAAGTGTACATCTAAATACCTGAGACTCAATCATTTCTTCAGAGAAGTAACCATCAAAATACTCATCCATAATGCCAGTCAATGCCCTATAGATCCCATGGAAAGATCAAGATTGATTCAGCTTTATAATGATGCAATCAACGGTTCAACAGATAATAAACTAGAATAATGCAGGTATTCCATAAAGGTGTACTAGAGGACCAACCAAAATGCATTCTCCTCCGGCATCAGCAGAAGTAACAGACCAGCAAAGAAATTCATTGCCTGCATTATTTCAGGATTAATCTCGGCTACAAATAGAACCATTTTCAGTGAGCATGCAAGTGGAAATGTTTGGCAATTGTATTACTGGGCAATTTAGCTACCCAACGGACATTTCCATTGATAATACTACCATCAGTGGAAACAGAAGAAAAATGGAGGAACCATGAGAAATTGGACTGAGCTGCTTGCTGATAAATCAACCCATTTGATTGGTATCATGTGACATAACTGGCAGCCATTACTATGGATTGCATTGTGCTACTTCTGATGGCCAGGGCTATCAATTACTAGTGACTTTCGCTGATTTGCTGTCAACCCTTCTAGATACACATCTTTGGATTTGCAAGAGTAGGATCACTACATTTATGGGCAAAGCAAATTACACTCCAAACGTTAAGCACTATTCTTAAGTCAGTACCACCCCATACCTTCAGTACCTCCCATTTGGTATCTATAATTGTATACCACTGGACCACACCTAATGAACAGATCAAAAGTAACTTCGTCAGGTCCTAATGGACTGGAACTGACGAAGTTGTAGACACATCTTTTCTCTGTAACTTATTTATTTGCTTATTGCTATTTTTTGGACCTGACGAAGTTGCTTTTCCTGTTCGGTTAAGCACGTGGCTTAAAAGTAACTTCATCAGGTCCAACAATAGCAGAAGCAAATAATGAAGTTACGGGTCAAATTCACATGGTTGATTATCATCAACCTCAGTTCTACTGATATGGCATCCAACAACTAGACGGGCATATGCACACCGAAATGGTACTAACTAACATGAAAAGCAATGCAAATCAGCGTTAAGGCAGAGATGTACCTGGCAGTAACCAACTGATGGATTATGTCTAGCATAAGCTGTGAGCAAGCGTCTTAAAGCATTTCTGCCGTCCTCATCTAGAGCTGGATGTCCTGGAAATGTTCTTGGCAAATCCTAAAAAGGCCCCAAATAAACAGATTAACACTTTAGCATTGGACTTTCAAATATATAAAAAAATATCAACAATAAAGAGGAGGCGCCAGTAGAAACAATTATAATAATCTATGTACCTTCTCTATTTGCCCTTTCCACTTCTCAGAAGAAATTGGTTCAGACGCTATTGGGTTTCCATCGCTGCAATCAATAGTTGGAGAATCAGAGCATTTGCTGCCAATTTTTTCACTGTCTACCGCAAGGAGACTCTCATAGTATCCTTTCACCCGACGAGCCCCAATACCGATAAAAGCTTGCCATAGCTGTCACAACAAAGAAAATGTTTTTTGTTCTTTTTTCAAAATAGCTCAAAGTTATAATATATATGATGAAAAATTCGATCGGCACCTCTCCCCTCATAGCCATTGGCAGCCCATCACGGACTAAGCACTCCAATTCTTCCTTCCAAGGATAATATTTCTGCTGATCAGCACCTCTGTTTGCACCTGAGTCACCATTGGCACTGTCAATTGAAGGCACTTCTTGGCTAGGATCAACCTTCTCTACATCATAAAACTCATCATCGGAATCCTCTGAAGTCTTGCTCTCTTCAGGAGTATGCTCTGCCGTGTCCTTTTTACATTCATCAGCAGCAGAGGATTGCTTCTTCTTGACACGACAGCTCATCATCTCTTTGATATGGCCCAAAGAGGGTCTGATTTCGGTCCATGTATGGATCATATGTGGTCTCGGCTGCGTCGATGCCTTCTCGTCTGAAATTTTTGACCTGCCCACGTCGGCAGTGTCTCCTGCAGCTCCTTCCATCTCATTGGAAGGAGCAACCTTGACATCTTCTCCAGATGATTCGCCATCATCGGCCTGTCTATCCAGAAAATTCTTCCATCTCTCAGACCTCTCCTCTTCCTCCTCCTGCAGACCCAGCATGAGATATGGAACTCAATGAGATAGAACGACATGGTGCAGAACGTAGGCATCACCAGCCCACCAGGGCTCAGATGTTCCACCTTGTAGATGTTTGCGTACTCCCTGTACCGCTGAAGATGTTGTGGCCGCACGGCGAAACCATAGGCGTCCCTGCCCTCCACCACATAACGCATCAATGAGAAATGATGTATTAACTGTATCTCATCCTGCTATATTTCTATGCTTAAATTTGTGGCATCAAGTTAATTTTCATCAAACGACGGCATCAAGTTAATTTTCATCAAACGACCGGGAAAGTTTAAAAGTGGCATCACTTGGTATAATTCCAACATTTACAACAAACAAATAATAAGTTGGTGTCCCAAATGCGGAGATCTAGGCGCTACATTGCCCAAATTTGGCATCCTAAAATCTCGCCCCGGAGCAAGATCCACCGCACCACAGTAAATAAATCCCAAAACACGCGCGAATGTCTCGAGCAGGTACGTCGAGAACTCCGGCGAAAACAAACCGAACACAGACCAGGTCGACGCCGGGGTGCGCGCGGCGCGGGCGGGGGGCGAGCGAGGCGGGAACTTACCGCTTGTGCTCGAAGGCGATGAAGGGGAGCGCCTTGGCCTTCATCTCCCGCGGCGGGCTTCCAGTCCGGCTCCGGCAGTCCCAGCGCCACCGCCACGATCTTACTTCTCGAAAACTTCGGCGGCGGCTATGCCAGGCCCGGTGGCGTAGCGTAGGCCTGCAAAAGCGACGCGGCACCGAGGCGTACGGAGTGGGCAGTGAACTGAAGTGGAGCGTGATTCCAGCAGGACTGCAGCAGCAGTCGGTGGCTGGCGACCGGATTTTACTATTCTGGCTGGCGCTGCCCAAGCCCGCAGCCCAGATTTGATCTGCGTCGCGTGGCGTGGTAGTGGGAAACCGCTCCGCTCGCTCGCGTCCCGTGTCGATTGGGGAGCTGGGAAATCGGAGGAGGGACGTCTTAAATATTTACTAACGCGTATGTTTAAAATCTTTTCGGGGTTTGGGTTGGGGTACATGGAGATTGGGGAGCCGGTGACTTTGGGAGTGGAGCGGCCGGGCCCTCGTGGGTTCTTCTACCTCGTCGCCGACATGGAGATGGGGGGGTGCTGGGCGCCGCCACAGTCAGTCAGTGGCACGCCGAGATCTCGATTCTCCGTGTCAGGAGGAGCTGTGTTCTTCTCTGTGGTCTCAACTGTTTTTCTTGCGTTTCTTCTGACTGCTGATCTGCTGGTGACAATGCACTCGTCGACCGACGACCGTCACCGTAGTCCAAATGCCAGTACATTACTACTATTATATTATAAAAAAACTTCCAAATTCCAAAGCGACTTATATTAGGAGTAGCTGATAAACTCGATTGATACAGCCCAACTCTTTTTCCTGCATCCACAGTGACTGACTGTGACAACCTAAACCTTACTCTCAGGCTGGATTGTGGGTACGTGCCTCCGGCTGCTGGAGGCGGCGGGGCGAGACCATGGCCGTGGGCCACGACTCGGTCGTCCCAGGCCGGAACAGCTAGCGGTGCGTCGCAGCCTTTTTCGCTGCAAATCCTTTTTCCGCGCCTTTCCTTCACCGTAAATACTGTAGCCCGTTCGTTATTTACGTCATTCGACGATCGTCCTACTGCCGCGGTGTGATCCAAACAAAATTCACGTGGTGATATCGAGCGCGAGCTATCTCAGGACGGGCGTGGAGCATCCACGGGCACGGGTCCATCTTTTTGATCACTCCAGTTGATCAAGACTCCCAACAAGGACTATATATATGGTCCGATTCATTGTCAGTGCACGCGAACCAGCGGCTTCCATGGATCGACCCACAAACTAAAATCGGGCGCGAGCTATCAGTCATTTCTCGTGTTGCGTCACGTGAAAAAGAGGCAAGACGCCAAGACGTGCCACCGAGTTCTGGTGGCACCTACTAGCCCGTAGTCCGTACTATGGCAACGGAGCTGCTGGACGCTATCCAACCCGAGCCACCATTTCAAGTCCACAGGTCGCAGCTGGATCTGGGCCGTGAACAAAGCGAAACGAGAAAATCGTGTTATGCATAGCGACGGTAGTCCGGGACACAACACCTGCATAGTATGCTAGCGTACGCTCATACGGACCTTCAGGCCAAACGTCCTCCGTACTACTAGGACGTGCAAACCAGCTAGTAGAGTTGATTAAGGCCAGTGGCAACGATCGTGCGATTGCCGTGAAAAATCAATGACCCAGCGAGGCAATACTATGACAAGTTACGTTACGTTACGGCCCGGGACAGAGGGACACAATAGAGACCAGCGGCTGCCGTCCTCTGGCAGGAAAATGAGCAGTATGTATCTCGGAGCTTTCACTTTTGGGCTGCAACTATTTTGGGCCTTACACACATTGCCGAGCAAACAGAAGGCCGAGAAATGCAAAAAAATTCCGTTGCCGGGACTCGAACCCGGGTCTCTCGGGTGAGAGCCGAGTATCCTAACCAGCTAGACTACAACGGATTTTGTAAACTGAAGGTAACAACCTATATAATTCTTTGGTCACAAAATTGCGCTCATAACTCATAACAGAGTACATATATCCCAAGCGCCCTGACGTGCAATGCAGAACAACACCGTAAAGACAGTACAGTGATCCCACATACGTGACAAAAATAACCAATGTTGTACCAGGAATAAAAGGGACGATCTCTTAAACATTGTGCGTGTCTATCTGGATGAATCGGACCTGTGTCATTCATGCCTTTTGTCAATGCCTCGCTGCACTGCAAAAAAGAAAGGGGACAATAACAATAAATGATTGAATCGAAGTCTTAATCGTATCTTTTTTTTCGTGAGATAATCTTTCAATCAATTCGGATCACTTTCTTCACCACGTTCACATCGTTTTGGGTAGGGGCGGGGTCTCGTGGAACCGGTACTGACTCGTTTAGTTGTTCTTTTGGTACCAAGAGGAGTCATACGATATCATCGCTGCTGAAAAAGGGATGGGGTCATGGCCGGATCGACACGCGGACCACAACATGTAAAGTATAACATTAGGCCCCGTTTGGATCCCCAAAACACACCCATAAATAACGAAAAGACGATCCTCTGGTTGGTTACCAAAAGCTTCGTTCTCTGAGAGGCAGCAAGAAAGGCAGTGTGAGTTTCATTCTGTTAGAAAAGTACTCTGTATTTCTGCGCCTGCCCGCAATCGAAACATACCGTATGTACTTTCTGTTGAAACGTAGTAGTAATAGTAGTACCACTAGTATAAACTAGGCAGGTGTAGTCTTCTCAAATGGGGAAAAATCTGCGTTCTCAATTCTGTTCGTACTCGTGAGGTACACAGTACCTGAGAGGTTGAGATACAAACACCGACGCTAATCCTTGCCGAGTGCTAGGAGCACAACAACAGTACGTAGAAATAGACGGGCGGTCCCTCGATATCGCCATGGGGGCGGCCCACGTCTACCTGGTGGCTCTGGTGCTCGATCCAACAACAAATGCATGCTTCCGTGATGTCTAAATTCTCTCGGTGTACGAGTGAGAGATGCCGAATACAGGATGAGGACGAACAGTAAGCAGGTTTACGTATATACTACTAGTGCTCCTAGCATTGCCGAAATGTAGTAGACAAGACTGGAATGGCAATGTTTGTTAGTTCCTGATTTGTCAGTATTGTGCCCGTTCGTTTTCCTGAATGCCAGGTTGGTTGCAACTCGCGATCGATGGTGCGTACTAATTAGTCCTGAATGCCACGAGTATTACCAAACCTGGTGGTTTGAGAAATCTGCTGCACAATACAGGCGCTTTTGGATGCAGGTTATTAACTGAAACATAGTGGAAAATGTATCAAACAATCAGTCTTCTATGACAACTTGTTACTCAATCTGTCTCAAAGTTGAAGGGAGATTCTGGGGTTGTTTAAAGTCAAACTTTCAATTTTGAGCTTCGATGGTGAAAAACTCATAGTGATTGACCGAGGAACGCTCTTTCGAACACAATACTCCTGTTCTCGAATTGTTACCTATATACTAACCGTTATTTATTTTTTGAACTAGAATTATTATCCTAACGATGATACACCGGAGTGGGGAGTACTCGAGTGTAAGCTTGACCATAGTGGATACAGCTTTATTTCCTCTGGAAAATTGAAGTGGAAACACGGTTTAGCAGACAGATATGAACTGTAAGCTTGACCAAGGAGCTCATGCACGCGCCACAGAAAGTTGCTAAATTTAATCTGTCATATGACTTGGCCTGACCAAAAAAACAGACGGTTAAACCATTATTGAAATAGTCGGAGCTCGCCGTTGTCTCAAATTAGCAACAACTTGTGATACCCTTGTAGCCCAACTTGTGATGACGCGCTTATGTGTTTTGAAAGAAAAAAAATCTACTTGCTGATCAACCTAGGGAGTGGCCACTTCATACGAAGGCACTAACCTGCAACTGCACCACCACCTTTTCTCTACGATTTAGATGCAATAACCACCACCCTCTCGATCATAGCCTGATGTCACAGATATATAATCTGTACAAAAATCTCTTCACTTTTTCCCCGAGTCACAGATGTTTGATATCGATGCACACGGCTCACACAATCTCTGAAAACAATCTCTGGTCGAGAGATGAAGGAAACTTGGGCTTCCTACTACATTTGTTAGAAAGGAGCTCATAATGTCGATTAGTTCCGTTTCTCCTACCTATTACCTCTCGGCAGCAGTACCACCGATAGTGGATACGGACGTGCAGAATAAATGGGGCCGTCGTTTGGCTTTAGGTATGGAAACAGGTGAACAACCGTCGGAAAGCGATCCAGCCATGTCCGTGCTTGTTAGTGTATCCAAAGTGTACCTCGAGTATTTTTAATCGTTTGCGTACGACATATCGTCACCGAAGCACGCAGGAAACACCAAAAAAAAAAAAAAATAGTAGCAGCAGGAATGAACAGCGCCTGCATTTTTTTTTATTATTATGGTTTCGGCAAGGGCGTCAGTGCCTGGCATTGAAATATCAAACATCGCGTCTGAAACGAGAGGATTCAGCTAACCGGAACCAGAAGCAGTTGAACGAGGACGGGTGCGCGCGAGCTCAGCCTCGATCCTCATTCAGGCCTCCCGGGGCCGTTCCCTCCCAACGTGCGTCCCTGTTTCTCGCCACTAAATTTGCGACGACCCGAGACCCCCGCGGCCTGATTGATGGCGCCGGCGTGCGAGCGAGACATGCGCAGCGCGATCTCTCGTGCGTCATCTCGCGAGACGCGGCGGTGACGGTGCGTGGATGTCAAACTGCCGCTGTGCTCGGTTCTTTCTCCCGGTCCCCTGCCGACCGGTGTCTGTTATCTTGGCGCATAAACAACGCCGCCGTGGAACATTCCATGCCAGAGACCACCATTTCTTTAGTGTCAATGCAAGCACAACCTCGCACGGCTACCAATTTAACAAGTCTCCTCCCTTTCCGCGTAACTGAAGGATCCGGTGTCGAACCTAATATCAAAGATTTGGAACAATGATGGAGTAGCCAATAATCATATACGGAGAGGGCCTCTATATTAGACGATTCCTTCGTCTCTGTTATCTCTTGGTCTTTTCGCATCCTTTTCTCTGCTTCGGTAAAGTTTGCAGACGCGGTGTTAAGTGGATACTACCATACATTAGGTTCCAAAAAGACCCCCAAATTATGAGAATGATTTTTGTGGTGACTGCAAAAGGCTAAACCAAACACAACGTCGCCAGAGCGGTGCAGGTGCCGGAAGCTCGCTGTCAGTCGAGCTGGCCGGCCGGTGAGGGCTCAGGGGCAAAGCAAAGCAAAGCAGGGCCCCGACCTCGAGCACGTGCAATTAACAACCGTGGTGTGTGCCTCGTTGCAATGCAATAAGCCTAGCTCGCACCACCCATCCATCCGGGTTAATTGCTTTGCTTGCCCTGGCTGACGGAGACGGCCACCGACAGCCAGCTCCACTCGGCTCATCACCCAGCAACTCTCGCCGTCGTCGGGCATCTATTGGCCGTTTCAGGTGTCGCGTCTCGAGCCGTCGCGTGGGCGCGAAAGCGGCTCCCCGGCGATGCGATGGACACTGGTCATGCGATGATGAGGAGGACGAGGAGGCTTATTGCGAGCGTCCGTCCACGGTTTCTTTTCTTCTCTTATTCCCGTCGACAGCGTCAGCAGCTTGTAGCAGACTCAGTTTACACAGCCTGGGTTGCGCAGTAGCGTCCAGCTGCATACGACTGAAGGAACTGCTAGCTGTAATACTGGGAATTAATTTGAGAACGGTGGACAATAAGGTTGGCGAGCTAACCCTCAGACAGTGGGTTCAGTCTTAATCACCGAACAAAAAAAAATTGCTAGAGTAATAAATTAGAATTCTCGACGACAAGGCAGAACATGCTGCTCTCTCATGTAAAAAGCTGACCAGGATTAAGAAGAGATGGCAACGATGGTAGGGCGTAAGATAGTACTCTAGTTCCTCCATTAAAGTACTAGTATTCGACAAAAAGGAAATCCCTCCATTAATAAAGTATTGCAGACAAGATTTCAGATCATGACCGCCTTTCGGAAAAGCTCGATCGGTCTTGGAATATGGCTTTTCTACACCTGATGCTTTGCAAACTCAAAAGAAGCGAGGGTTGATACCTCTGACAGCTGCGCGCGGCAAAATGTTTGATACCTGGCCGCAAACAACATTCACGCACTCGCAAAGCAAGGTACAATCTGGGAATTACTACTAGGTACCTTGCTGATATACTAGCATATGACTGCGAGATAAATTCTCCCTGGATCGAGCAGCGGATCACATTGCTCGTGCAGTTCGACATCAGGAATCACGTGACCACGGGGCGTCTTCAGGTCACCAAATCCAAGGGGAGGATTTTTTTTTTTTTTTGGTACTCCCCTCTCCCTTACACGTTCCACCCAGCCTTCTAGTTTTTTCGTTCCATGAGATGGCCGGCCGGTAACACAGAGAGAGGTTACAGATTGGAGTTCCTATTCTTCACTCCCTCCATCCAGCATTGTGAAAAGAAAGTGTTTCTCATGCCGTAGAAATCATATCAAGCCTTGCACACCCTTCTTTTTTTTTTCTTATTCGTTTCAATCAGAAAACATACATTATCATCTGCAGGTCTATCCCGATAAGAATGATAATTTTATACTATAGAATTAGGATCAAAGAGATCACAACCGATCAGAACACCAAGCTCCCTTGGCTACAGTAGCATTAATGGAAAGATAAACTTATCATGCTCCTCCTCCAGCTCCTACCTAAGCACATTGCGTTATCTGATCCCATAATAATAGGTCAATAAAACGGAACGAAAAGCATAGCTAGGTCTCGAACGCGTTAGACTTCAACAACGACTGTTGAACTGTCCTTGTCATTTCCAGGAGCTGTGATCATCTCATAAATTTCGACTGTACTCTCGTCTGTCCTGATGAGATAGTAGATACTCTTCCGTCCATAGCATTTGAAGCAACTAAGACAGAAATAACAAGCTAGGCAAATGACCTTGATGCCCCTCTGCAACTAGCACATGGGTGGATTTCTCATAAATGAAGTCAGCTCCCTACAACTCTTCAGCACATACATCAAAAGTTTTTATGAGGAACAAGGAAGAGAGAGAGAGGTGTTTGGCAGGATGGGTGGCGTGGGTGTTTGACCGTTGTCTTTCAATGGGATCCATTGTATCTAAATACTAATAATAGTGAACAAACTAAAAAGCTTCAAATGTCACTATAAATGGACAGAGAGGGAGTACCAAACGCAATGTACTACATTAGCATGTGTATGTACTGACATTGATTTGTACGTGTCAAAACCATTTGCCCTGCTTCGAGTTCCACCATACTTATGGACCGTTGAGAGTTGAGGGATCGTGGCGTGGCCCCCAGCTGCCAGTGCCAGCCGCAAAGACCAGCACACACGAACACGACACGCACCGGAACAAACCCCTTTCCGCAGGCTGCGACTTCGAGCACCGCATCCTGTCCGTCCTGTCCGCTGCGCGCTGCCCCGGCAAGAAAAAGAGAGAGCAGGCGCCACGTTGCTTGACCCACCTACCTAACGCCCTCTCCCTCACTCGACCACCGTTCGCTCCTCATCCGACGGATTAGAATAGCCCACGGCGCCGCAAACCTTGCCTGCGCGGGAAGGAAAGTCAACTCGCGGTCTCGCGCGATACATTTTCGTGGCAGCACAAGTCGCCGAACTCCCCCGATATCTCGCGGAGGGAGCCTCGCCTGCTCATGCCGCTGGCCTCGCATCCGACGGCTGAGGCTCCATCGTCAGGTACGTCTGTGTGGCGGCGCGGCGCCTCAACGGCTATAATTGGGCGGGGACACGCATGTTACCCGCCATCTCTGTCCCCTTCCTCTTCTTCCCCACCCCCCCCCCCCCCCCCCCCCGGCTGCCTCTTCCCGCACACGCAGCCTGTAGGTAGGCCCCACTGTTGTCGTCTGGTGAGAGCCGCCCGGCGTCGGGCGCCGGCGAGCGGCATTGCGTTTTCTGGCAGCGGCTGCGGCATGGCGGGGTACGGGGACCAGCGGCCAGGGCTGGACGGCATCACCGTCGAAGTGGGCAGCCGCCCGCAGCAACCGGGCGGCGCCGGGATGGGGAGGCCGCCTCCGGGACCCGGGTTCACTCGTGGCTTGATGAAGCAGCCGTCGCGGCTGGCTTCCGGGGTGCGGCAGTTCGCGTCGCGGGTGTCGATGAAGGTGCCGGAGGGGGTGGCCGGCATGCGCCCGGGGAGGATGACGCGGATGCAGTCCAGCGCGCAGATCGGGCTCCGCGGCCTGCGCTTCCTCGACAAGACCTCCGGCGGCAAGGAGGGGTGGAAGGCCGTCGAGCGCCGCTTCGACGAGATGAACAAGGACGGACGGCTGCCCAAGGAGAGCTTCGGCAAGTGCATCGGTGAGTATCGATTGTTGCCAGCCTATTGATCGAGCTTGCAATTTTGTTGGCCATGCGCTACTACTTGATGCCGTAGGTGATCCAGCTCGATATCAACTAAAGAAAACTCGTAATGTATGCATAGGAATCTTGTGTTGGAGTCATTCTCTTACGTTTCGTCTATCTGTTGTTATGCTTTATGAACCAGTTATTGTTTTTTTCCCCCGAACAAATCCAGCTATTGGTTGATACTTGATACCATCAACTGCACCTGCTTGTCAAAAAGGTTGGTCGGACAAGATTACCTAACTGAGATCCACTTTTTGGTCCCCTAAGAATCTCCTCATTCTGTTGCTTATTCTACAAACTGGTCCCTGAACGCGTAATCACGAGCAACGTAATCCTAGTACAATCAAATCACGCCTGCAATTTTACAGCATGCTTTTTGGTTATGCTTGACTGCTTGAGGCAAGACGGTGTAAAGCAGTTGGAAGTAGTAAAACAAGTTCCTTTTGTCAACTTTGATCTGTCCGTGCCTCCGCGGTTCATGGATGATTCATGATTTTTTCGTCCGCATCTCAAAAGGCATGGCGGACTCCAAGGAGTTCGCCGGCGAGCTGTTCGTGGCGCTGGCAAGACGGCGGAACCTGAAACCAGAGGACGGCATCACCAAGGACCAGCTCAAGGAGTTCTGGGAGGAGATGACAGACCAGAATTTCGACTCCCGGCTGCGCATTTTCTTTGACATGTAAAAGCCCAGCGCCCCTGCTTTCCGCGCCAATGGCAAGTAGTAGTATTCATATACTGATGGAATGAATTCATCTCCGCTTCTGACACAGGTGTGACAAGAACGGCGATGGGATGCTCACGGAAGATGAGGTCAAAGAGGTGAGCAACTCACCGAACAGGACGATCAGATCTTTTACTACCAGTATAGATTGTCTCATCGAATTAATTTGTTTTTGCATCAAATCCGATCCTATTGTTTCTTCCTCGGCAGGTTATTATACTGAGCGCATCAGCGAACAAGCTGGCCAAGTTGAAAGGGCACGCCGCGACCTACGCGTCGCTGATCATGGAGGAGCTCGACCCTGATGACCGCGGCTACATTGAGGTCCGGATTCAACTTCTTTTTTTTTCCGCTGAATTTCGTACAGAGTGCGAGAGGTACGATTTGATTTTCTTATGGATTTCTGCTTCCAAATTTCGGCATTGCAGATTTGGCAGCTGGAGACGCTGCTCCGGGGCATGGTGAGCGCGCAGGCACCGGCGGAGAAGCTGAAGCGGACCACCTCAAGCCTGGCGCGGACGATGATCCCGTCGCGGTACCGGAGCCCGCTGAAGCGGCACGTTTCCAGGTCCGTGGACTTCATCCATGAGAACTGGAAGCGGATATGGCTCGTCACGCTGTGGCTCGCCGTCAACATCGGCCTGTTCGTGTACAAGTTTGAGCAGTACAAGCGGCGCGCCTCGTTCCAGGTGATGGGCTACTGCGTCTGCATAGCCAAGGGCGCCGCCGAGACGCTTAAGCTCAACATGGCGCTCATTCTGCTGCCCGTCTGCCGGAACACGCTGACCACGCTCAGGTCTACGGCGCTAGGCAAGGTCATACCCTTCGACGACAACATCAACTTCCACAAGGTACAGCGCTCTGGACTGAAACTGAACTACTGAACCAACAACATATATTGAACTAGTATATATCTAGTTTTACTGGATCATCTGAATTCATTGCTGCTGCTGCGACCATAACATCAGGTCATCGCGCTGTTGATTGCGATCGCCACGACGATCCACACGCTCGCGCATGTCACCTGCGACTTTCCGAGGCTGATCAGCTGCCCAAGCGACAAGTTCATGGCCACCCTGGGACCGAACTTTCACTACAAGCAGCCGACGTACGGGGACCTACTAGCCAGCGCCCCTGGGGTCACTGGCATCCTCATGATCATTATCATGTCTTTCTCCTTCACGCTGGCGACACACTCCTTCAGGCGGAGCGTGGTGAAGCTGCCGTCACCACTGCATCACTTGGCCGGTTTCAATGCCTTCTGGTACGCGCATCACCTTCTGGTCCTGGCATATGTCCTCCTGGTGGTGCACTCGTTCTTCATATTCCTCACCAGGGAATGGTACAAGAAAACGGTAATCCTCTTTGTTCTTGTAAATTCATTTCTGGGAGAAATATAGTGAAATGGTGATTATCTCAATTGTTGATTCAGACATGGATGTACCTTATTGTCCCTGTCCTATTCTATGCCTGTGAAAGAACTATCAGAAAAGTTCGTGAGAACAACTACCGTGTCAGCATTATCAAGGTAAACTACTGAAAGCTATGATGTTTAGTTCATTCTAATTTCCAGAGAGTAATTAATACTTTGAAATATATGCAGGCAGCCATTTATCCAGGAAATGTGCTCTCTATTCACATGAAGAAACCACCAGGTTTCAAGTACAAGAGTGGGATGTACCTGTTTGTAAAATGTCCAGATGTCTCTCCTTTTGAATGGTACCGTTTCATTAATTGGCCATACAATCCCCTGACATAATTCATGTGAGATTCCTGCTTACAGTTCTCCAACCTTTACAGGCATCCTTTCTCCATTACTTCTGCGCCAGGTGATGACTACTTGAGTGTGCATATCCGTACACTGGGTGACTGGACATCTGAACTGCGGAACCTCTTTGGAAAGGTCAGTTTGAGGCAACACAACTGTAGGAGTTGCAAGAGAAGAAAATTTTTTTATTATTGAAGCAGAACGATGTTAGTTAAAAAAAAAGAGAAAGAACTGAACTTGGTATTCATGCAGGCTTGCGAGGCACAAGTAACTTCCAAGAAGGCTACCCTTACAAGACTTGAAACAACAGTAGTGGCAGACGCTCAAACGGAGGACACTAGGTGCTTAGCTGCCTTAGTTTCATATTTTTGCATCCCAAGTTTGATTGTTTTTTAGGTCGCTGAATTTATAAGCTTCTATAGTCTTCTCAACTTTTGACGTATGGTTTAGGTTTCCAAGGGTGCTAATAGACGGGCCCTATGGCGCACCAGCACAAAACTACAAGAAATATGACATTCTGTTGCTTATTGGTCTCGGAATCGGAGCAACTCCTTTCATCAGCATATTGAAGGACCTCTTGAACAACTTAAAATCCAATGAAGTAAATTTCTTTTCAATACAAAGCATTCATCTACGCTAACAAGCTGTATTGAGTAAATTGCAACAGGTGGAATAACTAATAAAAATTGTATTGAATTGACTGGAACAGGAGGTGGAAAGCATGCATGGCTCTGAGATAGGAAGTTTCAAGAACAATGGTCCAGGAAGAGCTTACTTCTACTGGGTTACAAGAGAGCAAGGATCTTTTGAATGGTTCAAAGGAGTCATGAATGACGTTGCTGAAAGCGATCATAGCGTAAATTGCATTCTCATTTCCTTGAATTCATTTTACGGTACCATCCGTTAGCAGCAGAAACAGAAACTAAGCTAAAAATATGGCTACTGCAGAATGTTATAGAGATGCACAATTATCTGACCAGCGTGTATGAGGAAGGGGATGCAAGGTCAGCTCTGATTGCCATGGTTCAGTCCCTTCAGCATGCCAAAAATGGGGTGGATATCGTCTCTGGCAGCCGGGTATTTACCTATTTGCGTCTTAAAAAATTCACCTCAGCAAATGATTCCGTTTATAATGTCACTGGTAAGTTTATCTGAGGATCTCCTCTATTGCAGATTCGGACTCATTTTGCAAGGCCAAACTGGAGAAAGGTATTCTCTGATCTGGCAAATGCCCACAAGAATTCTCGCATAGGTGAGCTACATAAACTCTGGAGAAGATTCCTTCTCGGGGACAGGAATTAATATGTTCATAATTTTTCAGGTGTTTTCTATTGTGGTTCTCCAACGCTCACAAAACAACTGAAGGATCTTTCAAAAGAATTCAGCCAGACAACCACAACTAGGTTCCATTTCCACAAGGAAAACTTTTAAGATCAAAGAATACCAGACATTTTTTGAACAGATTGCAAATATACTTGTATAGGAATGAATACGATAGCACTGGGATAGCAGATTTAGGTTTACAAGTTTTGTTCTATGCTGGGTTGTACAAAGTATGTGTTGAAGGCTAGATGACACCATCATACATAGATTCTGAAATGCTTACAGATATGAGATACATATGGGAGAAGTGAGACTACTGGTTAGAATAACTGAGTTCCAGTTGGTGTGCCTTGAACACGCAAATTTTCTCTCTTCAGATGAGATACAGTATATGGGAGAAGTGACACTACAGGTTAGAATAACTGAGTTGCAGTTGGTGTGCCTTGAACACGCAAATTTTCTCTTTTCAGTTTTTCTGCCCGGGCTGTCAGTGTATTGCGCATAAGTGTACTATTTTGTTTCCTGGAAGATTCTCCATCTTGTACAGGCACAAGCGCCAGAGAATCCGACGTGTTGCTTGCACTCTGAGAACTGGCAGATGCACTCCTGTTTTTCGGGGGCCTGCCTCTTTTTTTAGGTGGATTATTAGCAGATAAAATTGCATCCTTCCTAGGTCTGCCCCTCTTTCTAGGCTGATTACTAGCCTGCATGCATGCTTGAGCATTCCCCTGTGCTGTGACAATTGCTAATTGACCACCCATTGCATCATTGGATGTAGGTGCTGGAGCATTTAACCTTGGCACATCATTTGACTGTTGGTCTTGGCTACTTTCTGTTCCAACCATCACTATCTGATTATTCATAACGTATGATGTTTGCGTCACATTGACATCAATTGTAGCATAAACTTTTCTTGGTCTGCCTACCTTAGGCCTTGAGTCAGAGCCAGTTCCCAGAAATTTGTATTTGTCCATTACTAGTGTTTTGAGCGGCACGGTTATATCCAACGGCAGCAGGACCTTTTCAAGTTCGCACCATTCAAGATCTTCACAGTCTCCATCATCATAGAGAATGTTATACCAGTTGCTTTCACTGTCATACTTCACCACTTTTCCAACATAATATACGTCTCCAAAAAGTTTTTTCACTTTCCTTCCTTCGAGCCATTCACCAAAACGAGGATCAACTTGAGATTCTTCATTATTTTTTACGTTAGGCTGTGAACCAGATGCGTAATCAGGAGGAAGGTCCGGGACACCATTGATAATGATGGCAGGCTCTCTGGCAACTTCGATGACACATGCAGTTCTGGATTCTTGCTTTCCATGAGACCCCTCCATGGTCTTCTCGTGCACAGCTTACCCTTTTAGGTTAAACAACCTGGAGAGAAAGGAGGCACGGAAAGGTCATAAACGAGTAATGCAGGTCCTATGAAAAGGTTCAAGCAAGAGTTACAGGCATGCAGCTAGGATTAAGCTGATTCAAGCATGTGGAGACATTGGCAACCACCTAGAAAGCATTAGAATGTGCACGGTTTGACATGGATCTGGATACTGTGGTTCATACTGCTGAAGTGTATGGCTACTTCGAGTTTTCAAAGGAAAATTCTCCAATATAACGTCTAATCAAAATTATCATACACAAAGAATCTGACACAACAAATCCCCAAAACAACATTACTAGGAATAGAACATAGAATTCAGCAATTTTCTTGAATGTGGTTTACCAGACAGACTTCTGATTCAATATTTATTTTCAAACAATCATAGGCCAATTTAGAACATTATTGTTATCATGCAAGTATATTTAATATTTGACAGGTTCCAAACCAAAACAATGTTATTACTTGCTAGGTATTCCACACAAAAGGCCGCTGAAAATGAGAAACCATTTGTTTCCCAGAGTAAGTTATGGTTCAAAGTTGTGTTCGAGGGAGGAAGAAACTAACGACTTATGAGAACAATCAACTTGGCCATATCATTCAAACCACTGCTCATATAATCATTATATTCAGCTTCTATCTGAAGTACTGATCAGATCAGGGACAAATTAGTATAGACAATTACAACAGCAAAACCTTTTAGTCACAAATTGGGGTAGCCAGTCTAGACATTTCAGTAAAAAAAAAATGATTTACCACATTGAACAGACAAGCAGAATACAGGTCTTCTTTTGGTTGATGTGGAACAACAAGTTGTTGACAAGAGATAACTTAGCTAAGAGGTAAATTGTTGACGATGGGTCCTGTTTATTCTGTAGTGAAATGAAAGCATAGAGCATATCTTTTTAATGTATTGCTTAACTGGTGTGGAACTTTCTGACAGTGACGCTGGATAAACATATAGGTGAAGATTACGCATCTGTTGCCAGATGGTGGATTAATAATAAGAAAAATGCTCCGATCCTTATGGATCTCTTGAAACGAACTGTATTTTCAGGGTCACTCGTGGTATGGAATGCAGAAGATATGGAGGAAAATTCTTGGGATGGTGAAGTCTTGGAGTAAGCTGGCAAAAGAAGAGCTACAAAGCCAACTGGATGATATTGCAGACAAGGTGGAGAAGATGGAGGAGAAGCCATGACAGCAATGGAAGGAATGCATCCAGATTCCAGGGGCCTGATGGCGATCAAGTAAAGCAAGAAAATGTTGGATCCAAGGAGAATGCGAGAATATTATGAACCCTAATAACCTGAATTTATTAGTAGGGTCAGCATGTCAGCTGATTCCCATTGTCCATGTTACGAATCGTGGTACTGGACATGGAACTTGGTTTCATAATGGAAACTAGGGGATCTCTCCAACAACAACAACCAAGCCTTGTAGTCCCAAACTAGAGGACCTCTCCCTTTTATATATATATATAAAAAAAAAACACACATAGAAGCAGAACACTGTTGAACATTTTTTTTGTGTGTGCTTCTACTAATAAAAACAATATTCATGAAAAGAATGCAAAACAATGTGATGAGTTGAACAAAATAAGACAATTAGCTCTCTGGATTTATCAGTCAGACAACTAGATACAAAATAAAATATTCTGACAAAAAAGCCTACTCTCTGTTTCTAAATTTGTGTTGTGAACACAATAATTATAGTTCAAAACGAACTAAATTTGTTGTCCTAATGACAACAATTTAAAACAAAAGGAGTAAGATAAAGGCTATTTGTTGCCAAACAAGCTATCTGTTTTTTTCTTAGTCAACTTGCTAAAGAAAAAGTACTACTACTAAATAGGACTGATGACTCAGGACTAGAATTACTACGAGATGATACAAGTATAGCAGTTTCGTGTGGTTTGACAACATACCATTGCAACATCCATTTCTCAACATAATGGTGGTGCTATTACACAATCCACAAAAAGGCATGATGTGCGCTTGCAAGTCACACACCAAGAGGTAATGGTATTTTGGAGCTGAAGAGCCATGTGTGGCCAGTGTGAACAGTACATTTAACACTGGGATTTGAGTTCAGTTCATCATATGTGCAGGTTTAGCTAGAAACACCAGTATTATGGTTCGCATTAAGCATAAAGGACAAAACTAGGGGCACGCTTAACATGGGAATGCAGGTTTAGATGAACCCACCCATTTCAATTTAACCAAAGTTAAACCACCAGAGGCCGACTAATAGGGCAAGGTAGGGCAGCCGAGATTCTCCAGCCACGGTTGCCATACACAGCTGCCCCTATCCCCATCCCGGACGGGAGCGAAATCTCCTAATCCCTGTCCCCGTCCCCGCCCACGGGCGAAAATTTTCTTCAGCCCAAGCGTAGGGATCGATCCAGTCCAGCCCATATGTCAACTACGGAAGGAGGAAGGAAGATTCAACCACGAGCTCAGCGCTTACCTTCCGTCGAAGCTAGATGAGGAAGGAAACCCGAACTCACCCCTCGGCCACCGGCGGTGAGGTCCGGGGATTGAGCACCGCCTCGGCTGCGCGTCGATTAGAGTGGAGAGGCGGAAATGGAGAGGGGAACTCAAGATGGTGCGTAGCGCGGCCCATGGCCTGCTACACGCGAAAGGGCATAGCCCACTGCCACGCACGGTACGTGTAGTATTTCTTTTTTTACAGCACGTTTAGAAATAGTTTTAATCCATTACTACATCCTTTTCGTAAAATATTTAAAATAATACAATAAAAATAATTTATTATTTATCACTGAAAAAACAAGAAATTTAAAATATAGTGGAGCAATCCACACTTTTTTTTTAAAAAAAATCAATACTAGTAAAAATCATGGGACAACTGATTTTCACTAGCGGAACAATTAACTTTGAGTACTAGAACATTTGATTTTCATGGGTGGAACAACTGATTTTAATACTAGAACAATTGATTTTCACTAGCAAAACAATTGATTTTGAGTACTGGAACATTTAATTTTCACTAGTGAAACAACTGATTTTGAGTGTTGGTCCACTAGTTGAACAAACGAAAACACTCCACCCGAATATTTAATTTTCACTAGTGGAAAAATTGATTTTGAGCGTTAGAACCTTTATTTTTACTAGTGAACAAATGAAAACACTTCACCAGAAATAGTTGATTTTTATGGAACATTTTAAAAAGGCCAAATTTAGAAAAGTAGAAAATATATTCATGTGGAATCTCATTTTGTTACATTAATTCTAAAGAGTTCAATGCTTCAAACTGATTTAAAATGGAGTTACCATTTGAGAACAAAATCTATTTGAAGTTTTGGCTTACAATTGAATTCTGCCTAACCAATAGAAAATTGAAACATGTCCATGTGCCTTCCCACGTGTTGGCCTCTCTGGAAGACTAGAACCCACGTCCGTATCAGCTTGCGCGCTCAAATCCCACGAGCACGGATCTTTTGAAGCATGCTACTCCGAAGCTCGGGTAGCACGCGCTATATATAGGGTTTTTAGGAGAAGCTCGAAATTAGAGTTCAGAAATGGTGGACCTCACGTGGACTCCGTTTTTATGGGTCGGATTAGAGAGTTCATTTGCTTCGATTTTTGGGCTAACATGGGAGTTTGTTTCAATTATTGGGCTAACATGAGAGTATGGAAACCCCCAGCATAGTCACCCAAGAAGAAGAAATTATTTTCTAAAACACCTAACAAAAAGAAATTAGAAACAGTTAACATCAGACCGAATTAGCCACATGTTCCAGTTAAATAAATTTAGTTTGATGAGTTTTGTGAGGGCAATATATGCATACGTTTTTTTAGGGAAAGACATGCCTGAGTTGTGTTTTGCCTTGCATCCAGTCGATCTACTGAGGGACAGTTCCGGTTATTCAAAAGATGGAGATGGAGATGAGGAAAATGATCTTAGATAAAAAAGTGTTGAATCTTGTGACACCCCGCAATAAACGAACTAAATCAAATTAATAAACCAGTCCAGGGTGTTAAAATAAAGAATTAGAAAAGTTTACCTATTTAATAGAATTAGAGGAGAGTAAATAAATGACACCAAGTCCGTAATTAAGATAAATTAGACAAACTCCCCTTTAAATGCAAATTGATCAAATTTGGCGGTTAAATTGAAAGGATGCACATTAACCATTCTCATAACCAGGTGAGAGAACATTAATAGCGGGTTCGAGTTTAAATTCCAAAAGTTAATCTAATTAAAACCCTAATCGTCAGGGAATTTAAATAAATGGACAATGAGCGTAGGGATTGGTCAGAATTCAAAAATTAGTGAAAGCGATTGTTCAAATTCCAAAGTTGACTAATCAAAAACCTAATTGCCGAAGCGATTAACAGAAAAAATATGGTTGAATAATGAGACTAGGAATAGACAAAAGAACCCAAAATTTCAAATAACAATGCAAATTTTCATTTTAATTTCCTTTACATTTCTAGCCATTCCATCATTTTAGTGGAGTTTCTAAAACAATTAAAATTCAAGTTTATTCACTTTGCCTTGGGGGGAATAAATTCCAAATTTCCTAACCTAATTATTTTCTTTTCCTTCTCCTTTTTCTTTTCCTCCTCCTTTTCCTATTTCCCCTCTCCCTCCCTTTCTCTTTTCTTCTCTTCCTTCTCTCCGTTGGCGCCGGCCGGCCGAGTACTGTGACTCACGTTGCACTCGTCCTTGCTGCCGAAGGGCGCCATGATGAAGCCTACTCCACGGCACGTCGCCTCCCCGACGCGCACACAAGCGAGTGAAGCAACGCAACCGGCGACGTGCGCCATTATTTCCTCCTGCGCGCGTCGCTGCAATGCCGTCCGGCCGCCTACCCCGAGTACGGGAACTCCGCCAGCCATCATCACCGTCGAACGTGCGCGCGCCAACTACTCCCGTGCACTTTCCCTCCCTCCTATTTCTCCTCTAGCGGGCTTCCTTCCTCTCTTCCTCTCCATTCTTTTCTTCCTTCTTTCTCCTGGCGCACCGACGAGCCGCCATCGCCGCCTCCCATCGATTCCTCGTCGCCGGTGGGTCATTCTTCAATTCCTCCCGCCGGCGAGACCCTTGCAAAGCCCTTTTCCCGTTTCAATTGACCGCGGTGACTTTTGTGGAGCAGGGACGACGAAATCGCCGCGCCATTGCCGGAGCTCGCCCGCCCCACCACCTCGCCGTCGACAACCCCTTTCCAGCCGTTTTCCCGGCCACCCTCCTTGCCCGGCGACTCCGTCGTACCCACTGTTGCTCGCGCCATCCTCCGTCGAGTCCATCCGGCCACCGAGCGCGTGGAACACTGCCGCCGCCATCGCCTTCACCGGTCGACCGCCGCCGGCATAGCTCTGGTGAGCCCCGCCACCTCTTCTTGGTCGAGTGAGTTCCCCGGGCTGTGCTGAGCGCGATGGACATCACGGCGACCGCCGCCGGTGCCCCTCCGGTGAGAACCGCCGACGAGCACCGTCGGGATGCCGCCCTAGAGCCGCTCCCCTGTTCTGTGCGGCTGACAGGTGGGCCTGGCCCAATTCAATATTTAGTCCATTTCTAGGAAAATACTTAAAATTTGTAAAATTCATAGAAAATAGAATACTGCTCTCAAAATAGCAGACCAAATTTTTTTTAAACCTCATGAAAATTAATAAATTTCTGTTGAAGCACTTTTTGTGAAAACGGCCAAAAACTTTCAGAAATAATTAAATACTATTGTCTGTTTTTGAATTTTAATTTGAATTCTATGGCGTTTCTAGGGCTAAAATTTAATCCACAAGTACATCATTGCCACACACACCTTCTGGAATTTTATGGGGATTTTAGGACCACAAAGTTGCATACAACACCTTAACAATACTTCAATCTGCCTAGTTAAAGTATCATTTTCTAAAATACATTGTAAAAGTCACCCTAAAGGCTAGACCCCTAAATCAAAGAATTATCTTTGGTTCTCAAGAGGACCCCATAAAATCTCATAATTTTATTCCAAGATTTACTTATGGTTTCTGATTTTATAATATTTAATAATAGAAATTTGATGAATTTTTATAAAATTTAGAAAATTCATCTAGGCCTCAACCAAAGCTCAAAATGCATATTTCAGAGATTACCATCAATTAAAAATGATCTTGAGATACAATTAAAAGTTTCATTTTAACCCTAGGTTAATGGTCGTAATTATAAAATAGTTAATACCCGAAGAAAAATGTCGATCTAACCCTAATTCCTAAACGTCAAAATCATAGCTAATCTTTAATAAAGGCATTGTGACTCTTTTCATTAAACTTATCGTAATCCTACTGCATTTTCATCATATAGGAACAGAACCGGAATTTCCGACGGCGAACGAGAATCTTGAGGAGGCACCCGCAGGAACTAACTTCTTGCTTGAGTGTGCTGACTTCTCTGCAGATCAAGACAACCCCCAGTGCACACTTATGTTTTACAAATTTTCTGTTTAGCACTATGTGTGTAGGGTTGCTTGTGCATTAAGTTTCGAGGAAATTGACGTGAAAACCTCGTTGCATGACTTGGTAGGTTTTTCTATGGGGTATCTTTATTAGAGCCATCGCGATAGAATGCTAAGCTTTAAGGGTAGGAAACGATAGAATATGAGTAGTAGGGAGACTACTCATGTTTGCTCAAAGAAACCATTTCGAGGAATGGAAGTTAACGATTGAATAAAACTGGAAACTTTATCGGGTGCGGTTGCATTGGTCAAGTTTGAGTTGTGTACTGAGTGCATACTAGTAAATGGGACCAGGAAACCGATGTAGCTCATTGTGTTTTGTTGGACAATTAGCCATCTCTCTTTCCGGGTGAATGGACCGTCAGGGTGGATGAATTTGCATTTTGTTTTCTTGGGCTCGTGCTAGTGGGAAAGACTTGGGGCCGTACAGGGATGCAAGGCATCGCCTGGAGGACCATGTCCTTAGAGAGATGGATGTTGGGCCAACTCTATCACGATGTTGCGAAAGATGGCCACGTGTGACTCCTTCGAGTGCGCACGTGTCGTGTCATTCGGGTTTCTCCTGCAGGATGTAAATCAATTATAATTGCCGTTTCTCATGGTCAAGAGTACCACTTGCTCCTTTTCACTGCAACGATATGTAAATAGTGGATTAATGATGAAGATGGTTGTTTCAACTCTGGATTGTCGTGCTTTAGTCTTGTTTGTTTAGAATAGTGGCACACCTAGTATGTTAATAACGAACCCTGTTAACTTGGCTAAAATTGGAATAGACTATTAGCGCTGTTTTCGCAATATCCGATCAACTTCCACCAATACAACCTGCATTCTAGGAGTCGGTCATTAGATGGCCACGTTGACGGGTAAGTCTTGCTGAGTATTAGTTGCTCAGGCTTTGTGCCTTTGTTGTTTTGCTTGCAGGATCTTTCTGGGCCTTGAAGAATGAGCATGTCTAGGGCTGACATGCTTGTTATAGGATTACTGATCCTCGAGTTGTAACTAACGCTTCCGCAGTATCAAATTCGAGTTTTCAAAACTACGCTTCCGCACTTAAATGATTTGAACCAAAGATGTAACATTAAGGAATCGTGTACCCCCTTTAAACCATGTTTTGCGTGTCCTTATTAATTATTGTACTGTATGGTCGCTTGCTTCGTCAAGTGACACCCCAAAGTGATCCTGGATGAGCAACTGTACGATTTTATCGGACGGGGTTGTGACAAATCTGCAGTTCATTTTAATGGTAATTTTAAAGATTAATGTTGAAATTACCATGCTAAAGTGTCAAAGCATGCCCATATAGTCATGGCAAAAAGTCAGTTCTGCCACTGTCCAATATATTAAGACATCTCCACAAAAATAAATTAAAACGCACCTAAAAATCAAATTATTAAAATTTAGAAAAAAATCTCTAATGGGACCTAAACCTACTCTTAGGACTCCTTTGAAATGCATAATTTTCAAAAGAATTCTCCAAAAATTTCACATGAATTAGTTTTATTTTGCTAGAAAAATGTAGGATTTGGGAAAAAAAAACCGCTCAATCAAAGGAGGCCCTATTATCTTAGTTTTTTTAAATATTGTGTAAAATTTCCTGAATATTATGTTTTTATTGTGAAATTAAACTAATTCCCATGAGCTTCCTATAAATTTTCTGTGTTCTGAAAGTGGCCTTAATTTTTTTTTTATTTGTAGCTACAAATTGGGGAGAATTGGAGGCCTCCATCCGTCAAAAGAAATGTCGTTATGACCTGAAGTAATGATGTGGCCTAATTAAGAGTTTTTTTTTTGTTCCACTTTAAGGAACTGTTATAGGAGGAGACGAAAACTTCTTTCAGTTTTTTAATTGCTCCCCAAAACTAGTTTTCTTTCTCTTAGTTGATTCGCATGGACGTGACAAAAGGTTAAAAAAACAAATACTTACATGATTGGATATAAAAAGGGAATAGAATCAATTATCTCAAAGTATATATGTGCATAGTAATATTTCTTTAAAACACTAGTAGAAAAGGAAGAAACAAAGATATAGAATTTTAAAATTGGCATTCTCCAAATCTCTAATACTTCTTATTAAAGTTGTTAGGTATCGTTCGTGTTATTCGCTCATACTTTTTTTTATTGTCTATTGCTTTGTCCTTAATCTCCTCCATTGCAAGTATTTTTTTAACACCTTACTTTACATGATATATTATTTAACACAACGACAAAATAGTCAATGTGTACATCCAATTTGTTCATAGGCTTTCACAATCCAATGGATTGTCATAATCTATAGTGCAAATAAACATGTCCTTAACCGTTTAAATCGGGATACTCTTCTATTTTTGCATTGTTTGAATATATATATATATATATATATATATATATATATATATATATACATACATACTAAGGCAGAGTTCTATTCGATCCATTATCTTAATCAGAGATGGTAAATCCTGTCGGTAAACTTTATTTGACCATCACAGTACATTTGTACCGTTTCCACTTTTAGTAGCCGACATGGACTCAATATAATGTCTGAAAAGAAGGTTCAAACCATTAGGCCAAAGCACTATAATAATAATAACATAAAAAGTGGCAAGGAACCACCACTAGCTGGTTGACAGTTCCTACCTGTGGGAATAATTGTAAGGACCACTCTAATTACCGGGTTCCGTTGGTGATATTACCTGACATATTGTTCATGTCATCACTGTGATTCCATATCGATCTCTTGCAATGTCCTTTTCCATAGTTGTGTAAAACTTTTTGACCTTATTCTTGCATTTAATGTCCTTAGGCTAACGTTACTTTTCAATTCAGGATCTTCTGAGAGTGCGCAAAGATTATCGCTTTTTGTTTTTCCTTGGTAAGAACTCGGTAATTGGTCCCTACATTTCTTACTAGGGTCAGCAGTAGCATCCAAGCTTGCCCTTTTTGAAGGAAGTTCATGCCATGTGTTTCCCTTATGATTCAATCCACAAAAGCAAGGTCATCATTTGATTCTTTTGGGCCTTCACTTGTTGTAGTAATTTGCATAATTTATATAGAGGGAATGCAACACCTCAAATGATTCCCTTCCGCTTCCTCCACTAGTGAAAAGTGATTGGTGCCTCAAATTAATTTAAGTGAGTGTCTAATTTTCAATCAACTGAAATTAGGGGTCCCTTCAAATCAACATTCATAGCCCTTAGATCAAGATCGAAGATACACAATTTTACATTTTTTTTTATAATCCATACGTTCACAATTCTTTTCCTACAAGGACAAGACAAAAAAAAAACAACTATTATGTACCGTTCGATCTAGATCTAAGGGCTATCAATGTTGATTGAAAGGACCTCTAATTTTCATTGATTGAAAAATATGATGTTTCTGGTATTTTGGCTGGTTATTAATAGATTGTATTGCATGATGCTCACTATAAAATACTATGTATTATTGCATAAACATCGTTGCCTGTCACATTTTCTTCTTAGTTCTCATCATCATGAAGCTAACTAGTCTACCTGAAGATTAGCACAATATAATAAGCCAACATCAACTGCCGCGCCGCGTTGGGTGAAAAAGGCTGAGGTTAGCAGCTACAGAAGGCTGCATTTTACCTATATTCTTTTTTTTTTAACGAAAACGGGAGGGGTAAAATCCCCTACCTTAATGCATTAAAATGGAAAGAAATAGTTACATACAGATTACATATATCATCATCAGGCTCTTGAAATATAGGACCTACTACAATAAGAGAAAAACAAATTGCGAGGAACAATAGAGCCAATACAAAGGAGACAATTCAAAAACTATCCTATCCTCGTGGACCAAGCGTCGATGCAGCCTCTGATTGCCGATTTCTTCAAAGTGTTCTTCGTGCGATATGACCAAAGATGCAGCGTTTGAATGCAGGAATGTGCTACCGTTCTAGTCGGTATAGTAATCCCATCGAAAACTTTCCTGTTTCTTACTAGCCAAATGTTTCAGATGATAGTCATGAAGATTGTAACCCAAATTTTTTCCTGAATGTTATTTGTTGGTCTTCTGAGAATAATTTCTTGAATAACATCCATCTGCTGAAGTTGTATCCCTAGTGAATTCCATAGATTTTACCTATATTCTGCATAAGTAGATCAGTAGCATTTTCAGCAGCCGCGCAACTGCATGTTCATGAACTCAAAAGCTTCAAAATGTTCGGAAGAGGTACTATTACTTCCTTCAAAAAAAAGAGGTACTAATTACAAACCGAAATCATAGATGTTTAAGAAGATTATCTGAGCAAAGTACTGGGTTACCGGCCGACAAAGAATCGGCAGCTACACCCCCCACCTCTATGGAAGGGAAGGAAATATAAAGCGGAGAGAGAGAGAGGCAGCTGGCCAAAGCTGAAATTCCAGAGACAGAGAAGAAAGATGCAGTGTGCTGCTGCTTGCTCTAAAAAACTCCGCAGTGGCCGAGTGGGAGAATTAGTGCGCCCTTAATTATAGGGCTCCTCCTCTCCTAGCTCAACACTGACCCCTTTTTCGCAAGTTGCTGCCCTACGGAAGCACTTGAGAAAGATCGCACCTTGAAATAAAGAGTACTTACTTGCCGGCGGAAAGAAACTTAAAATTGTTGCAGTGTAATGGCCCTCATGTGAGGCGTAGAGATTTCAGAATGTCTTGTGCTGAAAAAGACTACTAGTAGTCAGTAGGTAATAGCATTGGCTATTAGGGCGACAGTCGAAACACGCAGAACTGCCACAAGTGCAAAGGCTCATTAGTCACTCTCATCACATAATAATTAATTATCTAAGCAACTGAGACTGAGATCACATGAGTCCCACTGTCACATGCCAAAATCGTAGGCATTGTAGTAATTTTTTTATTTGAGATCCTATCGTTTTTTTATCCTTTAATTTTCCACTAAAGCAGATTACATATTCCTTACGTAAGTTCAAAAATGTTCCCTAGCTCAGGTAAATGGTGCCTCTCCTTTCCTTTCCTTTTACCCATTGGGGAAAATGACTGTCAGAATCTTTTTTTTTCTTTTTACCCTTTTGTCGGAGAGATTAACAAATGCTCCAGTTACGTACGACGCAATTGGCAACTGGGAGAGGCATCTGTTGCTGCATGCATCTGATTGTACTACGGCGGCCTCGCTCTGCAGATTAAGAAAGCATGGAGGCTTCACCATTGCTCTACTGAAAAACTAATCATTGAGACGCTACACGCACACGTTTGGGGGGTTCTGATTCTCGTTTTGACTCATCTTCACGGTATCCTGTCCTGGCCCTGGACGGATGATGGTGGTGCCCGTTGCCATCTTCTTAAAGGCTCTTCCGTCCCATTTGTAACTCTTGGACGGATGATTCCAAAATCAGGTTTAATTAGAAGATATACTCTGAGATATCGGCAAGGATTGGAACTGAATTCTTTCTCTCGCTGGGTGCCCGCATTCTCTTTCTTCCTGCTGCTTTTTTATTTTGGGCATTTGAACACTGTACAGACACTCACTGCACGTACACGCACGCACATCCTACCGGAAGTATTGAGCCCCTTCGAAAGACAAGGTTAGTTGATCTTGAGATCCATGAAGTCACTATGGGTGATTGACTGTCGGTAAGACGTCGTCTACAACTAAAAGCTCAACGTTGTTAAATCCTAAAATATTCACTCTTAGATAGAGTCCAAGGTAGGACCTTGTAAGACTCTTGTGACCCATGAATACATATGTCCCTTTTCATCCCTTTGTCCGGCTACATTTTGAGGCGCAATTGATTGCTGCTTTATTCTCTTGCGATCGATAAAAAATACGATGCTTTTGGATGGTCAAAAGCTTCCTGGTACTTCTACTTGTAGTAGCAGGAGGAGGAGATTAATTGTATTTTCAGCTCTTGCGGGAATCGAATTTTCCCGCTTGCGGGAGTAATCTGTAGTAGTAGATGATAACTTTCAGCTTATCTTGACTGAAAATCCTTGAGCCGTGATTTTCTTTTTCTCTGTCCCTTGCCGTATACGGACATCCACGAGCACGAAAATGCTGGAATCCCGGGCGGGTGTTAGTGCCGCCACTCATAATTAAGCTAGTTCCCGTACAGTTACTTACGCTCGAATATCGTCAGCGCCACGCAGTTCGTATAATCGAGCCGCGCAGGAATTTCACAAAAAGAATCGGTTTAGTTCTTTCTTATCTCATCGCGCTTGTATGTCCTTATTTTTTTTTTGTAAGCAAACTACAGTACTATAGGGAGGTTGTTCTTCTTGCTGTTTCGCGAGTTCTCATCAGACGATCAACGACAATAATGCGTAGCACAAATTATTGGCCCAGATTAAAACATGCCGATGCAATGAGACACGACTCTTACCGAAGCTGCTAGCTAAACCCATCACGCGCGCGGCGACTAGACATGATCGAGCTGCGTTGTTGATCGATCACGTGTGCGCGAAAAGGAGCAGGCCATAGTCGAAGCGATAGTTGAATGACTCCCTCCTCCTCCTCCTCCTCCTTTCGTCCTAAAGCTGGACGAGATGGTTGCGCATCACGGGCGCCTTGCCGCCCCCCGTTCTGCGGACAGTGATCTGCACCAGCACCCGTTTGACTGAACTAGGCTCCATCTCCATCGCCACCTGTGATCGAACGCGAGAAGTCCCTCAGTCCTCTCCACGCGTTAGGGAGAGGAGGAGAGGAGGTAGGCCAGTACGCAAACGGTCATGACATGACTTGTCGTGTCTCGTCACTCACTGACTGATAATTAACATCACTTGCTCGTTATGGTGTTTTGAAATTTTGTACTACTACTAGTACTATATCGAGCTAGCGTGCCAGTGGACGCGGAGAGAGACGTACACAACGGCGCGACAGGGACCTTACGAAGCTTGGAAGCTGGTTCCATGCAGCACTATGGAGAATAATTTGAAATTCAGGTCACTATAGTTGATAATCTGCACGGAAGAAGATGAGACAGTTCAAGGTGCTTTATGGACGATGAAGTAACCGGGAACTCACGGAGCAAGATCTGCGAGTTGTTATCAGCAGGGCAGCCTCACACGCGCGCGCACACACGAGAAGCTGTTTTGGACTTCTTTTTTTTTTTTTGCCCCGGGTAGTTGTTGTTGCTTCATGATGTTTCTTCCGGCTAAAAAGTTACTACTACAAGGACAAGCATCAATCATACACAAGGGAAGGTCAACGACGCCACCCCGACCCGATCGACCTCGCTTCCACTGCGCTGCGCACCGCGCCGGCATGCACGCGCCGCCACCCTGAGTGCCCTAGCTCGTGCCCCGGGCCCCGCCGCCCACCAACGCCGCGCTCCGTTCCGTTCCATCATCCTTGGGTTGGGCCGCCGTCTAGCTAGCGATTATGACTGGCTATCTAGGTGGCTGGCCGGCCTACGAGGCCAGGTTCACGGACACCATGTCGCCGAGGGTGGCCCACAGCTCCTCCTCGTCATCGTCGAAGCTGCCTACCTGCCCCCGTTGCCGCTGCGCCGCCGCCTCGTCGACCGCCGTGGCGGTGGCGCCCGGCGCCCGCCACCACCACTCGCCATTGTCGCTGCCACAGTTGAATAATGCTGACGATGTGGCGCCGTTGTTGCCGCCGCCGCCGACGCTGTTGTAGTAGTGACCGTTGTTGTAGCAGCTGCTGCTGTACTCGTAGCTGTTGTCGGACGCCTCGCGCTCGTCGGCCTCCGCCTCGGCCTCGCCGTTCCGCGCGAACCGGCCCTTCACCCTCGGCCGGCTGTCGGCCAGCGTCTTCCTGCACGCGTACTGACCACCAAACGTTATTTATGAGCCGCCGCTGAGCAGCACGAATTACTAATGGAGAAGAGAGCAATTCCAGTTCCAGGGGAGGAGGAGATGTGGACAGTCATGGAGGTACAGGTACGTACAGTGATTTTCTTGTTGAAATTCCTCTGGTGGCGCTTCACGCGGTACCTCTCTATCCTCTCCTTCCTCTCCTCGGCGCTGTACCGCCCGACCTTCTGAGAGAAGGGCCCGCCACCGTCTTGTTGGCCGCAGCTGTCGCCCGACGCCACCTGCCGCGGTGGCGAGGACCCGTTCATCCCCTGTTTCATTGTCAGCACAACAACACCAGAGTTCAGCCTCGGATGATCTTCATGCAGCAGCAGGGCTGAATCCTGCGCCGATCAGCTTCCGTACGTACCTGGAGATCGCCGGTGCTGAAGACGCGGCGGACCGGGCACGACGACGAGGTGAACTCTAAGAGGTCGCCGGAGGACGAGGACGGGGAGGAGGAGAGCGGCGGCGGCAGTGGCAGATGGTGCGGCGAGGACGGCGAGAAGAAGCCATTGTTATTGCCGTTGCCGCTGACGAGGGGGTTGTCGGCCAGCTGTACGTGCATCGGCAGCGAGTGCGAGCTGATGCTCCTCTGGATGCTGTTGAAGTACGAGTACGACGAAGGCACCGACGAGGAGTAGCAGGACGAAGGCGGCGACGAGAACGCGCCACCGCCATTGCCGTCAAAGTACCCGGCGCCGCGGGGGATCTGGGCGGGGACGGTGACGGCCAGCGCGGCCGAGAAGCTCGCCGCGTGCTGCATCAGCGCGGCGTCGCTGTAGGTGATGGCCTGCGCCGACGAGGGGGAGGAAGAGGACTGACGGAACATGGCTTTGCTCGCTCTGGGACGTGATGAAAAAAAGGGAAGCCTCGCGGTACGCTTTGCGCGAAGTGTGGTTTGGAGGGGAACGTTAGTGGAGTGGCGTGGTATAAGAAGAGGAAGGCTTGGCGCGTAGAAGCATTGTGCTGCTGATAGTGCAGGTACTGTACACTGAAAGATGGCGGGACCACATCTAAAAATCTTATCAGGATCCACGGCAACAGCACCGTTGCCCTGTTCATGTTCATGGGGAATGTGTCTGAGAAGTCAGATCGAGTTTCAGTGCTATCATTTGAAGGAAGAAACTATGATAGACGACGATCGGCAACTGCCTCCTAATTATAGACGGTTATTCCTTTTCTAATGAAAACCAATGTTGACGTTTATTCCTTTTTAAAAGAAAAAAAATGTTGATGTTTACTGTTTAAATTTTAAAAATGTTATACATCCGACCCTTGGGTACGACTGTCGTGTCTGACCAGACATTTGTACTGAGACTTAGCAGTTAACGGCGTGATAAAAAATGTCGGACAACGTGGTCCGGCACCAGGATCGGACCTGGTAACAAACTTCAAACACTTAAAACCGAAGAGAGTAGATTGTAGTACAACTCTCGTACAGCCATGTCAAGATGTAAGAGGGCACTATGCATTTGTTGTAACTGACGTCAAAGATGCAAATGACCAGCCCATGTAGAATCCAAGGCTATAAGAAAGAACAAGCGGAATGTTTTGTTACGTAAGCCTTGCAAGGGACGATTTCTTCAGTTGGAAAACTGTGCAACTTTTTACATTATTATTCTCACAAATGCTTTAACCATTTGACCCATTATAAGATTGTGTAGAGCCTAGAGCAAAGAGCATCAAACGTACTCCTCTGCACTGTTGAATGATGGCTTGACATAGGCAATTAGTCCCTCTACCCAAGTTGTTCTGCCCTTTAAAATATGAATTTGGAATGTACTACAGCAAACCAAGTACTTTTGCCTTGAAAATAAAAGAGGGCAGACATATTCGACCTCCTTTGATAAAAGAAGTCATTCTGGAGTTAAAAAATTAGAGGAATGAATATACAGCTAGCGAATATGCTCCAACTAAGTGTGATTAACAAATACAAACAGTTTGATGCCACTGTCCCTTTCTGTATAAAATGAGAACAATAAGGTGCTCAACCTCTGATTATTGAAAGCTTTTTTTTTTCATGTGTGGGCTGTGTAAAAGGTATGTTAACAAGTTGTCGGCGTTTGTTACCACCGGCTAGTGATTATCATGGGATGCGCGTTTTTGAGATCGGATGGTTCGTAAGAGGACACAAAGATTTATACTGGTTCAGACAATCGTGCCCTACGTCCAGTCTTGAGCTGCTCGTGTTACTTGCGCTGTTTGTAGCAGGGGATTACAAACGGGCGAGAGAGGGATGGTATCCCAGGTCTCTAGGTGAATGAAGGTGCGTGATTTAGCCTTCTTTTTTCGTCCCCCCCTTGCGAAATCCCAATCTTCCCCTTTTATACTGCAAGGGGTGAGACGTGGGATGCGTGGTGGTCGTGAGAGAGAGAGAGAGAGACTGTGGAGTGGTGGTCGTGGCCGTACGCTCTATGTCAAGCTCGCCGGCGCACCCTGGGCTCCGAGGTCGTTGCTGTGGATGGCGTCATCGGTATGGCGGTGCCCCTCCGTCGGAGTGTCCGTCAATCTGGAGTGTCCCATCTGTATGGGGGGATGACTTTCGACGGGGGTCGGCGGAGCGGCGTTGGTCATCATCGTCTTCGTGCCCGTCAGGTTGTTACTCACAAATGTCCCATCCCAGTAAGGGAGTGGGCTTGGTCATGTGTCGTCGGAACAATGACAGTCCTTCGGTCGGTGTGCGTCGTGCGCATTTACTCCCCCACTTGCTTGAGTAGTCGTTATCCTCACCTGTCCATAGACGTGGGAGTTACAGGTATTTATTGCCTAACTGCCACCGTCCTGCCTATCCGTCGTGTGGTAGGCGGTTCATCCCACCCTGGGGTCGGACGAGGCGGAGCCTCGTGCGGTCGCTCGACCCCGACGGGGTAAGGTCGAGCGCATCGGTCGAGTTGCGGGAAATCTAACCCCTATTCGGGGAGGTTGGGTGAGGCGGAGATCGTCCGTGGACCCGAGCCTTCGAGTGTCTCTATGGCACAGGGTCGGGCGAGGCGGAGATTTTTCACCTCCTTCGTGCTGTTAAGACCGTGTCGTTAATGCTGATCGCCTATGGTATCGACCTTCGACAGTAGCCCCCGAGTGAGGTCTGACCCCGCAAAGGGGGTTAGGTTTCGCTCAAATCGGGAGGGGAAGGTTTATTTCGCGAGCATAGGCTCGCTTTTTGCCTCATTGAGCCGGCGTGTCCCGCGATCCCGTATTGGATCTCTTTCTGCGATTCCGTCCCCCGAGACCTCCGCTCGTTACGGTGGTGTAACGTCCCGCCTCCCCGAGGCCGGGCCCGCTTACATTAGATAGCTTTTATAGGATATAGGCCTCACAGACCAACACAAGTCTTTTCTACGCACATTTGTCCTCACTCGTGCGCACCCGGGAGTCACTTCCCGGTCGGTCACCCATCCTAAAATTGCTCCAGGCCAAGCACGCTTAACCTTGGAGTTTTCTGGAGTTAGGCTACCGGAAAAGAAGTTGCAACTTGTTAGTATGAGCATTCTATTAATCCTATTAAGCCCTGGGCCGGGATATCACACTCTCACCCCCTTAGAAGACCGACGTCCTCGTCGGTCAACCCCAGGCCAGGAACGTCCCCTCTTGGCCATGTCCGTGTGCCCAGTGCCAGCGCATGTGCCATGCTGTGTGACCACTCTCTGGGCTCACACCAGCCATGCACACCATGCCTGCGCAACTGCGACACACGCGTCCGTGAAACCGCAAGAGTCGGCTCTGATACCAACTGTAACGTCCCGCCTCCCCGAGGCCGGGCCCGCTTACATTAGATAGCTTTTATAGGATATAGGCCTCACAGACCAACACAAGTCTTTTCTACGCACATTTGTCCTCACTCGTGCGCACCCGGGAGTCACTTCCCGGTCGGTCACCCATCCTAAAATTGCTCCAGGCCAAGCACGCTTAACCTTGGAGTTTTCTGGAGTTAGGCTACCGGAAAAGAAGTTGCAACTTGTTAGTATGAGCATTCTATTAATCCTATTAAGCCCTGGGCCGGGATATCACAGGTGGTCCGTCCGAGGGCATGGTTCGACTTGTGTCGTCCACCCTGTGCATCCATTCGTCGGTCGAGGAGGTTGAGCCGTACCACCGCTTTACCCCGGAGGCCAAAGCGTGGCGCTCGTCGAGGTGATAGCGGGTGAGTTCAAGTGAAGCCCCGGGGGCCCTTCGGGGAGGCCCCGATGGACCAGTTGGTGGTCGACTCCAATCTTCTCGGTTGCCGTTTCATTTGGTACCCGAAAGCCGTTCGATAGGTTCCGAGGGCTCGCTGCCTTTCTGCGATGAAATACCTAGGGGTCGGTACGAACCGAGATTTGAACGCAGATTGTGATGTCCTTGGCGCTAGGGGGCCAGGGTACTGGCCGCTAGCGGGCCCATCTCTTTCCACCTCTCACTCTGTTTTTTCCTTGAGCAGCTGTTGAACCCGTTCGTTGGGCCAACCATGGAACTCTTTGGGCCGTCGGGGCGTATTTCAGCCCATATCCTTACCTGCCTGTATTAATTCGGAACAGAGGCGCCTGCTGTGATGGGACATGCAACAGTGTTGGTCTTCGGGCCGTGTGGGCGCGGGCGCGTCTGCACACGCCGATCGAGGCGGTTGCGTGGGCTTCATTCGCATCAATTGGGGGGAAGGCACCCTGCGGACGAGAGGATATATATTCGTACCTCGCGTGCTCGTTCGCCTTCACCCATTAGTTTGTCGCTTCGCCTTCTCGCGCTGCTTCACCTTCTCGCTCGTGCTCCTTACGCTTTTCTGCCCCCAAGTCCTACTTTGCTCGCCCTCCACCTCCGCGGGTCCTCGTACTCGTGCGTTCTCCATTCCCTGAAATGGCGAGCTGGTGGGAGTCTGATGTGCGGGGTGTGCGCCTGGATGGCTTGGTGAAGTGCGGCCTTCTCCGTGCGCGGACGGAGGCAGGGGAGTGGCTGCTCCCCGGTGAAGAGATGGCTATGTTGTCTCGTTCGCACACTTCCACGAGCGCGGACTTGGCGTTCCCGCGCACCGCTTATTATGGGGGCTGCTCCACTACTACGGCTTGGAGCTTCAGCATCTGAACCCCAACGGGATCCAGCACATCGCCGTCTTCGTGGCGTTGTGCGAGGGTTTCCTGGGGATCGACCACCACTTCAAGCTCTGAAAGTACTTCTTTGCTGTCTCCTTCCAGATGAAGGACGGGGGCCCGGCTTTCATCGGGTGCGCCAGCATCCACCTCCGCAGTGAGCGCGCCCAGGTGTACATCTCGTTGCGGCTTAAGGCCTCCAACAGGGGCTGGCATGGGCAATGGTTCTACCTAAAGAGTGATGCTGTCGGCTCTCTGCTGGAGTTCATGGGGCGTGTCTTTAAAGCGGCGCCCGAGGTCTGGAAGTGGGGGCCCGTGGAGAAGGAGAGGAGGAGGTTGGCCGACCTCCTAGGCACGATCGGGACCCTGAGGGCCTGGGGAGTGCGTGGAGCTGGAGTCGTCGCGGCGTACCACGCCCGACGGGTGCTGCCACTCATGGCGCGCCCACTCCGGCTGTGGCAGATGGGGCCCGGCTCAGACCTTTCTGGGTCGGCGATATCCCTTGAGCCCCTCTCCAATTCGGAGTTGAGGCAGCAGTTAAGGGACACCCTTCGCGCTCGAGGATGCCGATGCTCCGCTTGACAGGCATCTTGCGATGCACCCCCTAGCCGGGAGCATCCAACTGGTAAGTTATCGCACCCTTCCCCTGTGATTTCTCTTTTTCGGCCTTGTCGTTGATTCATGTTGCTTCTTTGGATTTGGCAGCCGAATCTTACATTCCGGCCTTCCCTCCCCCCTATCCTGGAGGATGCGGACATGAGGGCGCGAACCGCCTCGCGGCCGAGGAGCAGAAGAGGAGGAAGGACGCCCAAACGGCCAAGAAGGCGGGGAAGGAGGAGGACGAGGAGGAGGAGGAGGACGATGAGGTGGTGGAAATCCCCCGCCCTAGTCAAGAGGGCAAAGGGTCAAGCGGGCCGTGCCCGCCCATGCTGGAGTCGAGGCCGGAGCCTCGGAGGTCGGGGGCGGTGTTGAGCACCACCCCGTCCGACCCCTCTACACGGCCGGCCCTGGAAGTGGGGCTGCCGGTACCATCGAAGGTGGCGGCATCCGATCTGTTGGGGCTGACGCGATCGGGTCCGTCGACTGTCGAGTCCTTGGGTCGGGGGGAGACGCCTAGGCCCGCCTTGGGCGAGAAGCGACCGCGCCCCGTAGAGGAGCAAGCGGGCCGACTCCGAAGCAATGCCGTCCCACGGCCAGATGGTAAGTACGTGGTGCCCCTACTCTTTCCTCTTTTTCTGGTTTTGCTTATTGTCTTGGTTATGTGCAGGGTCGGGTGGCAGGTGACCGCGCTGTAGACGGCACCGAGGAAGGCGCTGGCGCGTCGGAGAATTGAGGGCGCGTCAAAGGCGGGCGACAGCGGTGCGTCAGAGCCCCTGTGCTTGTCGGGGGCGGAGTCCCGGTCGGCAGCGGGGCAGCCCAGGAGCGGGCAGCGATGTCGGAGGAGCCAGAGATTGTGCTGGTGGAGCCAGAGACCGTCCTGGTCACGCCCCCAGCACAGGCAGGCACGGCAACGGCCGTCCCGCCGGAGGTGTCGACGGAGGTGGTGGAGGAGGCTCCGGTGGTCGTGCCGAAGCCGATCTTTTTTGGGTCTTGGGTGGAGGTGGTGGAGGAGGCTCCGGTGGTCATGCGGAGCCAATCATTTTTGGGTCTTCGACGGAGGACTCGGCGGCGACCACCCCATTGGAGGCGCCACGAGCGGCGGTCCCTAGGTCGTCAGGGTGCGGCGCCGGCGATGATCCGGCGGGCGTGGCGACGTCGACGGCTCTCCCGATCGAAGGATCGCCGCCCGAGGACACCCCGGAGCCGGAGTCCATGGAGCAAGTCCAAGGGGAGATGCTGTCCGTGGTGTCCGTCTTACTCCGCCGTGGCCTCGCTGTGGGGCCGTCTTACGGCGGGCTATCGGGAGCATGGACGGCTCAAGGAGCAGTTCGCTGCTACTCGTGGTGTGGCGGCGGACGCCCTCGCCCCGGAACAGGCCGTGCTGGGCCGTCTCCAGGAAGCGGAGGGTTGGCTCCTTGTCGCGCTCGAGGAGTCGCACGCGGCAAGGGGGGAGCTTGAGGCGGCGCGCCGGGTCCGCGACAACGTCACCGTGCTGGCGGTGGAGAGAACCAGGCAGGTGGAGGCGGCGAGGGTGACCCTCGTCTGTCTTAGGTCGGCTCTCCAGGAGGAGACGAAGGCCAGGGAGGACGCCGAGGGGGTGACCGCCGACCCGGCGGCGGAGCTGACCCGGAGTCGTATTGCGGTCGAGAGGCTCCAGGGGGAGGTGACAGGTACGCCGCGTTCTTTGTTTCTGCTTTCTTCTTCCTTGGTAGTGCACGATGATCCAGCTTATCGGACTATCTATTATGTGATTCATGTAGCGCTTATCGAGACGTTGAAGACGGGCGTGAAGGAGCTGTTAGAACTCCAGAGCGACTTCAAGCAGGAAGCCGAGGAGCACGACACGCTGCGGGTCGCTGTCGGGATGGCGCTTTCTGACCTCGGGATCGCGCCAGAGGTGGGGTCGAGCTCCCTCGCGCCTCAGGTCCCCCGCATCGTCGCTCGATTGCGCGAGATGGCGGCGGACGCGCTGTGCCGCGGCATGCACCGGGCTTTCGCCATCGCGCGGTCACATTATTCCAACATCACGCTGGACTTGATGAGCGAGGGATTCGCGCCCGGCCACTCCGACGCCGAGTTGGACGTCATCGAGGAAGAGGTGGCTCCCCTGGCGCAGGCCCTGGCTGCAAGGATAGAAGGAGGAGGATGGCCTCCCGCCCCAGTAGATAAAGTAGGTAGATTAGTTTGTATGTAGGATGCCCGAGGCCGAAGTGCCTGTACTTTTTGTGAATCAAAAGAACAATTCAAATGCTTTTGGCTATCAGGGCGCGTTCGTAAAAATGTTTATTACGAATTAAAAAAAGCGTTCGTCCCCGTTCTCCTTTGTTTGGGAAGCCCGAGAATCGCCAGCCACGGACAAGGTCGGCGTTCGGCCTTGATGGTGAGCGTCGTTACCGTAACCTCCGGGAGCTGTAGGTACTTCGCAGTCCGACCAACTCGACTTCATGGCTTTCCTCATATATGACCTTTTCTTCTTAGGTTCTAAACGCTGGATTGGGGGGGGGGGGGGAGGGGGGGGGGGGTCAAGGCCTATGCAAACATAAGTCGCGGAAAAGATCAGCATTTGGTCTTGCCGGTGAGCGTCGTGGCCATAGCCTCCGAGGGCTGCATGCGTTTCGCGGTCCGACCGGTTTAACCTCATACCTTTTCTATCTTCCACTTATTCTTTTACATAAATTTTGCAAATGAACAGTGGGTAGAAAGGGTCAGGATGCGTACGCGATGCGCGCACCTTGCAGGTGTAGCCCCCGAGCGAGGTCCGACTCCCGTGCGGTAGGGGTCAGACGTCGCTTGTTTCGGGGGATGCGATCAATAAATCGACTATGAGTTCAGAGGTAAAAGAGACGTAGTTGTTCGATGTTCTAAGCGTTAGCGATCTTTTGTCCGTCTGCAGTCTGCAACTTGTAAGTGCCAGGTCGGAGAATCTTCGAGACGATGTAGGGACCTTCCCATAGCGGCGACAGCTTGTGACGGTCCTTGTTACTCCTGGCATGGCGAAGGACGAGGTCGCCGACGTTGAACACTCTTTCCCATATATTCCGGCTGTGGTACCGACGTAGAGCGTGCTGGTACTTTGCCGATCAAAGAAGCGCCACGTCTCGTACCTCGTCGAGAGTTGATCCAAGCATTATGTTTTGCAGGTCAAATTTGGGAAACATACTAAGAAGAGAAAAAGCTCAACAACATTATATGGTATCTGGAAGAAGAAGAGTATTTTTTTTTCAGCTACCATATTGGAGTAAATTGACCATAATACATAATTTAGATGTCATGCATATTGAAAAGAATATTTGTGATAGTATTGTTGGTACCTTGCTAAACTTGGAAGGGAAGACAAAAGATAACATCAGGTCACGTTTTGACTTGGAGCTCATGAACATACGACCTGAGTTTTATGCATCTTCAGTCGGTAATGGCAAGTACATTTTTTGTGACACCCCGCAATAACCCTAGTTAATCAACTACGGTAACAACGATTTACGATGCTCAATAAAGGGTTAGGAATTCCCGTGTATTCTATTGAGCGAGTGGAAACACAACTTTGGCGGCTAATTCACAAACTAAAATGAATAGGAAAGTTTCCTTTCTTTTAAATGATAATTGTTTAAATTTGAAAGTAGGTTGAAAAGAGCACGAGAACCTTTCATGCAAACTAATGAAAGAAGAGCATCGAAGGCGGGTAAGGCCTAAAATTCCGAAGCGACCAAATCAAAAACCTAATTATGTCGGGAAATTTAAATAATGGGCAATGAGCTTAGGGAATGGCAAGGAATCCAAATTTTAAAACAATAATTCAATTCAAGTTAATCCTCTTCACACTACACGCATTTCCATCTTTTTAGTGGAGTTCAAAAAGCAATTGAAATTCAAATTTTCCTTCATTCGGCCCTGAGAAAAAGAAAAATAATCATCATTTTCAAATTTCTAAACTATTTTCCTTCTTCTTCTCTCTTTTCCCCTTTTTCCTTTTCCTATTTTCCCTTTCCCTCGTTTTCTCCCTTCCTTCCTTTCTCTCTCTCAGTTTGGCGCCGGCCGGCCGAGTCACACTGTTCCTACGTCACGCCGTCCTTTCCCCGACGTGCCGAGCTGCCCTATCGTCGAGCGTTGAGAGAGCACGGCGGCAAGCTGCGTGACGTGTGCCTTAATTTCCTCCCACGCGCGCCGCTGCCTCCCCCATCCGGCCAACTGCCCCGCACTGGAAAACCGCCGGCCGTCATCACTATCGCCCTGCGTGCGCGTAAAGTCCCTCCCGAGCACCCCATTTCCTTTCTTCCTCTTCTTTCTGGCTCATTTCTTCCTCCCCGTGTTCCCCCTTTCTTTCTTCTTCCTCCCGGCGCACCAACGGTCCGCCATTGCCGCACCGTCGAATTCCCCGTCGCCGGTGAGTATTTCTCCGATTCCTTCCGCCGGCGAGGTCCTTCCAGAGTTCCTTCTTCGTTTCAATTGACCGCGGTGAGCTTTGTGGAGCAGGGATGACGAACCCGCCGCGCCATTGCCGGAGCTCGCCCGCGCCACCACCTCGCCGTCGACAACCCCCTCCCGGCCGATTTCCCGCCCCCTCGTCGTGCCGGGCAGCTCCACCGATCACCGCCAAAGCTTACGCCGCTCGCTGTCGCCCCTCCCCGACCACCGAGCTTCCAGAACAACACCGCCGCCGTGGTCATCACCGGTCCACCGCCGCCAGCCCTACTCCAGTAAGCCCCGCTGCCCCATCATGCTCCGGCCCGCTCCCCACGCCGTGCTAAAGCCGCCAGACACGGTGAAGGTCGCCGCCAACGTCTTCTCCGGCGAGAGCCGCCACCGGGCACCGTCGGGTGCCGCCCAGGCGCCGCTCTCCCCTGTTTAGCGTCACTGACAAGTGGGCCCGACCACTTCTCTATTTATTCAATTTCTAGGAAAATCAACAGAAATTTTAAAATTCATAAAAAATAGAATATTGCTCAGAAAATTGCAAACCAAAATTTTTTAGAAACCTCATGAAAAGACTAAATTTTTGTTAAAGCATTTTGTTTGAAAACGGCCAAAAAAATTGCAGAAATAATTAGAATACTCTTGTCTGTTTTTGAATTTTAATTTAAATTCTAGAGCAGTGCTAGGGCTAATATTTGATCTACAAGTACATCATGACAATAGACACCTTCTGAAATTAGGATTTTAGGACCATAAAGTTGCATATAACACTTTAACAATACTCCAATCTGCCTAATTAAAGTATCATTTTCTAAAATACATTGTAAAAGTCATCCAAAAGGCTATACCCAAAAGCAAAGTTTTATCTTTGGTGCTCATGAGTGACTACATAAAATTTGATAATTTTACTCTAAGGTTTACCATTGATTTCTGATTTTATAAGATTTAATAACGGAAAATTTTGATGAATTTTTATAAAATCTAGAAAATTCATCTAGGCCTCAACCAAAGATCAATGCATATATCAGAGAGTGCTATCAATTAAAAATGATCCTGAGGTATAATTAAAAGATTTATTTTTCACCCTAGGTTAATAGTCGTAGTTATTAAATAATTAATACTCGAAGAAAAGTGTCGATCTAACCTTAACCAAAGTGAAATCCTTAATTTTTAGAACATGTCGACTAAGAATCATTTCCTGGAAAGAAAATAAGAAGTTTCATTTGAACCACAATCATAGAATCAAAACTTAATAAGAACGACGAAATCAAGGAAATTAGGGTTAACCCTAATTCCTAAACGTCGAAACCCTAGTTAATCTTTAATAAAGGCATTGTGACTCTTTTCATTAAACTTATCACAATCATTCTGCATCATGTAATGAAGTAACCCCTCTTTATTTTATCAAGTCTTGATCATCGCCGTCTCACAAACTGTATTTTCATCATATAGGAACCGACCCGGAATTTCCGACAGAGAACGAGAATCCGGAGGAGGCACCCGTAGGAGCTAACTTTTCTCTTAAGTGTCTGACTTTTCTACAGACCAAGGCAAGCCCCGACACACACCTATGTTTTACAAATTTTATGTTTCATACTATGTGTGTAGGAATTGCTTGTGCATTAAGTTTCGAGAAAATTGCCGTGAAAACCTAGTTGCATGACTTGGTAGGTTTTTTCCTATAGGATATCTTTATTAGAGCCATCACGATAGAATACTAAGCTTAAGGGTAGGAAATGATAGAATATAAGTAGTAGGGAGACTACTCATGTTTGTTCAAAAAAACAATTTCGAGGAATGTAAGTTAGTGATTTCGGGTGCGATTGCATTGGTCAAATTTGAGTTGTGTACCAAGTGCATACTAGTAAATGGGATCAAGAAACCGACATAGCTCATTGTTTTCTGTTGGCCAATTGGCCATCTCTCTTTCCGGGTGAATGGACCGTTAAAGTGGATGAATTCACATTTTGTTTTTTTTTGGGCTCGTGTTAGTGGAAAAGGCTTGGGGCCGTACAGAGGTGCAGGACATCGCCTGGAGGACAATGTCCTTAGAGAGATAGATGTTCGGCCAACTCTGTCACGATGTTACGAAAGGTAGCCACGTGTGACTTATTCGAGTGTGCACATGTCGTGTTATTCGGGTTTCTCCTGCAGGATGTAAATCAATTATAATTGCCGTTCTCATGGTTAAAAGTATCACTTGTTCCTTTCTGTCGCAACAATATGTAAATAGTGAATTAATAATGAATGTGGCTGTTTCACCCCTGATTGGTCGTGCTGAATGTTTGTTTGTTTAGCATAGGGGCACACTTAGTATATTAATAGCGACTTCTGTTAACTTGGCTAAAAATAGAATAGACTATTAGCGCTGTTTTCGTAATACCAGATCAACTTCCATCAATACTCTCTGCATTCTAGGAGGCGGTCATTAGATGGCCACGTTGACGGATAAGTCCTGCTAAATATTAGTTGCTCAGAATTTGTGGATTAATATTTTGCAGGTGATGCTTCTAACTTTGGTTCGTATGGCTTTGGTGGTTGGAAAGGGAAAGCACCCTCAGAGTGGACATTCGAGTGGGTTCCCGCTTCTCCGGCCCATGAAGATTAAGCACCCTAGGGCTGGTGTGCTTAATTGTATCGTTGAGTTATAAGTTATTAGTTTTCGCTGTCCTATGCTTGTTTTCGAACTACGTTTCCGCATTTTAAATCTCTGAACCAAATGATGTAACCTTCAGACCTAATGTACACTTAAATCAAGTTTGCGTGTCCTCGTTAATTCTTGTACTGTATGGTCGCTTGCTTCGGCTAAGTGACACCCCAAATGATCCTGAATGAGCAACCGTACGATTTTATCGGACGGGATTGCAACATTTTTCATCCAGCAAGGTACACAATGACATTACCTGAAAAAAGAGAGTTGTGTCAGTTTCTATCAGAAATTAAGGTCCCCGATGGGTACTCTACAAAAGTATCATATTATGTGGATCCAGATCATGGTAAAGTATGAGGGATGAAGTGCCATGACTGTCATGTGTTTTTGCATAGATATCTTCCATTGTCCATTCGTGGAAAGCTAGAACCAAATATCTGTGAATCCATAATGGAAATTTGCAACTTCTTTAGAGAACTTTGCACAAAAACTTTAGACATGGAAACTCTAAGAAATCTTGATTCCTCCATTGCTCTAACGCTTTGTAAGCTAGAGAAAATTTTCCCTCCTTCATTCTTTGATGTAATGATGCATTTACCAATCCATTTGGCTAAGGAAGCAATGGCTGGTGGACCCGTACAGTACCGTTGGATGTATCCCATTGAACGCTATCTGCGTAGATTAAAATCATTTGTCAAAAATAAAGCCCGTCCAGAAGGATCAATTGCAGAGGCATATAATCTACAAGAGTGTGTGCATTTCTGTTCTATGTACTTGAATGGAGTTGAATCAAGAATTAATCATCCAAAGAGGAACGATGATGTAGCAACTGCTGATAGAAGAACCCAACTGCAAATATTTTCCGAAGCTGGCAGATCACTGCTTGGTAATAAATATTGTAATATGGAAATAAATGAGTTGGAGAAAGCTCGGTCATATGTTCTGAACAATTGCGAAGAGGTTTCAGATTATGCAAAGTAGTACAATCACAGGTCATTCTGTAAAAAGGACGTGTTATTGACATCTAACATGCATCTATTTTTCATGTAGCATCCACAAGAACCACCTGAGTTCCATTAGCAGCAATAATATTGAAAGGCGACATGACAAAGAATTTTTTAACTGGTTCAAGCAACATGTAGGTGTTTTTTATATCTATCAAATATGTTGTCTAATGTCCTCTCCGCTTGCAACACTATAAAAAGTGTATCAGATTGCATAATGTAGTCTAAACCATGCACTACATATAGGTATTGGAGCTGCATTCTAAAGGATGCCCATCTGTTACGGAAGAATTATTTACTCCTGCTAGAGGTCCTGATGCTCGGGTGATTCATTACAGCAGTTATATGATTAATGGGTGGAGATTCAACATAAAGGACCGAGACATGGTAGTGAAGTCACAAAATAGTGGAATATTTGTTAAAGGTGACGACGACAGTGGGAGCAAAGATTATTTTGGTGTGCTAACAGATATAGGCAAGCTAACATATGGCAAATATAGTGTAGTATTGTTCAAAAGTGACTGGTGGGATGTCCACACAAATAGAGGGATAAAAACTGACAGATATGGATTCACATTGATTAATACTAGTCGTACTTCGCACGTCGGTGATCCGTATATTTTGGCTTCACAAGCTGAGCAGGTGTATTATGTCAAAGATACTAGAGATCCGAAATGGTTGGTTGTGGTTAAGACCAAGCCACGGGATATGTTCGATGTGCCTCCAGCTGAAGAAGAAGAAGGTGATATTACAATGATAGATAGATCTAGTACTGAGGCATGTCAAGAAAATGAGTATATTGCAGTTGCCTCTACTGAAACAATGTCAGATGATAATGGGAGCTTATTTCTAAAGAGGCAGGATATTGAAGGTGAAGTTGTTGCTGCAAATCGCAAGAAAAGATGTGATGATGAGTACCATGAAGATGATGAGGATGAGGATGAAAAGACGGAAAGTGAAGGTCTTGAGTACATTGATTCAGATGATAACACTGAAACTAAAAAGTGAATATGACACAGATGACAATTAATTTATCAACTACGACCCCCCGAATGAGATGACAAACAAATTAATGTTTCTCTCAAGAGCAAATGCCTTATGAATAGTACTGATATTCTTGAATTTGTTGTACGCCAAAATCATCTGAAGCTTAATATATATACTTTTGATATTGTTGAGTTTGGAAAAGTCTCACATTGGAATAGGCCTCAAAATAAAAATTTACTGCCCATTTGTTGTTCCTTAACTACATTATATCAACTTTATATACATCATCAGAAATCTGAGCAAACATGAAAGAACAGTCCATTTGACATTAAAAAAATTTGGTATTCATAGTTGCATTAGTTGAGCAAGAAAGACAGAGAAGCATTACTATTGTACCTTTCGAGACAAATGAATGGGTCATTCCTCACGGATCCTTACGGAGCTCAATAATTTGGCTCTTGCTCTCTAATCCAAAGCCTCTCCAGGTCAAAGCTTCACACACAACTCGAACATTACGATAAAGAAAAAAATCATGAGGATGACGGATTGAATGAAAACTATTTGAAACACGATGCACTCACCCACATTGTGATTCCCCAATTCGTGGGTCAAAACAGAATGCCCCAAATCAATTTGGGGGTTGCACTACAATTCCACATCGATTAGGGACAAGGAGAATTAGAGAATCCAAATCGAAATGAGGAGGCCTCGCGCCATGGTCGCCACAACGACACGCCAGATAGGAGAATGAGGAGACTCTACTGCCGCCCTCATAGGTGTCCCTTAGCCGCTTTCACAGCTCTCACGCATGGGCTCGTCGTCGCCTCAGCTTGCGGACGGGTTCTCAAGGTAGGAACCAAGCTCGACAGGAAGCACAGATCAGAAGTCCCCCGGGCTCAGCTGGCTCCCCGCGCCGCCTTGCTCGCCGGAGGGAGCTGGTGATGGGGATGCGCTGCCGCGACGCCGCCTTGCTCTCCGGACAGAGCTGGTGATGGGGATGCGCTGCCGCAGCGCCGCCTTGCTCGCCGGAGGGAGCTGGTGATGGGGATGTGCTGCGGCCGCGCCGCCTTGCTCGCCGGAGGGAGCAGGTGATGGGGATGCGCTGCCGCCGCGCCGCGTTGCTCGCCGGAGGGAGCTGGTGCTGGGGACGCGCAGCCGCTGGAAAGAGGAGTGGGGACAGTTGGGGAAAGAGACAAGAGTTGCTTTGACGGTGGGTGGCCGCTGCTCCTCTCCTCTCAGCTGCGAGGTGCGACTCATGGAGTCACGGTAGGTTGCTGCCTTCTGATCTCCAGACGGAAGGCTCCAGTGAAGACTTCACAGTGAAGGAGATGACGGAACAATGAGTGGCTGAGCTTTGTTTTTGACGGTAAAATCTACTCACGTAGGACCCACCAATCCCATATTTTAGAACTACTTTTCAAATCCAGGTATCTGAACCGGTTCTCATTCAAAACAGGTTCTGAAATATATCTATTTTAAAAGTTGAGTTGTAAATATTATGGAGTTCAGAGATGATCTGATTTTTTATCAGTAATTATCAAATATTGTAGTGAGGATTAAAAATAATCAGTATAATAAAATGATATGACTGTAAATTTGGTTTTCTCTATTATACAACAGTGATAGTTCAAAAAAAAAACTATTATACAACGATGATGATGAGGTTCTTTTTATCGATAACTATTAATATTGTAGTTAGGATTAAAAAATTTTACTCACTATAAAATTATCACTATAATAAAATATAGTGACCATAAATTATTTCATCACTATTAATAATAAAGTAGTGAAGTCACTATATTACGTCACTATTATTTTATCACTACTATAATGTGTTGTGACGCAAAATTGATTTATCACAAATTCTAAGTAAATAGTGACAATTCAATGATTCATCACATTTCACTTGTCACTATAAACTTTATTTGTGATGATAAGTGATTTTGGCACAAATTATGAACTATATCGTGACGAAATTAGAATTTGTCACTACAATTACATGGAACAGTGACTAAGTACAGTTTCGTCACATAAGTCTATCACAAGAGACCGAATTTCTTGTAGTGCCAAAGCACTGCGGGGAGCTCGTCTGCATACCGACCGCTGAAAACTGTTTCAGTCGATTGTGGATCTGGGGCTTCAGCCCTTAGATGATCATGCCGTTTGCGCGCTCAACCTGCCCGTTTGTGCGGTGGTGCGCCACAGCTGCCCAATCGAGTCGGATGTGGTAGTCGTCGCAGAACTTGAGGAACAATTTCCCCGTGAACTGCGTATCGTTGTCCATGATGATGGAGTTTGGTACTCCAAAGCGGTGAATAATATCGAGGAAGAATTCGACCACTTCTTCTGGTTGTATCCTCACAACTAGTCAGGCCTCGACCCACTTGGTAAACTTGTCGACCGCCACCAACAGGTGGGTGTAGCCCCCGGGTGCTTTCTTGAGAGGTCCGACCAAGTCCAATCCCCAGACCGCAAACGGCCACGTGACCAGGATGGTCTGCAGTGCTTGCGCCGACAGGTGAGTTTGCCAGGCGTAGAACTGGCAGCCCTCGCAGGTGTGCACGTTCTGCGTGGCTCGTTGACGGCCGTTGGCCAGTAGAATCCCTGCCGGAACGCGTTTCCGACAAGGGTCTTGTGCGCGGCATGATGACCAAAAACCCCACCATGGATGTCTCGCAGCAGCTTTTTTCCTATTCGATCGGGATGTAGCATTGTAGGATCTTGGTGAGACTTTTCTTGTAGAGCTCCCCATCGATGATGACGAAGGATTTGACACGACGGGCGATGCATCGAGCCTCCATCTTGTCCGTGGGGAGTTCTCCTTTGAGGAGACAGTTAAGAAACAGTGTTCTCCAATCGGTTGGAGGATCGGTTCCTTGCGTGGGCGCCTCATCAATATTCATAATGTTGGGGCCTGGAGGGTCCGAGGTCGGTCCGACCCCTCCCCCGGGAGTGACTCAGCGCCGACCCCTCGTGGGTCTTTGAGCCGGACCGATGGTTGACTCTGGTCGTAGGCGAAGACTCCAGGCGGGACTTGCTCCCGTCCGGCCGTCATCTTCGCTAAGGAGTCAGCTTCCTCGTTCAGCCGTCTTGGGATATGCTTGAGCTCGAGACCATGGAACTTGTGCTCCAGTTTACGGACTTCCTGCCAGTACGCGTCCATGACGCCGTTGTGACAGCTGAATTCCTTCATGACTTGGCCAACGGCAAGTTGGAAATCACCCCGAATCTCGAGCCGTGGAATTCCCAATTCGTCGACGATTTTGAGCCCGTTGTTGAGCGCCTCATACTCGACCATATTGTTGGAAGCAGGAAATAACAGGCGGACTGCGTACTTCATGCGCACCCCCAAGGGAGAGACGAATACCAGTCCCACCCCTGCTCCCTTGCACATCAGCAAACCGTTGAAGTACACCACCCATATTCTTGGTCGACAGGAGCCGTGGGTAGCTGGACTTCAGTCCATTCGGCCATGAAGTCAGCCAATATCTCAGACTTGATCGCCGTTCAGGGGGCGTACGTAATCCCTTCGCCCATCAACTCGAGCGCTCACTTCGCAGCCTTTCCCGTTGCGTCGCGGTTCTCCACAACCTCGCGCAGGGGGAAGGAGCTGGCCACAGTTACTGGATGTGACTCAAAGTAGTGTCGGAGCTTCCTTTTCACGATGATGACGCCATAAAGGATCTTCAGTATCTGAAGATATCGGGTCTTCGTGTCAGATAAGACCTCGCTCATATAGTAAACCGGGCGCTGGACCTTGAGGGCGTGACCTTCCTCCCTCCGCTCTACAACCAATGCGGCGCTGATGACTTGGGTCATCGCGGTGATGTAGAGAAGGAGTGGCTTTTTAGGGGTCGGATGCATCAGGATTGGCGGCTTCGTCAGGATAGCCTTTATCTTGTCGAAGGCGATCTGTGCCTCAGGCGTCCATTAAAATCACTCGGATTTCTTCAGGAGCTGGTAGAGGGGATGTACGCGCTCTCCGAGGCGCGAGATGAAGCAACTCAATGCCGCCAAGCACCCGGTCACGCGTTGTACTCCCTTCAAGTTCTGGATCGGGCCAATCCAGTTGATGGCCGCGATTTTCTCCGTGTCGGCTTCGATGCCACGCTCGGAGACGACGAATTCGAGTAGCATCCCCCTCGGGACCCCGAAAACGTATTTTTCGGGGTTGAGCTTGATGCCGTTTGCTCGGAGCTTGGTGAAGTCCGTTCCAGGTCGGTCACGAGCTGGTCAGTCTTCTTGGAATTGACTACGATGTCGTCCACATACTCTTCAACAATTTCTCCGACGAGCTCGTCGAAGCATCTGATCATGCAGCGCTGAAATGTTGCGCCTGCATTTTTTTGTCCGAACGGCATCGTGACATAGCAGTACGAGCTGAACGGTGTGATGAAGGCTGTCGTGGGTTGGTCGGACTCCTTCATGGGGATTTGATGGTATCCGGAATACGCATCAAGGAAACAGAGGGTGTCGCACCCCGAGGTTGAGTCAACGATCTGGTCTGTGCGCGGCAAAGAAAACGGATCCCTTGGGCACGCTTTGTTTAGACTGTTATAATCAACACATATTCTCCATTTCCCTTTTTTTTTTGTACAAGAACAGGATTGGCTAACCACTTGGGGTGATACACCTCCTTGATGAAACCGGCTGCCAGCAATTTGGCGATTTCCTCTCCGATTGCCCTGCGCTTTTCTTCGTCGAAGTGGCGCAATCGTTGCTTCACCGATCGGGACCCCGGCTTAATATGCAAGGAGTGCTCAGCGACTTCCCTCGGGATGCCGGGCATGTCCGAGAGTTTCCATGCGAAGATGTCGATGTTCGCGCGGAGGAAGTCGACGAGCGTGCTTTCCTATTTGGGGGAGAGGGAGGTCCTAATCTTCGCCACCTTTTCCTTGGCATTGTCGGGGTCGAGCCGGATCTCCTTGACCCCCTCAATGGGCTCAAAGGACCCTACGTTGCGGGTGGAGTCGGGCGCTTCCTCAGTAACTTGCTGCCGGATGGCAGCAAGCTCTTCTGTAGACGCAATGGTCGCAGAGGCGAGCTCGCCGCTCTCCATTTTGCACTGCTAGGCGTGTTGGAAGGAAGCACCGACGGTAATCATCCCTTTCGGCCCTGGCATCTTGAGCGTCAGGTAGGTGTAGTTGGGGATGGCCATGAACTTCGTGTAACATGGTCGCCCCAAGATGGCATGATAGGACCCGTGGAAGCCAACCACCTCGTACGTGAGGGTTTCTGTTCAGAAGTTGGTAGGAGTCACGAACGTGACGGGCAAATCGATTTGCCCGAGGGGAACAGCTTGTTTCCCGGGGACGACATCGTGGAAGGGCGCTTCGGTGGACAGGATGAGCGACCGGTCGATGCCCATGGCGTCGAGTGTCTCCACGTAGAGGATGTTGAGGCTGCTGCCTCCACCCATAAGCACCTTGGTGAGGCGCTTCTTGCCGATGATGGGTTCTACCACCAGCGGGTATCGACCCGGCCTTTGACCACCGAAGGAACGTCAGCGTCGCGGGCTCGGCCGCAAACACCTCGCGACGTTCGAGCTTCACGTGGCGCTTGCTCCGTGTGCTTCCGATCCAGCGAAGATCATGAGGCGCCCGTTGGTTTTCGGGAAACCGTCGTTGCCATCGCGGGCCTCGTCGCCGTCGTTGGCGCCTCCAGGAGCCTGTCTGGGCTTACCTTTCGGCTTATCCTTCTTGGCCTCCTGGGTCAGGAACTGCTTCATGACTGAGCAGTCCTTGTAGAGGTGCTTCACGGGATATTCGTGGTTGGGACACGGCCCTTTCCACTTCTTTTCGAAGTGATCCGGCGTGTCCGCTGCTGGTGCCTTGGCACCTTTTCGGTCAGCGGCCGCAACCATCCGTTCACCGGATGAGCGCTGTCGGTTCTTCTCTTTTTGTTGGGACGGTCGGAGGGGCCCTCGCCGGCGGCCTCGTCCCGCTTGCCTTTGGTTTCCAGGGAGCGATTGAAGATCGCGCCCACTAGTTCTTCGTCAGAAGTGTGGCTGGTCGCGATGTCCAGGAGCTCTTTGGCCGTTTGCGGGCTCTTGCGCCCCAGTTTGTGAACTAGGGTGCGGCAAGTGGTCCCGGATAGGACACTCCAATGATGTCGGTGTCGCCTACGTCCGGCAACTCGTTGTATTGCCGGGAGAAGCGTCGGACGTACTCCCGGAGTGTCTCTCCCGATTTCTGCCGGCAGTTCTTGATGTCCCAGGGGTTGTCTGGGCGCGCGTAGGTCCCCTGGAAGTTTCCCACGAAGACCTCTCTTAAGTCAGACCAGCTCGTGATCCGATCTGCAAGAATGTGTTCGAGCCAAGTCCTCGCCAAGTCGGCCAGGTAGAGAGGTAGGTTGTGGATGATGAAGTAATCATCGTCCGCGCCCCCGGCTCGGCAGGCAAGGCGGTAGTCCTCGAGCCAGAGACTCGGGTTGGTTTCCTCCGCGTACTTCGGTAAGTTGGTTGGGGGTCGGAAGTGCCGCAGAAACGCCACGCCCCGGATGTAAGAACTGAAGACCCGCGGTCCCGGTGCGTCCGGGCTCGGGCTCCTGTCCTCATCCTCATCATGGCGCCACCTCGACGTGGGTGGCGGGCTCGACCCACCTCGGAACCGTATTTCGGTTGGCGCCATCGCGCCTCCAAGGTGGTGCGAGCGTCACGGTTTGCCCTCAGGCGATTGCGGACGAATGCCCTTGACGCTCCGTCCGTCCTAGGGGGTGTCTACTGGACAGACACGTTCTGGGCGTGTGGTTCGCGAAGCCGCGACTGTGAGCTCTCTGCCTGCTGCGCCGCCGGGCGCTCTACCAGTGCCTCAACTTCGCGTTGAGTGCGTCGAGCCTCTGGCGTGACGGGCTCAGGGAGCCCCCAGAGCAATGCTACCGCCGCGGCGAGGTTTTGGCTGGCCCGCGCAAAGCGCGGGTAACGTCGCCTTCCTCGGTGATCCGCTGGTGCACGTCGCGTGCCGTGGAGCGAGCACGTCCTCCGGCCTCGCATCGAGCGAGCTCGCGGTCAATCTCTGCTTGCTTTTGCTCCAATTGGCGTTTAGCCTCCCGGAGCTCCTCCCTCCACACTTGTAACTGCTCAAGCAGTACGTCGCGGGACAGAATTCAGCTTCCCGCGACCGTGGGGCTCACGAGACGGTCGTTCTCCAGGTTAGGGAGGTCCTCCAAATGTGCCATGAGGCATTCACGAGAAGGATTATGACTCCCCTTGCTGTGTTCCGCACCGGTATCTCTGTTTGCCTCGTCGAGAAGGTCAAAGAAAGATTCTGACATATATCCTGCCATTCCTACGAACTCGATGTCCGCGGCCTTTCCGTGACGACGCGGGACATCATGTGTTCGCGGGCGCTGGTCTGGCCAGGCGAAAGGGTTGCGTTGGGGCCCTCGCGGGAGGGCTTCGGGGAGCACAATCCTTCGCCGAGCAGTTGCGCTTCTCCGGTCCGCCGATGTGGACGACGCGCAACGGGAATCGGGAGCGGCGATCGGCGGAGTTGGTGCATCGACCGGCGCCAAGTTGCCCTCTGGTGTGGCAACGATGCTGAGGCTCCCAAAACACATGATCGTGCCGGGAACCCATCCGTTCGCATGGTTGGCCATCCGAACTTGAGTGGGTGATTGCCGAAAACGCGCAAGAGCTCCCCTATCTGGCACGCCAACTGTCGGCGTTCGTTACCACCGGCTAGTGGTTATCGTGGGATGCGCGTTTTTAGGATTGGATGGTTTGCAAGAAGACACAAGGATTTATACTGGTTTAGGCAATCGTGCCCTATGTCCAGTCTCGAGCTGCTCGTGTTACTTGCACTGTTTGTAGCAGGGGATTACAAACGGACGAGAGAGGGATGGTATCCCAGGTCTCTAGGTGAATGAAGGTGCGTGGTTCAGCCTTCTTTTCTCGTCCCCCCTTGCGAAATCCCAGTCTTCCCCTTTTATACTGCAAGGGGTGAGACGTAGGATGCGTGGTGGTCGCACGCGAGAGAGAGAGACTGTGGAGTGGTGGTCATGACCGTACGCTCTAAGTCAAGCTCACCGACGCACCCTGGGCTCCGGGGTCGTTGTTGTAGATGGCGTCATCGGTATGACGGCGCCCCTCTGATCGGGAGTGTCCGTCAATCAAGAGTGTCCCATCTGTATGGGGGGATGACTTTCGACGGGTCAACGGAGCGGCGTTGGTCGTCATTGTCCTCGTGCCCTTCGGGTTGTTACTCACGAATGTCCCATCCCAGTAAGGGAGTGGGCTTGGTCATGTGTCGTCGGAACAGTGACAGTCCTTCGGACGGTATGCGTCATGCACATTTACTCCCCCACTTGCTTGAGGAGTCGTTACCCTCACCTGTCTACGTGGGAGTTATATGTATTTATTGCCCAACTATCAAAGTCCTGCCTATCCGTGGCGTGGTAGCCGGTTCGTCCCACCCTGGGGTCGGGCGAGGCGGAGCCTCGTGCGGTCGCTCGACCCCAACACGGTGAGGTCGAGCGCATCGGTCGAGTTGCGGAAAATCCGACCCCTATTCGGGGTGGTCGGGCAAGGCGGAGAGCGTCCGTGGACCCGAGCCTCCGAGTGTCTCTATGGCACAGGGGTCGGGCGAGGCGAATTCGCCTCCTTCGTGCTGTTAAGACCGTGTCATTAATGTTGATCGCCTCTGGTATCGACCTTCGACACAATATTTTCTTTTCATCGCAGTTAATATGAATAAGCTGATGCTATACAATAAGACAAAAGGATGGGACCATAACAAGTCAAACAACCTGCTGGTGAACTTATTACCAAGAAAAAGGATTTTGTGACCAAACTAATGTAGCACCAGTTGACAATCATTCAGAACACATGTCAAACAACAAACTGTGACAACAGGAGCGCGAAGTTGACTTCAGTCTACAGATATGGCGATTAGATTCACTTACTGTGACAAGAGGAGCGCGAAGTCCCTGTGTTGACTTCAGTCTACAGATATGGCGATTAGATTACTTACTGTGACAACAGGAGCGCGAAGTCGAAATGCAGCATGAAACGGAAGCTGTAGAATACGTACTATTGTTAGACAAAGATATAGCTTGCCCGCAGGACCACTCCGATCCTATATAACTCGATCCGGTTGAGCTTAATCTGTAAGCAGCTCGAGCTTTGCCAAAGCGCACTCCACTGTTAAGACCCAGTGGTACTACAGCACAGACCCAAAGGCCCATAAGATTGGTGCCGGTGTATTAGATAAACAAGAGATGCTTTCCTGAAATATTCCAAGACAGTTTGATAAGAAAGATATATGTCGTTGTCAAAGATCTATATGTGCTAAGGCGACACTACCCACTTAGCCTCATGAAAACAGAACAAAACACCGATCAGGCTTATTATGACAACTGAAAATACCTCAATTGTTTCCTCATAAAGCAAACCATGCGTGGGGCTGCAACAGGTATAATATAACAAGAATCAGGCCTTCCTATATTTTCAGTGTTTTCACCAGAAGCTGTTAGTCATTGTACATGCAAGTATGGACCAGTACTCTCTTATGGGTTTGGGATAACTGCATTTTGTCCCTCTTGATGTGTTCAGAACTTTACAGTAAAATATATGTCCGTAGTGTATCCTCTCAGAATCTGAGTTTCCTCCATTCCATGGATTTACTAATAGTTGGAATTATCTATATGTGTGTATCACTCCAAATGCATTATGCATGTTCTAACAAAACAGATTTGGCTTGTTTTGGAAAGAAGAAAAAAACACCTTTAAGGCATAAGAAATGCCTTTTCAGCAGCTCGACTAAAAGAGTTTGAGAACTTGTCCTTTTAGTGTGGCATATTCAATTATTAATGAACATGGAAATTCAGAGTGGCCCTTTTTTTCCTACTTTTATCTTCACTTTCATGGAGGAAGGATTCGTGGGATATTTATTCAAAGGTATTGCTACTCAGCATTTATAGTTTATTTCAAAAAGTGCTAATTAATTAACATACAAACTTCAGAAACTAAACATATCAAAATATATAAAGGGGTCATGAGTAGGATGAGATGCTGACCTATTATGACATGGTTTTCTGAGGATGCCGCCATTAAACAGGACTGTAGTGCATGGTCAAATAAAGTCATCTTGTGCGTGGTAATACCCGCATAAATAAATGTGCACATGCTACTTCGTATAAACTAGCACAATATAAAAAGTGCTAAATTAGCACATCTTGTGACATCTTTGTAATATTGCTGCAGTAGTTTAAATTTTGCGACAAGGGAACTATAGAGATGAATGCAGGCTGAATTTGACTGAAAAGTGGGTACCGGCATACAACATATCAATGGGATGTATGAGTTATATCTCTGGGACTGGGCTCTTGGCATAAATATTCATCAAAGCTCATGATTAGTTTCCTGAAAATCCTACATGAAGAATGCAGGAACAAATTAAATTGGTACGGTCAATGACCAAACTTAGAGCATTTTGGAACGAGTCATCGGATGGTCCTAGGGCTATCTGATCCAAAAGATGAAATTGGCACTTGGTTTAGAATGTGTCATAGGATTTGCTTCATCTATCACTGTGAGGTTGCAGCAGCCATCATGACATATTTCCTGTGAAACCCATCCACAAAAGCAGCAAACAGACACCAGCTGGAGTGGCACTACCTGGGCAGACTGGCCCATTGAATCCAATGTGATGCTAAAATGCATGGAAAAATTATCAGTGACACATTGGATAGACTGTCAGATAAAATTTGTACAAATGTGCCTACAAATTCTACTGCAATATTTTTATGACAGGTTAACATTAAAAAAAAAAAAGACAACACTACTATCATCCTTCTCTTTTTCCTCTTACTTTCTTAATGAAACAGAAAAGGATGCAAAACTCTGTTATATTAAAAAAAAAGTAATAGAACAAGGAACAGACAAAAGCGTGCAAGCTATTGGATTTGACATCAGCCAACTAATACTATGATGAGCCTGTTTAGTTTGGATTAGACATCAACCAAACATGATGAAGCCTTTTGAACCCTATCTCTAACCTTGCAACTTTATGGGTGCCCTGCATGCACATTGTCATCTGAAAGTAAATGGGTTGAGGAGATCATGAAGCTTCTCCAAAGAAAAATTGCACCACCAGTAAAAGGCCATTGAATGAATGTCACCATCAGAAATGACAAGAACATGTGTACCTGCAGACTGTTAACAACTTTCGGTGCCGTTCTGAAAGGGAAACTTAGTATTTGATTTCACTCCACACTGAACCTACTTATAAGTTACCCAACATTCCGTCAAAAAAAATTACCCAACATATTATGCACATTTGATAGAAAATGTGGTGTTAACAATTAAAATCTGAGAGGTGAAAGTCACTAACAGTAATAGCTGATGGTCAAGTCAGTTCAATGCACTAAAAGACTAAGCCTTCTCCCAGATAACAAGTCAACTCGCAAATAGTTGAGCCACTACTGTTTTCTAGTGGGCAGGCGAAAGAGTTCAATGTTCACTCAATTTGTCAACCGAAGATACTTTAACACAAAGAAATTCAGTACCACATCCTTCCAACACATGTATATACACACAAAAGGGCACGCTAGTGGCATTCTATATTGAATGGCATTTACTTATATTAGGTTCTTTCCATGTCATAACATGGAACGAACACATTAAGGGAAGTGGGGTGAACGGGGGAACTCCAGTTGGTAATATGATCCTTTACATTCTTAAACCTACAAAAACTCAGCATGCTAATGTGTATGGTGCAGTGATATTAATCAGCTCAAACAATAAAAATGTAGCTGACAATCTAACTAATCTTATCTAAAAAGCCCTGGCCTCATGTCAGAAACAGGCTTTGGCATTACAGGACCCATGCAGGAAAATAGCGATGGTTTTTTGGGCTTAGGACCAAAGAGAAAAGTTCGGAGTGGTACCCCAGCCTTCACTGACATAGCTCTGAAGTTATGTTGTGTCCGGCTGCTTTTCCCAATGTTGAGTTCAATATTCTCTCTGAGTTTCAAAAGAGCTCTCCCAACCTCTACTTGTAGGCCCCTTACATGGTCAAGCCCAGCTTGTAGCTCTTTGGTAACCTTGTTATTCTCTTGTTTCATACTGCTCACCTCTCCTTGGAACTTTGCAGCCTGGAAAGGAGTAAAGTGAGCTTCATCAGTTTGATTTAATTTTGTTATCTTTGATATCTCGTCTTGTATGCTGCACAGCAATGAGAATCTACTCTCTAGCTCCCCTTGTAACAGAACGTTGTTTTCTAACCAAACCTGCAGGTCAGTGTTCAAGTCACGGAATTTCTTTTCAAGGGCAGCTGACTCTTGTTTAATAGCAAATTGACAAGCAGGGTCGGTGTCTGATCCTTTCTCAGCTTTGGCATCAGTAAATCTATCCAGTTCAGCTTTCGCTTTATCAAATGATTTTTGGAATTTCTGTATATAGTGATATGACGTGCTGAATCTCAACCAGAAGTCCAAGCTTTCCTCCAATACTCTGTCAATCTCTACTCTGAATTTATCCTCTAATGAAGAAACACGTGGTTCTCCATCTTGGCAATTTTTCATGTACTCTTCTATCTCATCGATCTCTTGGTCTTTAATACTAGGATTAGTATTTGCTTCAGATGATTCTTCAGATTTCCCAGGACATTGAGGTTGAAAAGTGTTGAGCTTGGTCTGTAGAGAGCTTAGCATTAGCCTAAGAGAACGAATCTCATCATCTTTTGTTGCATTGGCACTCTTTAACTCCTTCATCTCTGACATTGCCTCGAGATGATATTCTCGATTTTTTATCTCAATTTCTGAAAGTTGTTTCCTTGTATCTTTGTAGTTACGAAGGATGGATGCATAATCTTTCAAGAGGATTTTGTCCTTTCCCTCTAACCCATTCAAAACTAGTTGCTGCCACCCTAGAGTGTCATCTGGCTCTTCTTCTTGTGCCTCACTGAAGATATCAAGTGAATCCAATTGTTGCTCATGCATGGACTTACCTGCAGCATCTGAATCACTTTGAAATGACTCAGAGAGTGTAATACATTTATCTGCATCTTCTTCAGATGCAATTTCTTTGGATTCGGAATCTACCATTTCTTCACTTAAAGGTTCATCCAACTTTTTCACAAAATCATTAAGACTGCTGCATGCTTCAGTTAACTGTCTGTGCATATTTTCATTTTCACTATGCACAGACTTCTCGATCAACTGAATTGTTTGCAGCACCTCCTCAACTTGCTTCAACCTCTCAGATAATTTGCTGGAGTCCCCAATTAAAGTGTCCTTCTCTTCCTCCAAACTGTCCAGGCGCTTATGCAGTTCATCTGCCTCAATCCTCATTCTACAGATTTGAGCATTCTGTGATGAAGCTGAAATTTCTAATGTGATAACCTTATCGATGAGTTCATCAATCTTTCCTGCTAAATGCACTACAGATGCCTCTGAGCACGACTCAAACTGATGTTTGACCTTGTGGCATACCTCCTGCAACTCAAGCTTGCGTTCTTGAAGAATGGGATCATCGTCCGTGGTTGATGGACATGCAGAGCTGTTTACTGCATCCTGGTGATCACTTAGCTCCTTATGATTATGAGGGTGTCCAGATTCACTCTTGAAATCTTTCAGCTTCTTTTTTGCACATATGACTCGCTGAGACTCTGTTGTTGCCTCTTCAGATGATTTCTTTTGCTGACCATGCAAGCTAACCAGTGTATCTTCACAGGAAATAAGGGCCCTTGCAGCCATCAAAGCTCGAGCTTCATTGTCTTCAATTACTGCACTGGCATTAAAAGTCTCTTGCAAACTCCATACCTCCTCTTGTATCTCAGAGGCCCGTTTTTCGATGTCCAAGTACTTATTCAGTGAAGCTTCATAAGAGCTTTTGAAGAACTCTTTTTCGGTCTGCAACACAAGGATTTCCTTCTGCAGCCTCTCAATGTCGTCTTGCGCCTTCTCTTTGCTCAGATGGGAGCTGATCCTTCTATGTGTTTGCGTTCTCTTTGGACCTGAGCTAGTTCTGCTGATATTAATCCCTGTGATACCCTTTGGGAACCCATCACCATTATCATCTTGCAATGAGAGTTGGACTTGCTCAGGAAATGCAGTTGCTATGGTGTGATTGGACTTATGAAGCTCCCCTGATATCCGATCACATCGATCAGCGAGCGCTTGATAGGATCTATAGGTCTCTTGAACGTAATTTATCAGCTCGGGCCTGTTCTTGAAATACAGTTCTGCCTTCTTTGCAAAACTGTCGGCATCTATCTCTATGAGTTTGATCATGGCCTTCACCCTGGTTTCCATCTCTGTAAAAACAATCATAGAAATATAGTTCACGATTTTGAGGCATGAAACCTATGTTTATATCATAAAATGGTAAATCGTTCCTTAGACACGACAATCATTTCATGCTGAAAAGAGATAACATAGATTGGTCACGTATGCTATAAAAAATAGTGCAAATCTGATCTATCAATTGCTATAGTGATCAACATTAACAACAGCGCTAACAGTTGCAGGTCATGATTTCTAGTGCATTCATGTAATGTAGAAATTTTTTATTTTCAAAACCAATGAGGCAGGCGAGAATTCTACCTTGGAGATTGTTGTCGAGCCATTTGGATTGTGTGGTGCGGATGTGGCTCGCCCACCACCACGAGTAGGCGTTGCTCGCCGCGCGCCGCAGCATCGCGGTATTCTCCCTCTGTCGCCTCCTCCCCTCCTATTGGCGCTGCGCTGGCCACTGGATTGGGGGTTGTGCGGGAGCCGGGAGAGCCCCGGGGCGAGAAGAGGCCGGGCGCTGGTCGTGGAGAAAGCCATGGCCAGATGGGGGATCGCGAGGCGGGCGCGCCGTCGTGGGTGGCCCTCCGCAGCGCGCGGGGATGGGGAAACTTCTGGCCGGGCCGGAGGGCAAGCACCGTACAGTTTCGTCAGATTAGTAAGGGATGGGTTAGATGGAGAGATGATGCTGAATTATGATACATGAGTACTATGTTTAGTTGTTTATACAGGATGGTATAAGAACGTGTTTCATTACTTAAAAATGATATAATATATTCATGTACAATTAAATATTTAAAAATAAAAAATATTTCTGCATTTGTAACTTTATACTGTTTTCTTTTTTCCTGAAAAAACACATGCATGATGCATGGATTTTTTTTTCTTATTTACTCTACCATCTGGGCTTGAAATTTTGTTTGTTCCATATATATAATACATGATGTTTTATACAACATTCAATTATAGTTTGATCATGTCATATATATAGCTATCTAATATATGGTCTACCAACCCTCTCAGAATAACGAAGGTGCTCTCCGTGCACATGACCATAACTGCAGTGAAGAATATTGTCATTGCCTCCATCCCATTTTACCTTTTTGTTTAGCCTATTAGTTTTTTAGTTATTTTTTATTCTCACCTTTTTAATGCATCTTTCTATATTGAAATTGGAAAATTCTTTTGCGAGGAAGAAACTTTACAACAAATGGGTACTAAAAAAAATCCAATTATGAAACCAAATATGAAGATTTTAACGCATTGCATGGTACTAACATCACATTCGATTGTCAAGTTATTTGCATTACCTGATGTTAATGTTGAGACTTAACTATTTTATTGTCCTTTTATAATCACATTATTCAATAATTTTGAGAAAATCATGGCATGTTCTGTTGTTAAGTATTTGATGCAAAATTTCTCAAGCATAGCAGTTTGTTGTTCGTGCATCACGCTCACATGCGAAGGCATGCTCCACTCGCTGCCAACTGAAATGAAAACTCAATTCATTTTTTTGAAATGGCATGTAGTGGTTTTTTAGAAACACTAAAAATAAAAATGGTATTGTCCATATTCACTTTTTTACACCATAATTGTTCTGATTTTTTTAATATATTTTTTAGTTGACTGAAATTTAATGTTTTTTTGCGATAACTGAAATTTAATGTTGCACATGACTAAAAACAACTATTCAAAATATGTGAATATATTCGTTGCATCATCTAAAAACAATTACCCCTACCACAGCATGAGAAATTAGAAGGCAGTAATACTTCTCGTAACATGATGTGGAACAATGATAAAGAGAAGAGGAAGTCCGTGCATCATTTTGTTTTATTCGTGGGAAAAATCCATGCAACATTTAAGAGTAGTATACTTATTCAAACATTAAAAAAGACTTATTGTAACATGAAAAAAATATCTGAAGGATTGTAAAATTTCGATCCGACATAAATTTACAACTCCCTTATTTTAGCACCACAACACATGTTGGAGTTTTTAGTAGTACTAAAGTATTTATACAAAACCATGATATTCTGAGAACTTCCAAAATGCTTTATACCGTACGTGCTATTAACAGGACTTGGTGTTCCGTTAAAAAAATATAATCCCATGTAAGGAACCACTACGTACCAGGATGAATCAGGTCCCTAGTCACGACCAGTCAGGGAGCAATTGTTCTGTTATCCCGCTAATTTTTTTGGTAAAAAATTGCTCGATTAGGAGCTCTGCGCGCCCGAAACAAAATTTCAGAACTCCCGCCTGCCACATCATCGATCTGCGCAGCAAGCCACGTCACGGATCCGCGGCATCTCTCCAGCTTCTTATCTCACCCGTCTGTTTCCTTTACATCCAACGGCGCAGTCTTGCTCCGCATCCCACACGGCCACACCGCTCGCCCTTTAAATAAACCCGTCCCCTTCGCTTCACCGCATCCACAAGCGACCCCACAAACCAAGTCCCAAATTCCCCAAACCTCTCTCAAGGTTTCGAGCTCGCAGCGGCGGCCATGTCGGGGCGCGGCAAGGGCGGTAAGGGTCTGGGCAAGGGCGGCGCGAAGCGTCACCGCAAGGTCCTCCGCGACAACATCCAGGGCATCACCAAGCCGGCGATCCGGAGGCTGGCGAGGAGGGGTGGCGTGAAGCGCATCTCCGGTCTCATCTACGAGGAGACCCGTGGCGTGCTCAAGATCTTCCTCGAGAATGTCATCCGCGACGCCGTCACGTACACGGAGCACGCCCGCCGGAAGACCGTCACCGCCATGGACGTCGTCTACGCGCTCAAGCGCCAGGGCCGCACCCTCTACGGCTTCGGCGGCTAAGCGGGGCACGCACGCCGAGGACGGGTGGCCGCTGCAGAAGTCTTGGGTCGCGGTCAAGAAATCGTGGTGGAGGCTTAGTTGATTCGATCCATGATGCTCGTTGTCCATTGTTAGTACTACTCTGTAGTCTAGTAGTTCTTGTTCCTAATCTCGCGGTTAGAAATATTCCCCAAAAAACAATCTCAATGTTGGAAAGTTCTGGAGCCGTGCCCAACTAGAATACTCTATGTAATACTTGGTCCCATTGTGTGTTCTGAACTTGTCATGTGCCAATCTGTTTCTTGTCGCTCGCTCTGTTACAAATTAATTGCCATTTTAGCCTTTCAACATTATCTAAATTACTTATTATTTTTTTTGCGAGGTATTATTTTTGTTTACTTATTTTTATCTTTTTCCTTGTATTATTTCGTGCATAATATGTTTAGCATGTTATTTAGGTCTTGTTTGAATCCATCCGACAAACAATTAGTCAGTTAAAAATTAGTCTTTAGATTTTTAAATAGACTATCTAATTTAAAGATAATAATTAGTCAATCTTCTGATTAATATAGATTAATTGTTAGATAAGAATAAAACTAGTTCTATATATCAATAATTAATTAAGATTTCAAATAGGGCCTTAATTTATATGTTTGATTTTAAAACGAAGTAAATTGGGATGGAAAGTATGTTTTGATTATTGTTTGCTACAAAATCTCACTAATCTATTTATCTGTTTCTGTATCTAGGTGAATCGTTGAGTTGTCGCTTTCTCTTTTATCTTGTGCAATTCGGTGCTGATCTGGTGGTCTAGCGTGACTAGCCCGGTTTGTTGTGGTGGACCGGTTGTGATTTGTTTCGCTCCCTGCCTTTGCTTCTGTGGATGACACGATCGATTCGAAGATAGACTAGATCAGCACCACATTGCTTTTGTGCAGTATACATCATTACCAATCGGGGATACCTGTGGACGCACTTAGGTCCTATTTGAATTAGGTGACTATTATTAGTCTCTAATTTTTAATTTTTAACAGGCTAATTTTTAATCAGCTAAGAATTAGTTTTATATCTGTTTAGAGTTCTGATTAATTATTAATATATAAAACTAATTTTATTTTTGACTAACGATTAGTCTCTATTAGTTAGAAGATTGATTAATTATTAGTTTTTAAATTAGTCGGCCTCTTTGAAGACTAAAGATTAATTTTTAGCTGATTAATAATTAGCTAGGTGGATACAAATGGGATCTTAATCAAACTATTGACTTGCTCGATCCGAAAGATGCACGAGATCACTCGCACACTTAAAATTCGCTCAAATTTTAAGGTAGGGGTCAAGGAGTTGTTTCATTTTTTTAGAACCGTCCTTGACAAGGCCCACTGGCAAGTTTCTCCGGCCTCAATCAACTTACTCAAATTTCGCCCAACTCCAACGGCCCAACCCGGCCACCAGGCTTGGAAAAATCTTTATATTATGAGATTTAGAAATGTATATTACCGTGATTTTTCCTGCCGTTCGGAGATCATCAAAAGTGGTTTATGTATCTGAAAGTGTGAGGAATGGATTAGGCACTAGTGCACTAAATTCTGTCTTATCATCCTGAATAATTTTGTTTTTTTGTTTTTTGAATGGTCATGAAGAGAGGATCCCCACCTGAATTTTATTGATTTTTGTGTGATGTGCCACAAAGTAAAATAAAAGCCTCAAAACAAAACGCTAGAAACAGAAAGGAAGACTGGTACATCAAGAACTAACGAGTATATTAGAGAATGACTACGAAGACAGATCCCACATCCAAGCAACAGACACAAAAGATCCTGAATCCTGAAATAAATTAACTCTTCAGTTATGTCGTTCACTTGGGTCTAACACTAGAGATTGTTTTTTTTTTTTTTGAGAGGTCAAGGCAGCAATGCCGTTTCTTTTACTACTAGTACGTACTATTTTTTCTCTAAGCATTGTTCAAATCACCTGAGCCCGTTCCTGACAAAAACAATGCAAAGATTCCCGGATTGGCAATGCGGATTGTCAGGACAAAAGGCATGATCTCCGTGTGAATGTTCCAGCCCATACTTAAAATTGAATGTTCAGACAGTGTGAAGAAGCCACGCAAGATCAAGGTGGTATGGTCCGGCAACGAGCATAGCGAACCAGTGCATCTTCGATAAAAAAAAAAAGAAGAAGAAAAAAAAAGAAAAAACGGTGCGTGCGTACGGTTAAGGCGTTATGTATGCCATGGGCACCTGCAATGATGTGGGCATGTGGCGGGGCTTCTTGGGCATGGGCGGCGGATCTCCGTGGTGTGGCGCGGCGACACCTCGCCGGCGGCGCGGGAGTCAAAGCAAAGGTTGGCACTGCACGCGCGACGACGACACATCCACACGGTAAGCGAGAGCCTGATGATGGATGGATGGGCGGGCGCCGCGCGGGCCATTCCATCTGCTGGCCCGCAGCGTCTTTGTTTTGTCGCGGTACGCGAGTTAACTCTTTGAGGCCACAGCGCCACACGCTGCTACCGGCTCCGGGAAGGCGAGAGAGGCAGGCAGTGCCCTGCGGCGGCTGCGACGCCACAGCCAGCCGGTAGTAGAGTACTGTAGCTGCGTGAGGGGCTTCGGGCGATCGGGCTTCTGCTGCTTAAACCAGCGATTCGCCGAGTGTCTGCTCTGAACCTCCGGGTTCCGCGCCGCGCGTGGCAAAAATGAAGTGTCCGCGGCGCGGCAGATGGGGGCACAGCACAGCACAGCGCAGAAAAGGTGCCCGTCGCCGCCCCGTGCCCGCGGTAACGGAACGCGGAATTAAGCCTGCGAGCGTGGCACGGCCCCTTTTGTTCCCGTACTTTTCCGTGGCCGCCCGCTGTTGCCGTCGCGAGCCGACGACGGTGGCCGGCGCGGCGCTCCGCATGAGCTGCATTTATGGAGGGCCGGGCACGTCTGAGGGCTCTCGCCTTTCGGGGGGCCCAGGCCAGGTGATGCACGGATACTTGCACTGTCCAGGGTGCCCGCGGTTATCGGTGGCGTCAGCGTGCAGGGTGAAGTAGTTGGAGGAGGTAGTTGCAGCAGGGTGAAGTGTGCCGCGGTTACCAGTAGCTTTCGGCTTCCATTCCGGAAGAGGAAGGCGTTCCACAGCCTTTTACAGTGACCTGCTTTCTTAGATGGGGATTCGTTCGGGCTTGGGCGGTACGGTTTCAGATATGCAAACTGAACCAACCCGGAAGAAAAGATCCAGCTTGTTGTGGTGTACACTGAAGTCTGGAGTGGAGATCATCCCATTTTAGAACCTTGTCAGAGTAACGTCTTTAGCCAATCATAAGAGGGTGGACTGGGCAAGCAAAGACTTGGAATAATGGATTTAGAAGTGATTCCTCATCTTTGTAGTAAAATTCGGTTGCCTTGCCATTACGGTACTTGTACTTGGCGTGTCACATGCTGCGCCTACTGCCATACTGTAACTTGGTTTTACAAACCCTTTGGGGCCAGTTTGCTAACCAACGCGTTGGTTGCTTTACTGACCCCCAGCCCGGTCCAAGTCCAACATGAAAATAATCAAAGAGCGGTCGACGCAACCTAAATCTACGAACTTCAGTGACATCTTTGTTGTGAAATGGCGAGCGAAGGGATCATAACACTCCACTAAGGTCTAAGGTTCCATTCACTTTTGCTCCGTTTCCCTGCTTCGGTTAATAACATGTGTCAACTATGTTCATTTGATAAGCTTATGCACTATGTTTAAGTTACACATGCACCCGTCAAGGTTCTAGATCGAGGAACCAATCGTACTTTGCCGCCAGAAGCTTAAATTTTTTTTTTTTGAGATGGTAGGAACATGCGTTGAATAATCGAGCACCGTACTCACAAAGATCCCAACTCCTAAATCCTAATCAAAGAATATACGAGCCAAGTTGCCGTTTTCCTTCTTAAGCCCTCGTTTTCTCATCACCCACCCAACCTAAATCGCACCCATTCGACGTGGCAGTCAGCTAACCCACCCTCTTCGCCCCCCTGCAGCAGCAGCGCAGACCATCATCGTGTGCAGCTTCGCCGCGGCGGCACCATCATCCCCCGCGCACCGCGCGTTGGTCACCAACACTATCCCGTTCCCCACACCCCTGACTTGGCCCGTCTCAGCAGGCACGTCCGTACCACCAGGCCGCCACGACCGCCACCCTCCGCGACGACGCGCCTCGCGCACCAGCCTTTAAAGCTTGAGCTCCACGCTCTTCGCAAAGTCGTAACCATCGCTTGGAGAAGCAGCGCTTCCCCGTAGCCCAGACCCCACACCGCCGTGCGTTGTCGCCGTACTACGTCTCCTCTCCTGAAAACCACACCACCACACTCCCGTGTCCACCTCCTCTCCTCCTTACTTAAACTCGGCTTCGTGCTGCTTTTTTGCGGCAGTGGGCACAGAACGGAAAGTAGAAGCCCTTAGGTGCTGTGCTGTGCTGTGCATGCATGCGATGGCGCCCGGCATGCACGACGCCCTCCCGTTCCTAGCCTCGCCCCCGGCGACGAAACCGCAGCCAAGGGAGCGGGGCAGGAACCCGCCCCTCGCGGAGATGCTCCGCCTCGTCGGCGCAGCCACCGTCGACCCGACCGCCGCCGAGGAAGACTACGGCTCCGCGTCCACGTTCTCGCTGCCGCTGCCGCTCCCCACCACGCCGCCACCAGGACGCGGCGTGGTCAAGGGTGGGGTCGTCGGCGACGCCGACGGCGAGGGGGCGGCGGCGATCGGGCGGAGCATCCAGTTCCGCCTGGCGTTCACCAACCTGACCTACAGCGTCCGGGCCAAGCAGCAGCGCGGCCGCAAGGCCCCCGGCGTCCTGCCACTGCGGCGCCGCGTAACCGCGCCGCTCGACGCGGAGCCCGCTCCTAAAATGCGGGCGCTGCTGGACGGCGTCTGCGGGGAAGCGAGGGAGGGCGAGATCCTGGCCGTGATGGGCGCGAGCGGGTCCGGCAAGTCGACGCTTATCGACGCGCTGGCCAACCGCATCTCCCGCGGCGCGCTCAAGGGCGGCATCACGCTCAACGGCGAGCCGCTCACCGACGCCGTCGTCAAGTCCATCTCCGCGTACGTCATGCAGGACGACCTGCTATTCCCGATGCTCACGGTCACCGAGACGCTCTCGTTCGCCGCGGAGTTCCGCCTCCCCCGGACGCTGTCCCCGGCGAAGAAGCGCGCGCGCGTGCAGACGCTCCTCGACCAGCTCGGGCTCCGCGCGGCCGCCGACACCATCATCGGCGACGAGGGCCACCGCGGGGTGTCCGGCGGCGAGCGCCGCAGGGTCTCCATCGGCACCGACATCATCCACGACCCGATCCTGCTGTTCCTCGACGAGCCGACGTCGGGGCTCGACTCCACCTCCGCGTTCATGGTCGTCAAGGTGCTCCGCCGCATCGCCGAGAGCGGCAGCGTCGTCATCACGTCCATCCACCAGCCGAGCCACCGCATCCTTGGACTCCTCGACCGCCTCCTCCTCCTCTCTGGCGGCCGCACGGTCTTCAGTGGGCCGCCCTCGGCACTGCCGGCCTACTTCGCGGAGTTCGGGTACCCCGTCCCCGACAACGAGAACTGCGCCGAGTTCGCGCTCGACCTCATACGCGAGTTCGAGGCCTCGCCGGCGGGGACCAAGCCCCTCGTCGACTTCAACCGGACGTGGCAGCTCATGCACGCGCCCAGCCTGAATGCTGCTCCGTGGGCGCCTACGATGTCCCTGAAGGAGGCGATCAGCACGAGCGTTTCGCGTGGCAAGCTTGTCTCGGGCACGGACGTCGTGGAGGCGGCGCCGGTGCGCACCTACGCGAACCCGTTCTGGGTGGAGATGAAGGTGCTGACGCGGCGGTCGGCGCTCAACACCCGTCGCATGCCGGAGCTGTTCCTCATCCGGCTCGGCGCCGTGGTGGTCACCGGCGCGATCCTCGCCACCGTCTTCTTCCGCCTCGACCAGTCGCCCAAGGGCGCGCAGGAGCGGCTCGGCTTCTTCGCCTTCGCCATGTCCACCATGTTCTACACCTGCGCCGACGCGCTGCCGGTCTTCCTCAACGAGCGCTACGTCTTCCTCCGCGAGACGGCGTACGGCGCGTACCGCCGCGCCTCGTACGTGCTCTCCAACGCCGTCGTCTCCTTCCCGCCGCTCGTCGTCCTCTCCCTCGCCTTCGCGCTCACCACATTCTTCGCCGTCGGGCTCGCCGGCGGCGCGTCCGGGTTCGCGTTCTACACCCTCGCCATCCTGGCGTCGTTCTGGGCCGGGAGCGGCTTCGTCACGTTCCTCTCCGGCGTGATCCCCCACGTCATGATCGGGTACACCGTCGTCGTCGCCGTCCTCGCATACTTCCTGCTCTTCAGCGGCTTCTTCATCAACCGCGAGAGGATCCCGGACTACTGGATTTGGTTCCACTACCTGTCGCTCGTCAAGTATCCGTTCGAGGGCGTGCTGCAGAACGAGTTCGGACGCGGCGGCGAGTGCTTCGTGCGCGGCGCGCAGATGTTCGACAACTCGCCGCTCGCGGGGCTGTCGGACGCCGTCAAGGCACGGGTGCTCGCGTCCATCAGCTCCGCGCTCGGCGTGGGCATCCGCGCTGACACGTGCGTCGTCACGGGGCGAGGCGTGCTGCAGCAGACGGCGGTCACGCAGCTCGGCAAATGGGAGTGCCTGCTCGTTACGGCGGCCTGGGGGTTCTTCTTCAGGGTCTTGTTCTACTTCAGCCTCGTCCTCGGCAGCAAGAACAAGAGGAGGTGATCGTGCCGTCGACCTAGTATATCTGTGCGCGCGCGCGCGTATGTACATTTGAACGGCCATGGAGGAAAGCAAGCGTGAAAGTGGGAAGCGAAGGAAGACGTAGTCGACTAGGTGGTGATTGCTCATGTTGTTTTTGTTTTTCTTAATTCATCTGTTAAATAAGCTGTTCTGCAAGTATACATATGCTTGGATCCACTAGTAGCTGTTCGTTCGTTACTTCTTTTTTTGCCTTTTCTCTTTTATGTGCCCAAAATTCCAAAGATTAAATTCAAATGGATGACCATTTGTTTTTTTTTTTTTTTTTTGAAGGGTCATGGATGACCATTTGTTGTTGTCTTCTCGAACCATCAGCGTCAATACTCAGAAGAACCAAAAGAGATATTACTAGTTGACTTTTTATTGCTTCAAAAAATAGTTGACTCTGTTTTGTTCTGCTTGTCCTCTACTAACTCGCAGCACCTTTGTTTGGTGACTCCTGCTTTGCAAACTCATATTAACCTCGTTCAAAAATGCGCCGGGGGAGAAGAATCTTCTTCTTCTTTCAACGTGGGCAAGAAGAAAGCTAGCCGCATAGTACCCCTCTTTTTTTTTCTTCAAACTTTGGAAAGAACAAATTTATGGTCTTATTGTATGGCACTGTACCTCGTTTGGTCGTCGATGCGGAACCTTAACATAGTGATTTTTGTTGCTGTCATGTGATGGTACATGAGCCTAGTTGGAGTTAGATATGAACTGCAGGAGCGGTTGGTTACAGTAGGTGCCTCATCATATCCAAACGGTCTTACTGACATTGACCCGGTCGTAATAATTAAGTACTATTAGCTATAAGATGATACAGCGGCATGCAAGTACTAGCTTTTTACTATCTTTTACGTACTTTTTTTTCTTTTATCTAGGTTTTACTCTCGTGTTATTACTAAACTAGCCTGTTTCAGTCAGGAGTTTGATGTGACTCTATCAGTATATTTTATTGGTGGCTGCTGCATCTGCAAACACTTATATATCTTACAGGCTAATTCGACTCATTTCCTAATAAGTAATACCAACTCAAACCATGACTTGGGTTAGCATTAGCATTGAACGGGAATGATGACTCAATGAACGGAACAGAAGAAAGCAGCAAGTGGACCAATGCAGAAGAATCAACCATCATCAGAAGCAGCGCATGCGCATCGTATTCGTATGCTACAGGTTGGTTGCCGGGCAAACAGATATCTACTAGAAGGAAAGCAAGCCGAGCACGTGGCCGGCGGTCTTTGGCGCTACGGCGGAGGCGCGGTGGCCGTTTACCGGGGCTTATTGTTATAGATGAGCAGCACCGTACCAAACCGGCGAGACACACAGGGGAGGGAGATACCGCTACGGCAAGACGAAATTGTTTTCTGTATGTACACCACTTGGATACACTTGTCCATGCGACGACTCCGAGATAGTAATAATGTACACTAGGGCGCACGCGCACGCGTACGATGCATGCCCTGCCTGGTCGTGGCGGCGCCGTGTAGGTCGGCGATCGCTCAACGAACTCGCACCGGCCGGAATCGCGCGCTCTACAGAATGTGACTGGACAAGCGGCCACCTGGTTGGTGTTACTACATGTTTAGGTTGCAGTTTCTCTCGGCTTTACAGTATTTATTATATTTCGAAACTGAAGCCTATACTGCCGCCGTCGACGTCTCTTACTCTTACACAGCTATACTAGTAGTCGTCGTAAACAACATCCGTCGTATGGCATGATGCTGCTACTATAGTTGCGTACGGGAGCGAACAGCACGGGGAAGAGGTTCAGAACAATACATACTTCCACGGACGATTAACCCTAACTAACAAGTTTGTACCTCTTACAAAATTCATTCATCCAAAAAATTTGCCGCCGCTGTATCCGTCTTGCTGGTTTCCGGAATTAAGGTGTCGCCGCACTAACTTTTCACTCGTGCATGTATCACGATGACCTTTTTTTTCAGCACGGGTGAATCGCCCAACCCGGTAAACGCCCAGCTAGCGGCCGTTCTGCCTCCCGAAAGTTTGGGCGCACACCGCCGTTTGGCCGGGAGGGGAGATCCGTGATTGTGAGCAGCCCCGTCGACCCAAGACCAAGAGTCGGAGACGAGCTCACGAGCACATGGATGACTCATGCTCTGGCCGACCAGCGGCGGCAACATGGCGCGCGTGAGCCGTGGCAGATACAACATGCAGCGCGGACGCAATCGATGGTGTGTGTGCCCGCATTTGGTGCTGGGGTTGGAATAGCCAGCTCAGCCGGGGAAGGTAGACGGGTCCTGTCGCGGAACGAGCAGCTCCTTGGCTGTTGTATGCTAGTACTCGTTTCTGGAGACGCCATTGAAACCAAAGACAGAGACATGCAGAAAAGGAAAGGAAGATGCGTTGTGGTGGGCCGTCATAAGCATCTCAGGGCTTTGAGCCGATGGGGTGGGCTGCCTAAAGCCCATGAGAGCCGATTGCGACTTGCGAGGTGCGACAGAAAGATATATAAAGCCACAATAGAAGAGCCAGCTCTACTATCCTCCTCGCCTCGCCTCGCCTCCCCGTCGCCGTCGCCGTCGCCGTCGCCCGCCCGGACTGTGTGCCGTCAGCCTCGCCTTGTTTCCAGTCAAGGACTCGAGGTACACTGCCTTTCACAACCCTGTTTTACGAATTTCAAGTTTTGCGTGAGAAATATGACCTGCATTGGCCAGGTTTCGAAATTGGGTCCTCCCGCCAAAAAAAGAAAACGAAAAGTTTTTCGAAATTGGGTCGGATTTTGCGTGCGGATGGAGATGGCGGGGTCGATGCCTGAAGATCAGGTGACGAGAAGTCTGCCTGCGGACCCCGACCGGAGGATGGTGCTGAGGGTGGATAAGGCTAATGGTAAAAGGAGTTTTAAATTTTCTGACCTCTACAGATCGTTGTTAGAGAGGCGTGAAAAGGGTGATTACTTCGTCTTTCAGCGTTGGGACTGGGAAGAAGGCCGCGGCAAATATTTCGGTTCCTTCGAGGATACTAGTAAGCTAATCCTATTCGTTATGCTAATTCATTCATCTCGTTAAGATCCTCAAGATTGATGTACATATTACTAGTAAGTATTTTTTGTACTAATAAGTTTTAAGTTGGATTGCTGCTAATGATGAGTTAGCAAGGAATTTATGAATTTTTTCCAGTCTAAATAGTGGTTTGCAGGATTGCAACTCAAACGTATCGAGTCAGGATATTTCATAAACCCAAATTTCTCAGCAAGGTTAAGACATTTTTGTTTATTTAGAGTAGAAAATTACACCCCCCCCCCTCTTGTTTTTAAAAACAATTTTTTCCCATAGGTTCGAAGGTGTTATCATCTCTTGAAAGGCGATTTATGGATGAGCGATATTTTGTTATAGATATATGTGCCGTTCAATTGATTAAATCTTTGTTGTAGCTGTTGTGCCAGCCATGTCCCATACGTTTGGACCCACTCCTATAAATACTGTCCTGGAACAGAAGTCTGTGATATTCTCCATCAAAATTACTGAGCTTAAAGGACAAAATGATCTGGAGTGGCCCTTGCAAGTATATGGCTTTGTCGCTATAAGGGACTCGGTAGATCCAAGACGCAATCTTCTTTTCCAGAGAGATTGGTCGAACTGCCAAACCATAACTAAGAAGGTATTTACCATATACATATTGTGTCATGCTATTTTCTTTTCCTTACCCTTTTCTGATTCTATTTTATATCGTTTATCTTGGACGCATGATATTGCATTTTTCTTTGCTGTGTTTCAAATCAAATTCCCACTGTGGGAGCACTCCCTCCATTTTTTTTTTGAGCAATACTCCCTCTGATTTTAAATTGAAGCACTAACCAATTAATTTAAAGCCAGAGGGAGTATCTGTTACTAAATCTAATGTTACCTTTTTTTCATTATTCACTTATTGGTTAAAATAACAAGGCACAAATAAATAGTCAGGTGCTATTTTCTACGATCTAAATTCCCATTTTATCCTTTTCTCGTTTTTGCTGTGGTAACTTTTTTTATTGTTAATGGACGTTCTATCCTGGTTGTCGTGTTGGAAAAACAAGCCATTTTATACTTGAATTTGTTGTTGTTGGGTAGATCTAAACGATAATTATCTATGATGCTGCTTGCAGAAACCATTTTGCTGTTAACAGGCCCATCTCGTGCAGTTGTGATAATTGATCCTGTTTCATTTGAAGTTCAACTGAAAGCAAAAGGCAATACTGATCCTTCTGAAGATAAAGTTCTTGCAGTTGATGCCGTCAGTTCTCTGCATGATATTGCTTATAGGACTATAGGAGTGACCCACCTCGCTCATTTACAATTAATGTCCATGGCATGCATAGAAAGTGGAGGTGGAGCTTACACAGACACTACTTGCACAATCAGTTTGAAGCCACTATAATGGTCGAAGTTCATGAAGGATCATGGCCTAAACGTAGTCCAGGACGAGTCACTGCCTGCACGGTTAGCATTCCTGATCGGTATGTTGAGCTTTTAGATTCTGGACGTGAAGCAGTAAATTTCAGTACTTCTGGCTTGTTTAAGCTTTCAAGGCGGGTTGTTGCTGTGGAATTAAGTGGACAGCTGATAGTTAAAGTGGAGCCTAAACATTTTGGTGAAGTTTTGAAAGGTCAATCCATTTTTACGCCGAAATGGTCCACCATCAGTTACCAGAAATGTCGTCTTCTTAAAAGGAAAATGAGGCCTTCGCATTGTGTGTTGGGAATCAATGTTGCTTGGTCCCTTCTCACACCACTGGCTATACGTCCATATCACGGCTATAATTTATAATGTCCTGCTCTGTTGGAGCTATAGTCATTTCCATTGATTTTTGAAGTGTTGCCAGCATGGCATCGTGCTATGTAATCTCCAAAGTCGTTTGTTTCGTTAGAAGTCAGGTACTTGTGCTTGCATGGCATCGTGAGTTCGTCACATGTATTATGTTGCCTACACTGTTACGTTGAATGCTTGTTCTGCTTCATAGAGGTGTACTCAGTGTGCTTTTAAAATGGAATAATTCAATATAGTTTTACGGATACCTGAACTTTGCTTAGATTGGAGTGCATAATAGTCGTTCTCGTTCACAAATGAAACATGCTCATTGTCGCAGTTTGGGCATATTATGAGCATGTAACATTGATCTTGCCCAGAAAATGATTGATTTCTTTATAAAACTCGACACTTACACTTTATGTTTTAAACACTTATTATACGATCTGCTATATACAATCTCGACTATTCTATACCTGCATCAGTTCTGTCATCTAAATTCAAATTGAAAATGCCTCTCTATGAGTCTACTTTTAAACTGTGCGTACTGCATATAGGTTCTCATTTGGTATCCGATCACTGCCATGCATTTGGTATCCGATCACTGCCAGGAATCTTAACAACTGGACAATGATGCACCAACGAGCATACAAAAATGTTTTTTTATAACCCCCTTGACAATAGCACAGACCTCTAACCATCAGAAATGCCTCCAGCAAACCAACTGATTATCAGTATTATCCCCGTAGTTACAGACTTACAGTATTTTGTGTTAATCATCAGCATAAAACAGCTGGAGGCAACAGAGAATAGAAGTTTGAGGCGTGGCAAAATGACAACATTGATTAATTTCCCCTAGCTCACAACACAAGCAATCCAGTTATCACAAGCAAAATAGCTGGCAGCTTCTGAAGCTTAAAGCAGGGCGTAGAAAAGAAGATTTTCCACAACACGACGATAAATATAAGCTAAACCCTGATTCTGTATAGTATGATGAACATCACATCGAGGAGATACTGAATGGAAGAAGGATGTTCCACTTCACTGTGCATCCCTCTAATAACTTTAGAGCTCAAACTCCTCCTCACGGAGTGCCAGCTCTGCAGCTTCCTCCTCATCGTCGTCCAGTGCAAAGTACTGGTTCCTCTCGGCCGGCCTGAACATGTAGAACATGAACATGTAAAATGCCATGGTGGCCACCTCCTCGGCAGCAACGCTCACCCATCTGTACTTGTAGTTGGTGATCGTCTTGAGCGCATACACGATGATCCTTGTGAAGTACAAGTATCCAATCACTACGACATAGAACTGGCGGAACAGCGTGAGCTTGGCCAGAGTCCGTGCTGCCTTGCCGTCAGTCTTGGATGACTCCCGCAGAGAGCGCATTGACCAAACAACTGGGAAGAGCACCGCGCAGCAGCAGGCGACATCAACAAACAAGAAGATCTGGTTCCATGTCACCCATCCCTCCAGGAAGGGTCCAGTCTCACCGACCACGGCGGCAGCAATGTTAGCTGCAACCTGCAACGGGATGACCACCATGAGCACCTTCTTCTCCTTGTCCTGCAGGAACGGCTTCAGGAACGACCACCCGGTCCCAATCAGAGCAATCACAGCGAACAAGATGACACCCTTGACGAGCTGGAACATGTAGAACATGACGTCCCACCCGTGCGGGGTACCGGCGGTACGGATGTAGTGCTGGTCCTCGGCCGCGGAGATGCAGTAGAGCATACGCGCGACGAGCAGGCCGGACATGAGGTGGTGGATGCGGTGCGCGGAGAGGCGGTTGCGGTAGAGGGTGACGTAGAGCCAGACGGCCAGGAAGACGACGTAGCAGACGGTGAAGAAGGCGTAGATCCCGGGGACGGGGGCCATGCCGACGGAGAGGTAGTCCCTGGTGCCGTCTGGGTTGGTGTTGTACATCTCGGTTCGGACGTCCATGGTGACGGCGGTCTCGGGCGCGCAGTTGGCGAAGAAGAGGCTGTACTCATCGGGGTGGCTGATGGGGAAGGTCTTGGTGTAGGGACCCTCACCGTCGAAGTCGCCGAAGGTGAAGAGCGGCGTGACGTAGGGGCTGGAGAGGACGCACCCGGGCCGGGCCTCCGGGTGCGGGTTCAGCTCCGTGGGCGGCTGCTGCTCGTAGATGGCCTCGAAGAGCGACTCGTCGGAGAGGAGGAAGAAGCCGAGCTGCATCGGGTCCGGCTTGGAGAGCTTGGACGAGGCCTTGACGCCGGAGACGGTGACAGTGACCGAGCCGCGGCGCGTGAAGCCGAACTTCTCGAAGAGGATGGAAGAGCGGGAGTCGTCCTTGAAGGACTCCTGCTTGATCTCCGCCGCCGACGGGGGGAGGAGCGCCCCGGCGACCGCGACGAGGACGAGGAGCGCGCGGACGGCAGCGGCTGCGGCTGCGGCCATCGCAGCGAGATCTGGGTGCGGGCGGAGCGGAGGGGGGATCCGAGCTGGAGTAGTAGAGAGGTGCGCGAATTGGCCGGACGGATGGGTCGAGGTGGAGAATTTTTCTCCTTTTCTGATCTGATGAGGGAGGGGCTTTGGGACTTGGGAGATGGGGTTGGGGGCTGCGCGCTGCGTTGGATCCACTTTGAGATTGGTGGCGACGTCCTTTGCGGAGACTTTGACCTTTGACGCTTAGCAGGGAAGAAAGCGCGCGGGAGTTTCTTGTCGGTGGAGGCGTTGGTTCCTGATCGTACGGTGGGCGTTGTGTACCCACTAGACGGTGCGGGCCAATAAAATTGCGGCGACCACGTATGTGCAACAAAATCTACAGAGAGAGATGGTTTCGAAAACAACAGAAAGGCCAAGCTAGAGAGAAGGGTTGAGGAATCGTTGACGAGACGAGGATGAGGAATCAATGGCGTCGCCGCCCGCCGGGCGGTCCGGGTCCGCCAAGATGTGCGACGACGCGCCGTGCCGTAAAGGTTAGCAGTGTGTGTGCTTCATGGCTTCCACAACGAGCGGCGACCGGAAGACTGAGGTTAGGCTTGGATGCACTGCGTTTTGGTGGCCGAGAGTGCGTACTGACAGTGACACGGGCACACGGCACAGGTCTTGAGCTTTCTAGCTATAACAATGATAATCCGCCCTGTGGTTTACTGCTGGCTAGTTGCTGGGGAAATCGAGACGAAAGCAACCAAGGGAACATCAACCCTACTAGCAGCGTTCTGCCTTGTTATGGCGCGTGCGCGTCACGTTGAGTCGTTGAGGCTCTTCTCATGTGACTCGCGACTTTGTGGTAGTTTGGATTCACGCGTTTGTTGTGGACAGACCGAATCTCGGCGAAGGAAGCCTGGCGTCCTGGCCGCCGGCGGCTGGCGAGGAATGACGATAGCCCGTGGGCCGTTCTGAAACGAGATGCCATCCACAGCCCACCATTTGATACTGCCATAGCCAATTCAAGCGATTCAGCCCATGGATCGCTAGCACTGCAATTAGGTTAGGGATCACTCGTGTTATACTACTTCCACAGCCCATGAGCCGAATCTGCAGAGTTCCGTCATCGTCACTTCACGCCAGCACACCCACCCGTTCCACACGGAGACGGAGGATCTTCTATCTCGGCGTGACAGCATCATCAAATTCAATCAAGTGTCTTAACTCTAAAGCGTGAACGGTGAACCCCATTGTCAACCGGCATTGTCAAAAGCTGATGGTAGATTGGTAGCACGTACCCAACCCAAGATGCATCTTGTCCGGCTCTTCGGGGTTTTGTTCGTCAATCTTAGGTGGGAAGACGTGTAGCCATCAACTCTCTGGTCAAAATGATATTGTCGGCTTTACTTCCAAGATATGGTGACGTTTCAATTTTGCGTTCTCAAAACTGAAATAAAAAAAGCATTCAAAGTTAAGTGCAGTGCACGGACGAATTTGTCATAGGCAGTTCTCTCAAGAAAATGTCCCAACAGACATGACCGAACCCCGCAAGGGATAAGGGAAGTCCTGATAATACTACTCCCCACTAATCACAAAGATAGGAAGGAACGGACCGGCGCATCTGGCCTATGCGTCACGTCGTGCATGTACCATACTGTACAAGCATCGACAAAACAAGTCCCCAAAAAGGCCACAACCACAGCTTTCCACCTTTTTTTGCTGGAAAAAGAGTCATTTTGCTATTGGTCTATAATATATTATCTTTCCAACAGCTAGTTCAGCCACATGTTGCTTACAAAAGAAAATCTTGTGGTTTTTCTGACACGTCCCTCAAACTGATCGTGGATGAAGTACTTTTTTCACAGATACGTATACATGTTACAATCTAGTGGCCGAAGCATTATTGTTACTGTACTTAAGGACACTGAAGCAACCAAGGTTACAGTTTCATGCCACAGGCAATTCGAAGAAGTAATCATTACCGTGAGCAAGAGCCTCTGGAGCTGGAGCCTGGAGGGATAAGAGCAGTCAAAATTCAGCACGAGCTTTCCGTCCGTAGACTATCAGAGGCCCCAGAATTGCTGCGACAACCGAAGCTTTATGCTTCGATTCCAAGTTTGGAGACGCGGCAAAGAACACCTCGAGCTTCGGGAGGTTTCAGAGTGCTCTGTGTGTTGTGCAAAAAGAATTGGAATCCCACTACGAAATGTCCGCCTGGTACGGAGAAGAAATATCAGCAAAGCACCCCTGCAGCTTGTTAGGCCACTCTGCAAAATAAACATATACTAAGTTAATCATCTACCATGCTCAAACTGTCGCCTCTCACGCGCAATGTACCTTCAGGTACAATAATCATGTTCCATTAAAAAACAATAATCATGTCCATGCATGTCGCTAAGTAGGTAATGACTCGTGAATCGCCGGGGCGGTGCACTGTTTCTACAACATTCCTGAGAGTTTCCAAGAATGTACAGTGTGCGAGCGCGGATCTTTTTCAAGTTGCAACCACCACCAAACCAACCATGCATGTAATAGTGACTCCAAAAGAATACACAATCCTCCTTTAGACCTGCAATTCAGCGGATTCACTCTTCTGGTATATAAACTCTGTACGGTGACATATTTTCGTTATTAAGAAGAGAGTTAGGCACTTGATGCACCACCTAACCTAGTTGACATCCCTTTCTAATTACTAGCTCTTTCTTCCAAAAAAGAATACAGGCCTGCCGATGGTCAATGTGCGTCAGATTAGACAAAGTATCATGCGGTAGAGTAAGCAATTTTTGGAATGTGGCTTAGCGCTCTGGCTACATAATGACGTATTAGCAGATATAAAAAGAGAATACCACGAAGTTGAGGACTTTTGCCAGTGGCAAATGGCAATTTATTTATGTGCTTACTCTTACCAGGAAAAAAGGTCTTGTTTCCACAAATATCGGGGTCCATCCATGATGTTTAAGGAGATCTTAATGTAAAAATAAAAAGAACAATAAGTAACTAGAAATTGGCAAAATGAAGCTGCCACCCAAACTTGTCCCCATAGCTAATACTCATTAAAAATGATATTAAAAGCTTCGAGACGAGCTAATGCATGCCCAGTAGTCAATAATTACACCAAACTACAAAAAGGCAAAGTTGACAATGGATCATCAAGACAGCTAGCAGAGCAGAAGGATGGACTGAGGAAAAGAGAAGGCCATAGAATCAACACCAACGTGCGCACGCTCAGTTTGGACAAGGAACTTAAACAAGGCGCCTAATCTCTTGTGACTGATGTCACTCTCACACTTAGAGAGGTTGACATCTAAACAAAGATGAAGTAATCAAATAAGACATCGCTCCGTGTTTTGAGGGCATGCGCCTTCCCTTTACATTTTAAATCACAAGTTCAACACGACTAGGTCAATCTGCAGGACAACATGTTATCTTGAAAAGAAAATTTACCGTCTGGAATTCCAAAAAGTTTATCATACATCAGTGCAATATGTCTCATGTACCCCACCTTCCCGGCTTTACACCCAAACCCCCACCCCCCCCCCCCCCCCCCCCCCCCCCCCCCCCCCTTTTCTTCCGGGAGCACGAAGGCATTTCAGGTACCATATAGAATCTACCGTCAGGAAATCCAACCATTGGAAAATATAACTTTGTACGCTGGCTTGAAGGAATGTGAAGCTTCCAAGTGCAACCATCCATTTAGCATGTCGACGAAGTGCTTTGTAGGACCTGCACATCAGCACGCGACAGGCACTTTATTAAATCATATATCGGTAAAGGCAGTCACCTCGTTGGCTTAGCTCTTTAATGGTTGCCTTGTAAACCTACACAACAAAACAAACATATAGCTTTGATCATGGAAAGGAGAGAAGCATGCGAAGGAATAGGTAAAATAACCTAATCACATAAAAGTATCGCAGCCACATATAGAGCAATAATAGATTAAAACGGTTACCATGCACTAAGTACTGAATTACATATAGCCACGACAGAAAGAGGATTAGATGCAAACAAAAGGCAGATCATAGGGGCCACAAGGAGTATAAGTCAATATAGAAACCTCTATGGATACAGGAATTCTGCTTTATAGCAAGCCAAAACTTCTTCCACTTACTTCCTAAAACACAACCACCACCTCTGCCAAGACCAACCAGGAAACACAACTCACCGAACACACAACGCATGGCAAGAACAATGGCAAACCATAGCCCCCAAAGCCATGACCAACAACTCCAGGAAGACGACTATATAGATATGGATTTGAGCTCACCAGCAGCAACCAAAGAGGGCACCACCACAGCAAGCTTATTCTGCTACAACACTGCCATGGCAGCCTCCCCACAGCCACAACATTCGCGAGAGTTTGAATTCCAGATGTCAGCTCCACTTGACCAATGGGAGCCCATGGCATCCCCTGCAGATGAGCTCTTCTACAAGGGCAAGCTGCTACCTCTCCATCTTCCTCCACGCATCCAAATGGTTGAGAAGCTCCACGAGATTGGAGCTGACAAGGGCCTACTCTCAGCTAGCACTGCCCCAGCAACACCATACCAGTCATGCAATGCATCAGAAACAAACTCATGTTATGTCAGCGGGGAGATTAACGCGGAGCATTACTTCAATGAGTGCATCTCCGCTGGTATTGCTGTTGGAAAGGAGGTAGCAGCCTCCGAAAAGAAGCCATGGTCCAAGAAGCTCAAGTTCATCAGGCATCTCAACATTGGTCTCAAGCTCAAGGCATCAAAAGCTTACATCAAGACAATATTTGCCACCAAAGGAGGGAATCCAGATGACAAGAATGGCAGGCCTGGAGCAAACGAGCTCTCCAATGCACAGTTCCAAACCTGGAAGAGCCCATTTGGCAATATCAGAAGCAACAGGTACACGGCCTCATCCATCAGCAACAGTACCACACTAGGAAACAGGCTTAAAGAGGACGAAGGTGGCCATAGAAGATCATTCTCCAGCGTCATTATCCGATATTCATCGTCAAACAAGACATCATCTGCTTCATCATCATCATGCTCTTCATCGAATTCATCCTCCTTCTCCATCCAAGGCTCAAATGACTCTGGCTTTGGGCCAGTGCTGAGGAGAAGCAGCAGTGCAAGCTCAGAGATGGACAACCCAATTCAGGGAGCAATAGCATACTGCAAGAAGTCGCAGCAACTGGCCTCAGTGAGGAAGAGTGCAAGTGATGCAGGCTTCCGATTCATGTCATCATCAGCATCAAAAATAGCAGCAGAATCACAAGATGCGGAGGATCTAACTGAGATTACCATAAATGTAAATTCAATGTTCCCAAACAGTTCTGTACTCTTTTGATTATGATATATATTAAATGTTATGGCCTATACTAATATAAATATAGCATTTCTGTTGAAGGACAAACAATTTCAGTATGCAACAACAATTATTGAAACAATAGTCTAGAATTAGTATGTCTGATGTACCGGAGAAAATCTCATAAAGAACTAGACTGCGATAATATTTTTCACTAATTAGCATCACCATGGATACATGTGCCATGAAACAATCAGAGGTAATCACAAGTGACACATAACTATTAACTGAACTGACACAGCATTTGCTTTTCGTTGGATCTTGCTTTTCATACTTGTTACATACTCATCCGTTTTTATATTCTTGTCCTTTCGGACAACTCATTTGCACTAGCAATAGGTCAAAAAAACTGGTCCGAACGACAAGTATAAAAAACATGGAGGAGTAGCTATAAACACATGCATAAATGACTTTATGATTAAACACATATGCCAGTTTACTGAACACAACATAAACATTAGGAGATATATGCAACAAAAATGGCTATGGCACAACACAGAACATAGGTAATTTTATTAAAAAAAAAAAAGAGGAAGAAGCATATTTTTTATATTCCTATGGTTTAACAGATTAGCATAAGTAAATGGATAATTAAACATGGTTTTGTCCTTGACAGATTACCAAAGAGATAATCCAAGAAGGACAAACGGCAAAAGTTCTTATTATGCACCCTGAAGGGCCTAGCTAGTGCCAGTACCAGCAGGTGCAGCTTAAGGTTATATCAACACAAAATGCTCAACCTGCACAACATGTAATTCTGGAAATTGGATATCATCCCTTCGTGCTAACCAAGGAATATGCAAATAGTCTAGTACTAGCTTGTTTAGGAAAAACAAGGCACTCATAATCATAGTCGATACTTCAAACATGAAAGATAAAGGCAAAATCCTTTGACAGACAAAACAAGGCACTAATCACGTTACCGTATTCATAAGTTACAGACGTTGCTCATCTTTAAATGGATAGCCAACAAAACAATTGACACCAATTTCTGTTCTCACCAATGCCTGCCTTATCTCAATGGATGTCCTGATATGCAGGACAATAAACGTTGGAACGATACAAATATTTATTACTGGAACAAAAACAAAGCAGATTGCTATGTATAGAATTAATTGGGTATGACTTAAGCTCAAATGGTTTCATCTATTGATCATTCATAGTGATAAAAACACACAGATGGTAAGTTTTCTGCTGCATCACTGCCAAAAATAAAACACAAGTGTAAAAGTAAGTTGTCACTAGTGTAAATATTACAAGCTTCTTGTCTGTTCCAACAATAAAATATGTGACTAAATGTTGATTTTTGGAAAGCAAAGTTTAGAGAACTAGAGCAGGTAACTGAAATGAATTATTTAATTTGGTTGCTCACGTATGGATTCAGGAAAACTCTGCCTGTGTTTTCAGATATAGCAGTCCCAAGCCTGGATAAAGGAGGAGGGTCTGTGATAGGCTAGGCTAACCAGCAAGCATTTTTTAGTCATGGGTTCAGGAAAGTTGCAAACCAATGGAGAAATCAGCATCATTTACATAACACCAAATTTTGAGCTCAGAGTTTTTCTTAATTTAAGCATGACAAATATGCTGTGCAATGTTAACAATAGATCAGATATGGATCAGCATGTGAACATAATGATTGTCGTTAAAGAACACTGCTTTTCAGAATCTATCCTAAAGTGAGATAAGGAAATCTGTTCATATGATATTGCATTCCATAGGTGAGACTGAGGACATGTTGTAGAACAAATGACCAAGCAAAGACAGGAAACGTTAAACTAAGAGAGCATGTCAAAAAAAGACGAGGCAGCACTACAGCAAAAGATAAGTAGATAGTTATCTGACACATGATGATGTTGAGCAGTGTGAGGGCTAGGGGAGACAGGCTAACAGGACCTACTTAACACCCCATATTTCTTACGAACCCAAATTACAAATTTCATAATCAAATCTTGTGTTTTTTAATGGTAGATCGTGTGTAGTTTTGCATGACATAAGCAGCATGCATTTACTTTTCCTATGCAGTGTGCTTGGATTGATGCAACAAATTGTGCCACCTGATTATTAGTCAGCAAAGTAATTTATGATAAACTATACTAGTCAATAACTAAAGTGTAACCAGGTCATGCGTGCTACAGTGACCATTTCAAGCCTACAATAAGATAACTGAAGCTCATGCCAGTGTAAGTTAGATCAAGGTTGTATAGGCATAACTTTTTTATAAATGTTATTGAAGTAAGCAATGCATGTGAATATTATAAATAAAAGTGTGCTGCTTTCACAGCAAACCACCCTCTATGCTTGTGCTAGCAAGGTGAGTACTGAGAACAATCTCAACAGAAGATTAAAATGTGCAGGAAACACATAAGGTGAAATAGCGAACACAACAAAGTCTCTCCAGATTCCAGTATGTTTAATTGATCTTTAACAAGTTTGTTAACATGTCTACAGTTGCAGTATGAAAAAAAAAAAAACTATACGAGATACAGAACATATCGACATACTAAGAAAGACCTAACTGTGTACTAGGAAGTACCCTATGAAGAAATTAGGATCTGAAGATTTATTGCCAAATTAAAGCAACAAACTCATAACTAGGAATAATTTATAGGAGCACACATAAATTACGAACCGAGACTTTGCAGAAGCATCACAGATTACATCAGCACATATTAAGGACCAAAACGATACCAATCAAATCTTGGAGGGGAAGAAATGAAGTTCACAACTCACATGTACAATAGATTGAGCACGTTTCGTGCCATGAAATTCTTCAAGAAATCAAGCTGCAGAAGCCTTCCACTACAAACAACTTAGCTCTGTGTGGTTGTGTTACAGAAGGAATCGTACAATCAACAAATATTGTGATCTATTGTATCTGTTAGTGTGTACATATTCAACTTCAGAGAGAGACTTTAAGTTTAATACACCCTTTTTCTTTACAAAGCATATACTTGGTTAAGCTCAGTCTCTGAGAGCTCAGTATTATCATACCAGGAGCTTGAGCCACTTCTTCGTGACATCTTTTCCTTCTTTCTAATCTTCCTTATGCGCTTTGATTTCACCACATAGTATGTCATAGTACCAAGTACACCAGCCATTGTGACACCACCTATCAAAGTAACCAGTATTGCTGCCCATTGGAAGTGGCGGCCTAGCACAATATAACAGGAGGCAATGAAAGAAATTGTAGTGCAAACTGATGCTAGCCACATAAGCTTGTTGATCACCTCAACAACCCTTCGTTCAGACTTTGTTTCTCCCCTGACAACTGTTATTTGGACGACAACAACTGCCAATGATGTAAAAAGAGCCACAGCATTGAAGATGAAGAATATCTTAAAGGAGACAGCCTGAACAACAACAGCAACGCCATTGTTATCATTTCCACCAGGTACGGTAAATATAGCTGCAAAAGCAACTGTAGCAAATAGAACAGCAACAACAGTTACAGAGTTTGTTGCATTGTTGATGCCTTCTCTGTGCAACTTTCTGAGTTCCTTAGCAATGCCATGAACATTTTTGTTTGTTCTCCTTGTTTGTTCCAGCTGTGTATGGACATCTTTCTTAATCTCCGTCACTGTCTTCCGTAGCTCATCTCGAGGCTGATTCAGCTCCCTGGATCTAAGTGCACCATGTTGAGATAAAATATCCTTAATTTCACAAGATTCCTCACAAACTGGCAACCCTTCGGCTATATCATAGGCTGTCTTATGGTCTCTGGTTAGAGCATTGACATGGGTATCTGGTAGCCGCAAAAGAACAGTAACTATCTGTAGGAGATAAGAAACAAAAAAGTAGTAAGTCCATAGAAATAAAAGATAACAGTTTAGTTCAGCGTGAAGATACATTGGTTCTGATGTACTTGGATAAAGCATATTACATCCATCTGAACAAAGATGATCACTAGAGGTTTGATTTGATTCGGTGTTATGGTCACCCTACCTATTACAATGTTCTAATGTTATGAACCTGATTCAATGTCAAGTTTTCAGAGCACAATAAGTAAATCTAATTGATAGTTAGCAGTGAGGTATAATGAGCAGGTAAGATTATTTTGTTCTCTAGGTATGCAGTATGAATTAGATGCTAGCTTGAGTCACTATTTTCTTCGTTGTCCTCCTTAAAAATAAGAACAAGAATATCAATGCATGTGGAATGATGCATAGAGTTGTGTGACTAGCAGAAATGAAACACTGAATCAACGAAAATTTAGAGAGATTGCAAATATTGAACACACTAAAATATTAGCCTTTGTATTTCTTTTTTGCAGATCAAACAGCAGTTTAACTACCTCTGCTCGTTTTTTCCTTGTCGCGACATGCAAGGCTGTATTTCCATTTTTATCAGGCAACATTACAATTGCTGGATCGGCATCCACAAGAGCTCGAAGCACATCGCAGCATGTTCCCTTTACGGCCATATGGAGGGCAGTTTGACCTTTCTTGTCATTTCTTCTTGCTAACTGAGGATCTTTCTCAAGTAATGCTTTAACAATTCCAATATGCCCCTGTCGAGCAGCAAAATGTAAGGCATTTTTTCCATTATCTTTGGCCATTTCTATCAATCCAAAGTCATCTTGTTCCAACAGCAGTCTGACAACTTCAATGTGGCCCCTCATGGCTGCTGATATTAGCGGAGTGCTATTTGCAGGCCCAAATGTTTTGGCAAGCATCCTATCACGACGTAAGAATTCCTGCACAACATCTGACAAATAGTACCAGAGTTAGGATAGTTCACTCCCTATATGCCTAATCATTGAATATATTGTGAATAGTAGGTCAAAATATATGTACTATAAAATTATATATAATTCTAAATTTCTCTGGATACTAAAATGGATTGTATAAGTTGTACGGTGTACAACTAGGCTAACAGGGTTTATCACAAATAAGACAGAAAATCTATATATGACATGAAAGGTTCAACGCCAAACTTTTGACATGGCTATGCCCATGCACAACTAAAATCATTTCCTATCATCACAGAATACCTGATTCATGGATTGTTCACACACCAAAACCGACTGCTATCCGAATTCTGAGGTACGAAGGTCCCCCAATGTTGAGGCACCGAGTAGCTCATCATTTAATAAGGGATTCCATTAACTCATTGTTATAGATAAATGATCAACAAAAAGTGATTATTCTCTCTATAGCTCGATAGCTCATTAAGAAAAAAGAAAAATCACATCTCCACTGGTCGTGTGATAGGCCGATCAAATATAGAAACACACCAAGCGAGGCAACTACTTTATTGAAATTAAGTAGGTATTTTTGTTGTGAACGGATAAGTCAATTCCAGTAGAAGACACGCCCTCCATTGGAAATGGAAGTGAGACTCTGGATCTACTAGCGATCATAACATTTAGTAGTTAGGGTCTACCCGGCAAACTTGTCACCCTTAACGCCTTGTTTGGCTACACCTCAATCCATATGGATTGGAGGATATTGGAGTGGATTGAGGGAGATATTAGTTCATCTTCCACCACAACCCACTCCAACCTCCCTCAACCTATATGGATTGAAGAGTAGCCAAAAAAGGCCTAATGAATTGCAGAGTTCCAGGAACTAGTTGTCTTACAATTTTGGGAACAAGCAGGGTACTCTGCACTACTGTGTCAGGGCCCCATTACTAGAATAGAAAAACAAATTGCAAACAGCAAACTCTAAAGGACAGCATCTCACCAAGGTGTCCTTCTCTCGCCGCGACGTGCATCGCGTCGTACCCCGACCTGTTCTTCACAGCCACCCCGTCGTCGTCGAGGTATCGGAGCAGCTCGACCACCACCTCGAGGTGTCCCCGCTCCGCAGCCGCGACGAGCGGTGTCTCCCCGGCCTGGTTCGGCTCCGCAGCCACCGCCTCGAGCCCCTCGGCTCCCTCCCCCGCGGCCGCGGCCTCGCCCAGAGCTCGGCGCACCGCCGCGGCGTCCCCGCCCCGTGCCGCCACGTGGAGGTCGGTGTCGTTGTGTCGTCCCGTCACCTGCCGCACGTACCGCCCCCGCTTCCCGCTCCCCGACACGGACATCACCTTCACCATGCCGGCGCTGGCAGTGGTGCTGGCACCAGCTTCACTGCCCTCTGCAGCAAAATCAGAAAAATAAAACCAATCAGTGGCCCGAACCACAGGGAAGCGATGTACTCAGTACTTGATCGTCTAGCACGAGTCCAGCGCCTGCTCCGTGCTCACCTTCGTGGATCTCGAGCGACATCGCCGCGAGAGGAGGAGGAGTGCGGGCCGGGTAGCGCGCAAGGGTCTCCGAGGTAGGGTTTGGGCGGAGCGCACGCTTTAAGAGGAGTGACCGACCCGCGCGATGGCGACGCGGCCGGGCGGCGCGGAGGAAGGCGGGAGGAAATGGAGGTGGAAGAGAAGGACGAGATTGTAACGACTCCTTTGGCATTTGGGGAGGAGAGCCGCTTTTCGCGAGAAGGTTTTGTTGGGGTTCGAGCCGGCGGGAGGAGTCGCTCACGCAGTCGCGCTGCGGAAGGGAAAGGGTTAGGACGGGGAGCCCACATGGCAGCGACGGAGGGAGCGGCACGAGGCGGGTAGTAGTGACTATAGCGAGCAGCTGCGCGGTGGTTTCGCAGGGCTCTCTCTTTCGACCGGAACGTCGATGTCACGAGGGTCGGAGACGGATGAGTCCAAGCGGAATAGTAGAAGACTGCAGACGTGAGACGGACTTTGTTTGTCACGTCCGTCACTCTCCATCGAAGATCGAGGTTTAATGGCACGTTCTGCTTTGTTTAAATCAGGTAGTGAAACTGACAGCGTGCCGTCCTGCCATTTTCAGTGTCACAGTCACAGTCACTGATCGATGAATGGCTACTAGTACAACCCATAGTGCTTGCTTACATGTTCTAAGGAGTACTACTAAGTTAGTGTCAGGAACAATATTACTTAATGGTTAAACAACATTCGTTATTCCTTCAGATAAAACACGGATTGTTATTTATCTACAGTAGTCCAGGCTGTGAGCACGTGATAACATAATAATAAACTATACTTTGTCGTTAGAAAATGTGCTTAATAAATAATGTTGTCACTAATTGAAACGCACGTACAAGTACGCGCCAAATGAATTACGAAAGTCCTTACTGGTTAGCCTAAAAAGGAGAATTTAGTGCTCTTGGGCCGGCCTAAACGCCAACGCTACACGAATGGAAAACGGCCCAACCAATTAAAGCAGCAACCGTTTCGCTACCTTGCGCGGCCTCTACAAAGAGGAAAGCCGGTCAGTTGCCAATCGCCATCGAAGTGTGATACGCCATGGCGCCTCCAGCACCACCCGAGCCGACGATGGAAGACGCCAAATCCCTTCTCCCGTACGGGAACATCGATTCCACGCTGCGCGGTCTGGCCGGGCAGGCTGAGGGCTTCGGGCGTCATGCCATCGGCGGCCTCCACGGCGACGTCTACCATGTCACGACCTTAGAGGGTACGTCGCCTCCCCGTTCCCAAATTTATCCGCTTTCACAGATAAACTGACGAGGAGGGCATTTCGCAGACGACGGCCCCGGGTCGCTCCGCGACGGATGCCGGCGCTGCGAGCCGCTGTGGATCGTGTTCGACGTGTCCGGCACGATCCACCTCTCCGCGGACGTGCGCGTGTCGTCGTACAAGACCATCGACGGGCGCGGGCGGCGCGTCACGCTGTCCGGCGCGGGGCTGCACCTGCGCGAGTGCGAGCACGTGATCTTGTGCTGCCTGGAGGTGGAAGGCGCGCGCGGGCACGACGCGGACGCGGTCCAGATCAAGCCGCGGTCGAGGCACGTCTGGCTGGACCGGTGCAGCCTGCGCGGCTGCGCCGACGGGCTCGTCGACGTCACCAACGGCAGCACCGACGTCACCGTCTCGCGCTGCCACCTCGCCGCGCACGACAAGGCCGTGCTCGTCGGGGCGAGCAGCGGGCACGTCGAGGACCGCTGCATCCGGGTCACCATCCACCACTGCTTCTTCGACGGCACGCGGCAGAGGCACCCGCGCGTCAGGTTCGGAAGGGTGCACCTCTACAACAACTACACCAGAGACTGGGGGATCTACGCCGTCTGTGCCAGCGTCGAATCACAGGTTCGCATTGGTTGACATTGACAACATCAAAAGAGCAGAGTATTTTGGTGTTCGTGCTTGTTCGTTCACAACTGATGAGCCATTCACTTCCTTTCTGCTTGAGCGCAGATTATTTCCCAGGCCAACATTTACAAGGCAGGGGAGAAGAAGAAAGTCTTCATGTACATGGAAGAGCAGGTCCGTCCGTCACTACAAGTCTGGTGAAGCTATCTTTTTTTTTCATTTAACTGAACTACTTAAGGAAGCTTGAATTTGTGATTCATGCAGGCACTTGACAGAGATCGATGCTCGAGCGGGCGCATACGGTCCGAAGGCGACCTGTTCCTGAATAATGATGGAGAAGACTGGGCTGCCTATGCTTCGGATGCTGCCGGAGACGAGCCGTGGGACTTCGAGGTCCAGGACTACTACCTGTCCTGTTCGGTTCAGCTGGCGTCGAAGGCGCTCAAGAAGCTCCTGCAGTGCAGCACCGGTTGGGAGCCTGTTCCGTTGCCCCCTGACGTCTCTTCCACAGAAGAGAAACTCTGAACTCTGCTGATCCTCACGCCTGAAATGCAAACTAGTAGCGTACTAGAGTATCTTAAAATTCCACTATAATAAGCGTACAATGAGTAACTGTAACTATCATGGTAATAATAATATTCTGATAAACGGGATCAATAAAGTGAAATGGTTTCCGATGGCGATATATCTGCTTTCCAAAGCTCTGTTGTGCATCGCATCGTTTCTCCGTCAGAATCAGATCAACACGAAGGAAAATAAAAGTCAACTGTTTTGGACAAATTCGCCCCCTGGAGATTTCAGCATGTGCGCATCGTTTTTAAAGCTGCCGATGGCCAGTTATATACTTCGTGAAGGAACCAGTGCGCCAGTCGTCATCAGCCCACGGGAATATAGAACTGTCACATTCCGTTGGCCTGCTTCAGATGAAACACCGTGTTAAGCAAACGGGCTTGGCCCACGTTTTGGTGACGGCTAATGGATTTCTGTGTTCTAGCGGGCACTATATATATGTCTTTGCTGCCACCTGTGCGATACACTCGTGCTAAAGTAGCCGTCAGGGTCATCTTGAAGATACAGCCAATTAGCAATGGTACGTTCAGGAGTAACCTGTTCCTAACCCAATGACTCCACATTATTCGCCTCTTATGATGCAGGATGAACTGTTTTTTTTTTCCTGACATGTCATTTGTAGGATCAGCTCAGTGTGGATGCTAAATATGAAGAGGTTGGTTTCTTTTTTGACAGTGCAATTGTTCTGAGCATGATAGCCTTAAAAAATCAAACAGTTTGCTAAACGTTCACTTTGTACAGGAGTTTATCGTCAACTCCCGGGGGAATAAGCTGTTCACTTGCAGATGGACGCCGCAGAATCACCAGCCAAAAGCTCTGATCTTCATCTCTCTGCTCATCAATTGTAGGGAAACAAATCAAAATTACTACTACCGTTATTCTTGACGTGGCTTTTGCTGGAATTGCAGGAGAGTGCAGCATATCAATGAGAGGTACGCCTATTTTTTCTGTTCAAATGATTCGGATGTCTGTGAATGACAGAGATGATGAGAAATAGTAGTAGTAGAACTGACAAGATGCGCGATAACATTCAGACACAGCAGCTCGGTTGGTGGCGGCCGGATACGGCGTTTACGAGATAGACCATGAGGGCCACGGCAGGTCGTCCGGCCGGAGGTGCTACATACAGAACTTCAACGAGGTCGTCGCTGACTGCTCCGACCATTTCATGACTACCTGCGGTACGAACCGAACGTCCATCGTCAATACACTGGACACAAACTGAAGATAAAGTACCAAACTCTGAACTTTGATGGCGCCTGGTTTCAGAGAAGCCGGAGAACAGGGGGAAGAAGAGGTTCTTGTACGGCGTCTCGATGGGCGGAAGCGTGGCCCTTCTACTCCACAGGAAGGCGCCGGACTACTGGGACGGTGCCGTGTTGCTTGCTCCGATGTGCAAGGTCTGGACGTAGCTGTTTGATTCCTAGCTGGTTTGACTGGTCCTAGCCGTTTTGTGATCATATGATACCAGGTCTCGGATGACATGCGACCTCACCCGATATTGGTCAGCGCTCTGACGATGATTTGCGCCGTTGCTCCTAGTTGGAGGATAATACCCACACCTGACATCATCGACAAAGTCTGCAAAGATCCGGAGATGAGAAAACAGGTGCTAAAGAAAAAAACTACAGTTATTCTACTCACCTCTCGTGATGCTCTTATTAAGTGGTAGTACAGATTATAGAATTACGGATTTTTTTTTCTGCATTGTTTTTTTTTTAAAAAAAACAAAACACAGGTTCGTGCCAATCCTTACATGTATAGAGGAAAGCTCCCACTGAAGACTTGTCATGAGCTCCTCACGGTCAGCCTAGACATCGAGAAGAATTTGAATCAGGTAATAACTTATTTTCGAAATACAGTTAACTTATTTGAAATGCAGAAGCGGGTGTGAGATAGATGAATGAATAGCAAGCAGGGAAGGAATGTAGTGTCCCCAGATCGAATGCACGCCACTAATGAAATCTTATTGACCGTTATCTCCCCACCTGGTGCGCCGCGGTCGGCGGCACTCACCCGCCGGCCACGATCCCCCGAACACAACAATGCGGCGACAAACGAGAGTCGAGAGGGAGAGACGAGATGAATCGAGAGCACATCAACTCGTGAATGCTATACAATCTGCATATGGGCGAAGTCCCTGGAAGTGGAACCCAACAACCGGCGACGAGCGAAACCGGCAGCCGAGTTGGTGTGCTCCGTGCTCACGCGCTCGTGCAGCCGCGGGAGCGCATCTCGGTGGGATCCTGGGGCCCGTAGGGGGCGCAGCGGAGGTCGGGCACGGTAGTGGACGGAGGAATCGATAGACGGCGTAACGCGCCCGGAGACGGCGCGGCCTCGCCGCCGGCTGCCGCCAGACCGCGTGTGCCGTGACTAGCCCGAAACATTTTATAAAAAGACCCCCACTTTGGATCGCAGAGAATAGTCGCGATCCATATATTTACACATGACCCCCTCGGTCGGATCGCAATTAATAACCGCGATCCTCATATTTTCCATATGACCCCCTCGTTTCGATCGCGATTAATAACCGTGTTACAAATATTTACATATGGACCCCTTAGGATTTTACAAATTGTAATTTTAGTCCCGGTGTCTTCCTTAATTATTCAGACCGGCTACTGAGCGCGACGGTGTCCTCTCTCCTCCCTCCGGCGGTCCGCCGGGACCTCAAAGCCCCTTCCCCTGCACGACACCTACCCCAATCGTCTTTTCCCCGTGGCTACGTATGATTCGACACCGGAGCCGTGCGCCATCGAATCGTGCTACTGAGCTTGCCCCGGACGGCCGGCTGGCAGCGGCATTAGGAGAAAGCGACGGTGCCTTGTGATCCTCATCCTCGCAGCTTGAGCGTTGTTCTCCAGCGCTTCATTTACAGATATTGTCCAATCTGAATCTGGAATATTTTTGTCCATGTATGAATATGTCAAAACATCTGAAACACTTGTAACTGACTGAATGTGGAAGATGAAGTTGGGACGCCAAATGAGTCGCGCACCACTATTCCACAAAACTTATTTTTTTTCCTTGCTTTCTTCGTTGCCAGACAACTCGTTTCAAAGCAGCATGACTAACGCCTTCGGTTGGCAGGTGACGATGCCATTCTTGGTCCTCCACTGTGGAGACGACATCGTGACCGATCCTTCAGTCAGCAAGCTACTGTTCGAGAAGGCATCGAGCAGGGACAAGACTTTCAAGCTCTATCCGGGGATGTGGCACGCACTGACGGCTGAACTCCCTGACGACGTTGAGCGCGTGTACTCTGACATCATCTCTTGGCTAGAGGAGAGGGCGAACTGCACAGCTGCTGCTTCAGAAACGTGTGCCACGTCAAGTGTCTAAAGCGCCAGGACTTGTATGTCGTCGTGTGATTGTGAAGTTGGTGTCCCTTTGGAGAATAAGCATAATGAATTAACTGTTGCATTTGCATTAGCTCTGTTTGCTGCTCGGATCTCGTTACAGAAATTTGCATACGAAGACGAAGAACAAATCTCTGTTGCCCGCCCGTGGCCCAGCCCAAAAGATCTGCTTTCCTAACCTCGAGCACCACACAACTTGGTCACCACCTTCCCACGGCTCTGCTTTGAAACACCTCGATGGCTCGATATGCTCAAGATCTGCTACAGTGTCCGGGCCGCGCGCGCCATCCATGGCCATGCCTGTCGTGCAAGCTCTTCTTAGCCGACGGCAGCTCGAAACTTTCCGTGCCTAGGTGCAATCGATCGCGGCGTCGAGACATCCATCCATGATCCATCCCATATGGAAGGTGATTGAAGCAAGGAACGCCTTTGATGTGGCGCCGCTCCCGGCGAGCCACGGCGACGCCGTGCGAGGAGTCCACTGAGGCACACTTTGTCTGAATTATTGTGCAGATCCGTTCTGGGTACAGGGGAAATCTCGCGCTACATACAGGCTGTGAACTGCTCACGGCGACCTTAGACGTCGAGAAGAGCCTTCACGAGGTGACTCTTTCGGCATTGATACACAGCCGTATCGTCTCATCATGATCAGCAAGCGATCCCATGAAGCATTAAACTTAAAGCAATTGCTTGGCAGGTCTCATTGCCGTTCTTGGTCGTGCACGGAGAGGACGAAATCGCCGCTGATCCATCGGGAAGCAAGCTGCTGCACGAGCGGGCGTCGAGCAGGGACAAGACCCTGAAGCTGTACCCCGGGATGTGGCACGTCCTCATGGCGAGCAGCCAGAGGACGTCGAGCGTGTCTTCGCCGACGTGATCTCGTGGCTCGAGGACAGGGCTGGCGCCGGCAAGGCAAAGCGCATGGAAATGACGGCACGGCCGCAAGAGACGATCTAAACCTATACCGAGAGAAGCATTTCAAAGACACGATCATGCACGGCCACAATACACAGATACTAGTAAATATGTTAGCGGGTCAGATTGTAGATTTTGATCTCGATGACTTGGATATTGCTATTTGCTATTTATTGTTAATCAAACAAGCGGAGCTTGATGTGCATTGGCTAACAAACCACTTCCTGATTGGCTGCCCTGCTAATAAAGGGAAGAAAAGGCACGGTTGTTCGCTTGATGGCTTCAGCCGGACGAAAATGCGTTGGCTAGGGTGCGAGAGACATGTCGTCGTCTTGGGCTCCGATCATCGTGGCCTCGGTTTGTTAGCTCGTAATCCAGCAGGTTTTCAGATCCAAGAGACCAAGGCACTACTCGAAGGTTGAAGGCCGAATCGTGAAGTGAATAATGCAGCCCCTGCCGTGCACGGCTCAGATCTGAACCCTTCAAGTGTGCAGCGACTCTCTTGGTAGTGTAGCGACTTTTTTTGCAATTCACACCTAGTGTAATATGGTTTTTCAGATGACTGCATCCTGACTCCTGAACTGAAAGTGAGGAAGGTTCACAGGTGCATCTGAATCGCAGACGTTGTATAACTTACTTGAGATGATCATTCAACACTGTTTCGCTCTTTGACAGTCGTGAATTATCTGAGATGAAGATGATCACTTAACACGATTTGGACAAGTTGATCAACGAACACGCAAATCTTTTGAGGGGCAAATTGCATGGAACGAAGGAAAAGTGACGTTCGCTCGCTTCTTCTTCTTCCCCCCGTGTTGGTCTCTGCCCACCTCCGCCAAACCCACAGCCCAGTCACCACTCACCACTCACCAACCTCGCCTGCGCCTGGGCCGCGGCTCGCTCTCCCGCCATGATGAAGCAGCTCCACAAGTCGTCACCCACACACGCGCCGTCGGCGGCGCACGCGCCGGCGCCCAAGGCCGCCAAGCCGGCGCGCCCTGGCCCGCGGTGGTGTCTCGGGTACATCCTTCGCGAGCAGCGCCTTCTGTTCGTCCTCCTCGGCGCGCTTATCGCCTCTACCTTCTTCCTCCTCCGCCCCTACCTCTCCCTGTCCCCCTCCTCCCAGTACCCTGACCACCGCCCGCTGTTCTCATTCGCCGCGCACTCCCGTGTCCCCGGCGGCTTCCGCCCGCCGCCGCGTCGCGTCGTCGTCACTGGCGGGGCCGGGTTCGTGGGCAGCCACCTCGTGGACCGGCTGCTGGAGCAGGGGGATAGCGTGATCGTGGTCGACAACTTCTTCACCGGGAGGAAGGAGAACGTTGCGCACCATCTCCGCAACCCCAGGTTCGAGCTGCTCCGTCATGACGTTGTCGAGCCCATCCTCCTCGAGGTCGACCGGATCTACCACCTCGCCTGCCCTGCGTCCCCTGTACACTACAAGTACAATCCGATCAAGACAATCATATCCTTCTCGCCCGGATCTAGTTTCTATTCATCTGCTTACATTGAAAGCGACTTGATTTGATCGCCATCTCCACCCCTTTTGTTTCTTTCCTCTTTGTTGGTGGGTGGGTAGCGGATAGCTCAATTGGGATCTGAGGAGTGAGGAGTGCTAAAATCTGACCGAATTTCATTAGATGTGATGCGTAGAACAGTTGATCAAATTTGGCTCCTTCCTTTAAGTAGCGTTATTATTGCCAGTTACACAGATCTGCTTCTGCTACTAGCAGCATGACCTTACCATAGAATGATTGAATTGCAATCGTGCAGAATGCAGTGTGTGAAATGTAGACTTCCTTAAGTAAGGTGAAAACCTGAACTGAAGAAAGATAATTTGAGCTTAGAAGAGCACCATTTGCTTTCTCTGGCTAACTGATATAGTTCTAGATCAATTTAATGTAGTATCAAGCTGGGGATTGCCCATGGGAGATGACAACCAGAATCTAAAGGGAAATTTTATTATTGATTCTTATGTTGTTTTTACTTTTTTCCCCTCAATGCATGATCATTTGATCTCTGTTTCCTTTGGAATGAAAATGGAGTAATCTGATAAAAAAAACATGTCTTCATGTATAATGTTTGTATACATGGGGAGGTCGTCACTTGTTTGCAGCTTGTGTCCATTAATGTGCTACGAGTTTTGTGTTTATATTATTTCAAATTTGGTCTTCTTAACGACTACTAGTACAAGACAAATGTCATGGGAACCTTGAATATGTTGGGTCTGGCAAAGAGAATTGGTGCAAGGTTCTTGTTGACTAGCACAAGTGAAGTTTATGGTGATCCACTTGAGCATCCACAAAAGGAGTCATACTGGGGGCATGTTAATCCTATAGGTACACTCCTTTGGGTTACCTTTTTGGCTTTCATTTTCTATACATATTGTTCCTGTTGCCTTTTAAGCCTCTACATCATGTTCAGTTTGCCACATTTCAGCCCAAAAATTAATCCCTGCTCCTTTCAGGTGTTAGAAGTTGTTATGACGAGGGGAAAAGAACAGCAGAGACTTTAACCATGGATTATCACCGAGGTGGTGGTGTTGAGGTAACACTCCAGTCTTTGTAGCTGAATTACGATACAAGCCTTTTAGTCCCAAACAAGTTGAGGTAGGCTAGAGATGAAACCTAAGAGATTCAACACAAACAAGATCCAAAGAAAAACAGAGGAGACAAATGATGAAAGACAAACAAAACAACCAACCAAAGACAAGTGATGAACAGAAAAAAGGTAAAAAAGAGTGAAGCACAAACATCGATGACTGACAAAAAAGCAATGGCAGATTAAAATTAAAAAGGAGAAAAGGAAATTCAATGGAACACGATCTACACTGCTTAAGATTTCATAGCTTGTGAATTCCACTTTGGTTCTTCATTGCTGAAATGATCCAGTTGTACGAAGTACACAAATTATGGCAGGAAGTCTTTACTTCATTAAGAATAATCATTGCTGAAACAATCCAGTTCTCTTTTTTCCTCAACTTGTATTGATTCGTATTGCAGCTTTGACGTCTTAAGTGTCACTATAGCTCTAATAAATTTCACCAACTGACATGTATACAGGTGCGTATTGCTCGCATTTTCAATACATATGGTCCGCGTATGTGCCTAGATGATGGTCGTGTTGTTAGCAATTTTGTTGCACAGGTCTGTTTGCTACATGTTATGGTCTTTTTTTAAACAGTTAGGATTAGATACTGAAGCAGCCATTTGATGATCATACAGGCACTACGCAAGCAACCAATGACAGTTTATGGTGATGGAAAACAAACTCGAAGTTTCCAATATGTTTCTGATTTGGTAAGAGCTAATAACTGTGATTTATGTAGACTATGATTGTTAGTATTAACCCTTATGCACACTTCCACCTTCAAAAGATGAAGGTTGATCCATCGTTGCACATGTCTGATATTCTCCTTCACTTTTCCATTATCTTTCTTTGTATCCTTTTAGGTTAATGGATTGATGACTCTTATGGAGAGTGATCATATTGGTCCTTTCAACTTGGGAAACCCAGGAGAGTTCACCATGTTGGAGCTTGCACAGGTTTGCAAGCAGTTTGTTTCACATAGTTTTTGGTCATGAAGAGGCAACTAAATGACGACTGTGTTTTTTTTTCGCAGGTTGTGAAGGAAACAATTGACCCAATGGCAACAATCGAATTCAAACCCAATACAGCTGACGATCCCCACATGAGAAAGCCAGATATCACCAAGGCCAAGAAACTGCTACATTGGGAGCCAAAGGTTCCTCTCAGGGAAGGCCTTCCCTTAATGGTGACAGATTTCCGTCAAAGGATATTGGATGAGTAATTGAAGCTGTGCTGTGATATTCGCTATCCATTTGAGTCCGAATGCTGCTTCAAACGTAGGCAGAAGTGCTTCACGAACTGTATACACGGTAGGTGCTATAGAATCATTTAGGCCCTGTCTCGTATAGTGGTGATTCTGCAGGATTTCATTGGGAATTACACTGTTCTCTGCGAAATGCCTGGTACACTCATGTGAAATTTCTATTTTTTTTATTTGTATATTGGTAAGACAGAACAAAAGTAATCGAATATTTTTTGTGGATGTGTGAAAGCCCAGAATTGTCATGGGTTAATATAGAATATATAGCTGTGTTTCGGGAGGTTTTGTAACATGACATCATGTTTGGTACATTTTTGTGGAAAATGCAACAAAATCTGTGAGTGACCCTATAAATGCCCCTTGTACTGCTCAGAAGGTTGATGGATGATATTAGCAGCTTTCAGGTGCATTTCTAATCAAAACTTTAGTATATTTCAAGCGTCTCTGGAAGTTCTTACATCTAGTACTTGAGGTGCACGCTGAAACCGAAGACTCTGCTCATGCTGACATTTCCACTAGTTTGAGGGACATCAACTGCTCTGACAACGGCGAAACCGGCGGCTGCGTGGTACCGTCCTGTCCCTCCGACCACCGCGATGTGAGACTCTTTCTTTTCATCGCGATGGACCCCGAAGAACCTGAGGCTGTCACCGGCGCCGTCGCCGGCAAAGGAGACCTTCACGCCCACCACGTGGCTGGTGTTATCCGCCAAGCTGGTGACGATGACCCCCTGCAGCCTCCCTTCCAATGGCAGCCCGAACTCCTTCCTGCCGCGGACCTGCTCGTCGACGACGGTCACCGTGCCAGGACGGAGCGTGCCTGGCCGCGTCAAGGCGAGCAGCCACCTGCCGGAGTGGCCCTCGCTTGTGAAGACTGGGTGGTGGTGTCGCGAGAAAGGAGGCGCGGCTTTCGACTTCGGGGCTCCGGTAGTGTACAGGGTGATCGTCTGATCGTCGGAGCTGTGAGGGACGGACGGGGCACCGTGGCTTGCTGGACGGCCGCCGGCCACCGTGTTTGCCACGAACAGTAGAATGACAAGAGCGATGCAAGCTCGGCTTAGGGGAGTGCTAGATTGTACTGGCATCTTTGGGTCAGCTGTGATAATAATCTCTCGTGAGAAGTGTGACTGGTAAGGTGTGCTTTGCTTAAGTGGCGCAGAAATAAAGGTTTAGGTGATCATCAAGAGGCAAAAATAAAGATTTGAGTGAGAAGAATGGCGTGCCCGCACATGGAGTTGGTTTACAAGCCAAACTACTCCATTTGATTCTGCAGCAACTCATACGAACATCAGCTAGCGTGCCTCGGGTACAAAATACATAGCTTTGATTACGGAAACGCAAACTAACGCTTTCAAAGTTGGCTTTACGTATTCTGAAACGCCTTCAAGGTTGGAAAGCTCTGGAGTCCAGGCGACCCCCGGTCGATCCTTTACTTTGGGCCCAGCGAGCAGTGGGCCGTCACGCCCTGTTGCAGTCTCCCAGACTCCATTCGAGTCGCGCGCTGCCCTGCCCTCGGCTTCACTTCTCCTCTCCCCTGCTTCCCTCTCTCATTGTTGCGGCTGGAGGGATTTGAGGGAGAGAGGCATAGAGAAGCTCTAGAGGGGCAAAACGCGCAAAGCGGCGGCGGCAGCCATGAGGATCGAGGAGGTGCAGTCGGCCTCGAAGAAGCAACGCATCGCCACCCACACCCACATCAAGGGCCTCGGCCTCGATGTACCTGCCCTCACCTATCCCGCTTCTCCCCCTCCTTTCGGATATGGCGTTGGGAGTTTTCTAGGGTTTTAGCTCCGGAGGGTTCGCGTAGCTTCTCACTGCTTGGTTTGGGTTTTCGTGTATCTTGCAGGCCAATGGGTCCGCGATAGGGATGGCGTCGGGGTTCGTGGGGCAGGCAGCGGCGCGCGAGGCGGCCGGGTTAGTGGTCGACATGATCCGCCAGAAGAAGATGGCCGGCCGAGCGCTGCTCCTTGCGGGCCCGCCCGCCACAGGCAAGACGGCGCTCGCGCTCGGCATCTCCCAGGAGCTCGGAAGCAAGGTCGGTGCCTCCGGTTGCCCTTTCTCGTCGCACAAATTGGCGACTCTTCTTGCTCTTTTTTTTTTATGTTAAATCTAGCCTTTCACTGTTACTGTAATGGTGCCTATTACTTCGCTCTTGTTCTCTGCACTTGGTCTTGTCATGTATCCTGTCCTAGCATTGGTGTGGAATTTGGGTTGCATTCTTGAAAGAGACCAGAAATTATCAATTAATGGATCTGCAGTCTTTTGCTGTCTAATTGAATTAGTTATGAAATCTGATTCTGGGGTTGTCACTGCAGGATGATGAAACATCACTATAGTCTAGTTTCCTCGTTTGCTGAACAAGATGCTCTTTATGTGCAATGGGGGCTCATCAGGCTCCATAAATAAAATTTGTCTAGTAGTTCACTGAGAGCTTCAGGCATTCAGCATATATAATTTTATTTCACTGTTGTTATGTTGTTCGACTTTAACAGAACTACTGCTTGGAAGTGGAAGTTTACAACAAAACCGACTACAAGTGTTATGCATATCTAATCTGTGTTAAATATGTGTTCTTTTCTGATTCCCTTTATTGTCTTGCCATTCTATCCACAGGTCCCTTTCTGTCCTATGGTAGGATCAGAAGTATATTCCTCAGAGGTCAAGAAAACTGAAGTGCTAATGGAAAATTTTCGTAGAGCTATAGGTTTACGTATAAAGGAAAACAAAGAGGTTTACGAGGGGGAGGTAAGCAAAGAATTCAACAAAGTTCTTGTTCGAACATATGTACTAGGGTCTTAAACTTGTATCTTCACTGAAATTTCTTTATGATGTTGAAGGATGTACTGTGTTTCCATGGATTTTAACTTGTTTCTTCATTGAAGTTTCTTTATGAAGTTGAAGGAACTCCTGTATTTCCATGGATTTATTTGTTGCAATTTTTTTACCATTCTAATAACTGTTATTTCCATTTTTTCCTGGCTTGTGTTGAACAGTGTTTCTCTGTTGTTAGGTCACTGAACTTTCCCCAGAAGAGGCTGAGAGTACGACCGGTGGATACGCCAAAAGCCTTGCCCATGTAATCATAGGTCTGAAGACTGTTAAAGGGACTAAGCAGCTGAAGTTAGATCCTTCAGTTTATGATGCTCTAATCAAGGAAAAGGTTACTGCATGTGTCCCTATTTATTTGTATCTGGCGCTAGACGAACATGTTTTTTACTCATCAGTAGCACCACGTGGGTGCCAATTGTTTATTACTTGAAATTAATTATTGTTTTTAGCTTCCTATGTAATCTTTACTATATTACTGATCATTTACTAACTGTTGATGATGACAACTCACTGTAGTATGTCCTGACACTCAGTGTTCTTCCCCACGTTTAGTTTCTGGGCTACTTGCATCTGTTTGGCTATCTATGTTTGTTGTTTTAGGTTACTTATCATCAGCATACTGGATGCAGGTGGCTGTGGGTGATGTTATATACATTGAATCAAATAGTGGTGCCGTGAAACGAGTTGGTCGGTGTGATGCTTTTGCTACAGAATATGATCTTGAAGCTGAGGAGTATGTTCCAATCCCAAAAGGGGAAGTCTTTAAGAAAAAGGAGATAGTACAGGTACCAGTCTGATGCTATTTTTTCCTTTCATTTTCATTTTGTTAGTGCATCAAACTTCTCAGATTGTAACACTCTTCATAAAAGTTTCATAATTAGAAAAAGTTACTTTGTCTTTGAAAACATAATATTTCAAGAATTGGTACAGTGTGTGCTCACCTGGATGATGCAACCTTTGACCACATTTTCTTTCGCAGTATATTTTGTTAAATCTATAAGGCTATAGTATCTCAAAGATAAATCTGACGAACCTATAAAGGCAATTTTTTGCAATAATGATACAGTTAACATTGGGATGCAATGATACAGGCAAATTTTTTCAACAAAAAATGCAAAATATTCCTTTGAAGTTCCTGTATCCTCCATCAGTCTAGATAAGACTGTATCCTCCATCCTTACTTTTTATGTAAGATAAGACTGCATCTGAGCATGCTAGATTGCCAAAATAACGAGTATGGAAGTGTCATAACTCAGTAACAATATATTCCACAAACATAAACTCATAAAGCTCCTGTCCATCAAGCCAAAGTTCTGTCAACAAGAATGACTTTGACTATAATTGCTGCCTCTGTATTTTGAACCCCAAAACAGCTTATTCCCATTTGCATCTCGACTTGCACGCTTCCGTTATTATTATTGTTCATGTTCTGAAGAGTAAACAAACTCATTGTTTCATGCAGGATGTCACACTTCATGACCTTGATGCAGCAAATGCTCAGCCACAAGGAGGGCAGGATATTTTGTCCCTTATGGGCCAGATGATGAAACCACGGAAAACTGAGATCACTGAGAAGCTACGTCAAGAAATCAATAAGGTTATATCAATTTTTTGACTGACACCAATTATTTTCTTTTTCCTCTTCTCTGAAAGTATATAGAAGATAGATAATGAACATTGGATTTTGTACCTGATTATGTGAATCATATTGTTACAGGTGGTTAACAGGTATATTGATGAAGGAGTTGCAGAGCTTGTACCTGGTGTCTTGTTTATTGATGAGGTATCATTTCATTATCCTTCGAAAATCGGTTTGCCCCACATCTTAATGAAACTATTTCCCATGTTTGTTTATATGAATTTGCCTGTTTGTTTATTTGTGACATTGATTAGCCAAATTTGAACAGATTGAGCCTTATTTATCTTGATTACTAATTTTCCACCCTTGTATTGTGATGCCACATTTTTTTAAATGTGCCTCATTCAAAATTTACAGTTATGTTAATGTTTTTCAGGTCCACATGTTGGACATTGAATGTTTTTCTTATCTTAATCGTGCTCTGGAGAGCCCCCTATCACCGATTGTGATACTCGCTACAAATAGGGGAATATGTAATGTAAGGTAAGTGAATGCTTTGCCAGTTTAATACTCTGCACCTAACTATGGTACAAGCTTTATCTTCTCACCTTGGACATTTATTAACCATGCACCATTTTTATCCCAGAGGAACTGATATGACAAGTCCACATGGTATACCAGTTGACCTTCTCGATAGGTTGGTGATTATACGGACAGAAACATATGGCCCTACTGAGATGATTCAGGTTTGTATTAATTTTTGTCAACATTGTTAGATTTCCCTGTTTAGAAATTACATTTGATTTTGTTCATTGCCCTTTGCAGATCCTGGCTATCCGTGCACAAGTGGAAGAGATTGAAATTGATGAAGAAAGTCTTGCCTATTTAGGAGAGACTGGACAGCAAACATCTCTGAGGTATGTTTCTTATATAGTTCACTGACTTGTTCCAAAATTGAGTCTAGCATTATTTGAGTAGGAATTAGACTTAGATTTTCTAACTTTATTTGTTATCTTATGTGCATGCTTTCTATTGTTCAAGAAGAACAGAACCTACAGTAGCGAATGTGATAACCTATTGTAACTTTTTGCAGACATGCTATTCAGCTGCTATCGCCTGCCAGTGTTATTGCAAAAACTAATGGGAGAGAAAAGATTTGCAAGGTATATGAACTGAATTTCATCAGGATATTGCCTCTTATTCTCGCAAGCTTGTGTCACTGAATTTAATGACCTCATGTCAGGCTGATCTTGAGGAAGTCAGTGGACTTTACTTAGACGCTAAATCCTCGGCTCAATTACTCCAAGAACAACAAGAAAGATACATCACCTAGATCGTGTATGAGAAACTTTTTTTTTTCTTGGCTACGATGTTGTATGAAAAACCTAAGCTGTTGGCTCCAGTTTGTAGTTGGTCCAGGTCAAAATTTGGGAGCACATTTATAGTGACATGATTTCTGTAGTGGTGCTTGGTACCCATTAGTCCATTAGTCTTTGGAGAAGCTCGATTAAGACATTCTATTTTTGTCATCACAATTTGCTGATTAGATTGTGCAAAATTGACTTGTATTGTTTGCCTGTAGTTGCTAGTGTCTTCAGTCCAGTCCGCCATTCGATGAGATACTTAGCACTAATGAAAAAAAATGTCTATCGCTCGTGGACAGACTTGTTTTTCAACCGTGAATATTGATCTCCCATTCTCATCGAAACATTTGGTGAGATCACTTTATATAGCTTTTTTTGTTGTGAATCTGGGGACACTTTCATTACTTATATATTTAAACTAATTTTTTGAATAAGATGAGTGGTTAAAGTTTTTTATCAAAGTCAATGATAAGTAAAAAAAGAACGGAGGGAGTATTTGTTATCGTGATAATTAATTGAACACACTCAGGAAGCAGGGCAGTGAACATCCCTACTCAAGCGACTGTTCATGCGCAGCTCTTCTCTTCTTCTTTTTTTTTTTCTTTTTTATTTTGTGAAGGCATGCGCAGCTCTATTACACATTCTTTATGCTTGAACTCATACACAAAGCTAAGAAAGGAGAAAGTCGCCAAGAATTGAAGTTCATCAATCAAACCACCAAATAATCCACCATTTGGTGCGGCATGGTTTAAAGCTTGGTCCAATGATTGTTTGTCAGGAGTGCGTCAGTGTCTAGAATAACATGACCCGAAGTAACGGGGGAACCCCGGGAGGCAGCGCTGACGGTGCCCATAGAACAATATTCACAGCCATCTGCAGACCTTGAAGCCATGCAATCAAAGCATCAATCAGGTTCTCTAATCTGCCTCTTCCAGTAGTCACCACATCACCACTACAATCCCGAATTATGAAACCTCATCTACCTAATTTCAGTATCCGTGCTGAAAGATGCATCGCTGTGTCCTAATGAACCACAATCCATTGATCACAGTAAGCTGACTGTTATCTGTGAATCGCCACAAGAAGTGATTAATTTTATTAGGACACTTCAGTTGCCAGATTTTCTTCCACACCGAATCTGTTTGACAGCCACTACCCCCTCTGAACTCCTCCCACTCTGAACAACTGTGTGATCATTCTATTGTTTTTTTTAAGGCTTAATTATAAAAACCCATCCATAAGCTTCATCTAGTTTGATATCCCTCCCGTAAGATAATTTGTAGCAAAAACCCACCCACCCACAAGTTTTAGACAAAATCTCACTCCCCCCCTCCCCCCCTCCTTCACTCATCTCACATGTATTTCCTAATAATTTATTAAGTAAGATTTAAATTTTCATAGACATTCAAAAAATATTCAAAATATTATATTATTTCAAATATAAGAGAACATGATTGTTGTGGGATAATTTAAACTTTTAGATTTAGAAAAGTTCCATGAAAGTCAAACGTTTCAAATTAGAATATTTATTGGAAAATTTTGAAAAACTTTAGAATTTCGAAATTTTAAATTTTCATATCAGAATACTTATTGGAAATTCTTAAATTTGAATTTAAATAGTTTTGAATCGCCTTATAAAATCCAAATGTTCTTGAAGAATTTAAATCTAACAAATATTTTGAATATTTTTTAAATAAACATTTTAAATTGTTTATGAAAATTTAAATCTTACTTAATAAATTATTAGAAAATATATGTGAGATGAGTGGGGGGGGGGGGGAGATTTTGTCTAAAACTTGTGGGTGGGTGGGTTTTTGCCACAAATCATCTTATGGGGCGGGGGGGGGGGGGTATCAAACTAGAAAAAGCTTATGGGTAGGTTTTTGCAATTAACCCTTTTTTTTTAAAAAAAATTTTAGGCAGATCATTCAATTGTTCATGGAGGCTTTTAAACTGCACACCTCAATCCGAACGTGAATGGTTGCAGGTGCCATCAAAATGTACACCGTAAACATAGAAAAAAAAGAAACATGTACATATTTAAAACATAAGTATTTCATCCATTTACAAGCTTTTATAGGCTTGATCAAATTAAACATTTATAGTTTTGACTATTAATACCAATAGTGATTTAGAAAGATTGAATGATATTCATCATAAAATAAACTATAATAGCATGTAACCCTTTATATTTAAATTTTTTTACTGGTTATTGTTACTTAAAGTTTGAATATGATCAAACTTATAAATGTTTATATTCTTGGAGGGAGGTAGTATTTATAGGAACAGTAATGTTAGCTCAGTCCAGAGTCCACTCATCAATGGTAGCACGTGCCCATCAGAATGGCTTACTTCCTATCCAGATATAACAAGATGACAACAACAGAAATAATATGCAAGTACGTTAAAAAAATGGGACCTTCTAATTTTCCGTCCCTGAAAAATTGATAGTCACTCAATCGTTTACAGATCCTATAAAATTTGGAAATAATATGCAAGTAATATGCAAAGCTATAACTTATAAAATTTTCCATTGTTAATACAGTAATATTATTTTCTACAGTCAATACATAGTTCTAAGAAAAGAAACAATAGCATCAAGCACGCAAATGTGGAGTAGATTGGACTTTCACTCGTCGACGAAAGAACTTGTGATTGCAAATGGTTAAAAATAAGGATTTCCAATAAAAAGATATATGTATTTATGACAACAATAGTATTGTTTACAAAACAATGCTTGTTTTTAAGGGTCTATGGATTGAGTACTATATATAAAGGAAACATTGGCATTAGCGTGCCTTACATTATGTTTTTCAAGTAGAAATGTTGAATAATAAATACTATGTGAAAGTAAAACAAATAAAAATATTATATTATCACAATAACATGTTGAATCAATAAGTAAAATTATCTAATTAATTAAGTAGAAATAGGGGAATATTTGATGCACCTATGCACAAAATTCTTCACTGCTCTTTGCATTTGGACTCTATGAGTTTTCATTGGACAAATAAAATATTTTTAGTAATATTATCTAGATTTATAATTGCTAAAATAATCAATTACCGTCACAAAAAGTTTCCAATTGGATCTGATGATCACTGCTAAATTATGTAGCACCAAATGCATCTTACACACCTCATGCTTGTTTCTCTATAGAAGTTTTAGATTAATAGTTGCTATTAGATTAATACCTTCTCTATCTTTTTAATAAAAATTTCTAGCTATGTTTTTGAGTGTCTATGTGGATAATTACTTGTCCTGATTCATATATATAGATGATGCTATAAAGTTAATAGATTGCAAATGTTTAAAAAAAATTGAGTACTCAATAACCTTGAATAAATATAAAAATAAATTTGTTAAGGTTCAATTCGTTGGGAGGGTTTCACAACTTAAGGTGTGGCCCCATTTACCGCCACGTGTCCTATGATTGCTTGCAGCGTAGTCTTCATCTTCCTCGTCGTCAACTATAATCATCCCACCCGCTCTCCCTCCCCGTCTGTTCGCCACCACCTCTATCGCCTGCGTCCCTCACCGCCATCATTGTTGCCCCCCCCCCCCCCCCCCTCCCCAATGCTCTTTGGAGATTGAAAGGATCCATCGCTACTATCTAAAAACCCTAACCTCGCGACCTCCTTTACTCCCTCATCGCCGTGCCACACCGCCCACCTCCTATCTTCCTGCTCCTACCATTTAGAGATGGGCCGGGCCATGGGCTACAACTGGAAAAGAAGTGGAAGAAGATGGCGTGGGTCGCTACTCGCTACCCGCTAGTGAGAACAGCACGAACCTCGGCAGGAACAACGGAAGGCTGTGGAACCAAATTTCCTAAACTACTAGGGTTGACCCATAAATTAGCAAAGGGCCCCCGCGCCGTCGGCACCTCTTCCCCTCGCCGCCGGCGCCTCCCACTCGCGCTGAGTCCTGTCGCCAGTTTCGGCGTCGGGACGCACCGCCTCGAGGGCCCGAGGCCTCCACCCGCTGTTCCGCGCCGTGCGTAGTGGCTGAGGCGACGACCGCCGCCGCCGCAAACAGCTATTCGCAGATTCCAGGGAGTGCAGCACCCCAGCAGCGCAGCAAGGACGCCGGAGGCAGGCACCTAGCGGTAGCTTGGTCTCGTGCGGTCAGCGCTGCTTTCTTCAGGTGAGAACCGAGCTATCCTCTCCCAACCTCTAGAGAATCTTCGTCCTTCCTTTGTAGTTGTCATTTTGGCTTGACATAGCTGTGATGAGTCGATCCATGCGCGAGAGCGAGGGTGGGCGCGGCGGGCGGGAAGATTTCATCTAATCGGTGATGGTATGGGTATTGGTAGGGGAATTTTCATCTTGCGAAGGAGAGAGGAGGGGCGGGCTCTCTACTGGCGTTCGGCAGGGCGTCTACCCTACCTCGTCCTATTGCTCCGTCCGCCTCTGGAATCATATCCAACGCTAAGTCTGCCCCTAGATGATACCCGTTCGCAGTCTTATAAACTTGTAATTCTACATAACATCTGTTTCCTTTTGGCCTTGTGGGCAGGGGGATTGAAACCTTCGGCCTCTTGTATGTTCATCTTGTTTTGGTGCTGCCTCCAAGGACCTGAATTCTGTGAATAGTTGCAAGGTACGGCAGTTTATATGCTTAGGCTTGCAGAAACGGGATGCAACTTGTAATTTTGGTTGACCTTTTTCTTTTCATTTAGGCAGGATTGGAAGCTGTCGCCATTTATGTATGTTCATTTTGTTTCGGTGCTGGCTCCTGCGGCTAAAATTTCGTGAAACGGTTACGAAGGTATCCTGGTCTGTAAATTCTGAGGCTTGATAGAAATGGAATGCTGACTGTAATTTTTTGGTAACATTTGTTTCCGTTTTGATAGGGTTGCAAGAGCCAGGAATTAGATTTCTGTCAATTAATCGTTTAGGCTCGGCTGTTTGTATCCCTGAGTCTTTTGACAGAAATGGAATGCAACAAGGATGAGGCAGCAAGGGCAAAAGAGATTGCGGAGAAGAAATTTGCAGCAAAGGACCTGCAGGGTGCCAAGAAGTTTGCGCTCAAGGCTCAAACTCTCTTTCCTGGGCTTGAAGGCATTGCTCAGATGGTTGCCACCATGGATATTTACCTTGCTTCAGAGATGAAGGTTAACGGGGAGAAGGACTGGTACTCGATCCTGTCTGTTGCCATTACAGCAGATGATGAAACTCTGAAGAGGCAATACAGGAAACTCGTTCTTCAGCTCCACCCTGACAAGAATAAATCAGTCGGTGCTGAGGGTGCATTTCAAATGGTCCAAGAGGCATATACGGTGCTATCTGATAAAACTAAGCGAGCAGTATATGACCAGAAGAGGAAAATAAGGGTGCCCCCGCAGAGGACATCTCAATCAAGTAAAGCAAGTGCGGCTCCTGGTGCTGCCAACGGTTTCTATAATTTCGCAACTAATGCTGCTGCTTTCAATGCATCAGCAAACAGACAAAAAGCAGGACTAGCAACGCGTGCAGTGCGCCCGCGCCCACCTCAACCTCCACCGCCATCTGCTCCACCTCGACGTTTTGCTCCCGCACCCGCACCCGCACCCATGCCTGCTCCCGCACCCGCATCCGCACCCACTCCTGCTCCCGCATCCGCACCCTCTCCTGCTCCCGCTCCTGCACGTGTTCCTGCTCCACCTCCAGTGCAGCCTCCTACATTTTGGACCTCGTGCAACAAATGCAAGATGAATTATGAGTACCTCAGGGTGTATCTGAATCACCATCTGCGCTGCCCTAGCTGTCGTGAACCATTCCTAGCAAAAGAGGTACCAGTGCCACCAACTGAGAATGTAGTTCAGGACTCGAATATCCATGGCACGAATAAAAATGCAAGCTCTAACCGAAATTTCCACTGGGGTCCGTTCTCAAGGGCTGCCGGTACAGCTAGTGCTACTGCATCATCTGCTGCTGCTGCTCAAGCTGCTAATGTGGTTCATCAGACATACGAAAAGGTAAGGAGAGAAAGGGAAGTGGCCCAAGCAGCAGCGAAAAAGGAAGAGGCTGTTCGGAGGAAGTACAATTCTCTAAAAAGGCCCACAAACATATCAGAGAATGTCAATCTTGGGGCAGGCGATGCTGCATTTAGTAAGAAGATGAGGACTCTGGGTCAAGATGCTGGCGTTTGTACATCATCCTTTGTATCAGGCCCTGGTGCAAATTGTTTTACAGTTCCAGGTGGGAAAATATCATTTTCTACTGATGCTGGAGCCTATCAGTTTCAGGGTTTTATTGGCAGAACCAGTTGGAAACCTGGGCCTCCTCTTTGCATGAGTTTGTCCAAGACCTTCAGTCCATTGGATTGTAGAAGTATTTTGCTGGAGAAAGCAAAAAGTGAGTTAAAGAACAAGCTGAAGGAGTTCGAAAGAAATAAAATACCTCAAGGTGCTGCTAGTGGAAAAGTGAGCAAAAAACAAGCGGTTATGAAAAATGATGGGGATGATGAGATGCTTGCATCAGATGATCCTAATACAAGCAAAGATGCCCATGTTGATCCAGAAGAGAATGATTCTGGTGATTGTACAGATGCTGAAAATGAAGATGATCCGTTGTCTTATAATGTTCCTGATTCCGATTTCCATGATTTTGACAAGGATCGTACTGAGGAATCTTTTCAGAGTGATCAAATCTGGGCGACATATGATGATGAAGATGGCATGCCTCGTTATTACGCACTGATTCGCGAGGTTCTTTCCTTGAAGCCATTCAGGCTCAGAATAAGCTTTCTTACATCAAGGACAAACAGTGAATTTGGTCCTTTGAATTGGGTTTCTTCTGGCTTCACGAAGACATGTGGTGAATTCAGAATTGGAAAGTATGAAAACAATGATATACTCAACATGTTTTCTCACAAGATTAAATGGGAGAAAGGTCAACGTGGGGTCATCAAAATTTATCCTCAGAAAGGTGATATATGGGCTGTTTATCGGAACTGGTCACCTGATTGGGATGATGAAACTCCTGATAATGTGCTCCATGCCTATGATGCTGTTGAGGTACTGAATGATTATGATGAAGAGCATGGCATTTCTGTTATTCCCTTGGTTAAGGTTGCAGGGTTTCAAACATTATTTCGGCGCCATCAGGACCCAAACGCCACTAAGAAGATTCCAAAAGAAGAGATGTTTCGGTTTTCACATCAAGTGCCTTTCTACAGGATGTCAGGGGAAGAAGCTCCAAATGTCCCCAAAGATAGCTATGAGCTAGATCCAGCTGCCATTTCGAAGGAACTGCTTCAGAATATCACGGAAACAGTGAGGGAGGCAAATGGAACTTGTGAATGCTGATTAAGACAAAATCGTTGTTGGCAATTTTGAAGTAATCAAGCAATAGTTGTTGACATTTGCTAGAAGTTTTTTTTTTAATATATAGTCTCCAGTTATACAGGTCTTGACCATTACCGTTGCATACAAGGTTACTAGGTTAGTATGGGGCCAATCATTCTGGAAGCAGCTGATGGTGTAATTCGTTCTCTGACATAATTCGGGTTTTCTGACATACTAAGTACTGACTCTAGGATGTCGATGGAGATGGTGTGTTGACATGAAACTTGGATCCTATATGCTGTTTAAGGTCAGCGTTGACTGTTGACATCATTTTCTTTCTTGAGGGTTGATCTAATGTTTTTGTACAGAATGAAATTTCTAATGAACAAATGCACTTCATGTTCATTTGTTGGTTTTACTGTTTCGAGGGCGTCCGTAGTAAAGCCAACAAATAAGCATTAAATGCAATTTTTAGCATACCATGATAACAAGATGGCATGATTATGCTACATCGATGCTGTATGGTATGGTTTGATATGCCATGCATATCAATGGAAGAAGAACTCTGAAACAAGTGACGCCATTTTGGGTATCTTTGCTTTTTGTTGCTAAGGAATTATGAATGGCTGAATTAATTTAACGGTGAAAGAACCACGATCATTTTGGGCCAATTAATTTGCTTTATTATAGTATTTGCTGTCGTGTTGGGTACTATCTTCGTTTTTAATCACTTTTTAGTATAAATTTGTATAAAAAACATCAACAATTAAATAAATGAGGTAGTACTTTCCTATTAAACATAAGCCTAGTAAGGGTGGCACACTCTTGTTCAATTATTTGCAATTATTTTTCTTTTGATGCATACATGGGTTTACGACATGATTTTTATCCTCGCAGAGTATAATATAGCTTCTTTTTTTTTAGCGAGCAGAGTATAGTATAGCTGAGTTTCCGGCGTTCGGTGGCGGTGCTTCAGGGCCGCGCTTCGTCTTTTTATACTGAAGACCAACGTTGCACTGATTTCGGCCTTGAGGCCTGTATTGGGCCAAGCCCATATGGCTGGTAGCAAGTAGCAAAGGTACCTAATGCCTGTGGGTTCGCTAAAAAAGAAAAGGGGGCGGGTGGGGGGGGCTGGCGCCTGGGGGCGGTGGTGGAAGTCTCGCACATGTCTGGAGCAGGAGTGGTAATGTGGTATTGCGTTATTGCAGCCGCCGCCGCTGCTGAACCCTCGCAAACCGGTGGACCTTCGGAATCAGCCTCCCAATCTGTGTCTGTCACAAGGAGAGAAAGAAGAGGGAGAGGCCTGATTTGGGCTGCGGTAGGGCTTATTACATTGGTACTCTATAGAGGTCGAGTAGTTTTGATTTTGATGTACATTTGGTTAAACTCTCTTTACTCTGTCGAAACGTCAGAGAGAGCGCGTCCAGTCGCTTTCACCATCATGAGTTGATTTTATTTGTGTGTATCATGCTTTGTTGATTTTGTATACACTTGCTCGTGTTTTGAGATTATTCGATCTTCATTTTTGACGACTACTATGATCACATCATGAATCTCAATTCTGCTAGTACTAGTTTAGCGTCAAAAGAGCATACTACTTATCATTTACCAGAGGTTCAGGGACTTCCAGCTAGTTTACAGAGCCGAACAGGCCCGAAGAACTATACGACGTTGGGGTCTGAGGCGGCGAATTTTACGTAAGAATAAGAAAATAACCTTTTGCCATCAGTAGAAAAGGAAAGGTGAATACATTGCAGCTTTCGTACGAAGGGACGACGGAGGGAAGAAAACCGAATAGTGCGTGCCTCTCTCCACCAACCTTCTGTGCTCTAATCGCGCGGAAGTCGAGGTAGAACGTCCCGCTCTTGCTACACGGCAACGCCGCGCGCTCGCCTTCCATTATTCCGTCCGTCATCGGATCGCGGCGACAGCAACGCGTGAGGGCCGGGAAATGACGCACGCGCTGACACCAATTCGATCGCCCCTGCAAAGCGACAGAGCCGCCGCGCGCGGATCGGCGTACGTCACTCGCGGCCCGCACGCACACCATACATTCGATTCGAGCAAATCAAACAGCCGGCTCCGATCGGAATGACATGAAGCCATGGCTCAAATTAATACTCTCTTCGTTATTTTTTTTATCTTTATTAATTTTGATCGATAAATTTAACCATTTGTCTTATTTTAAAAAATATTAAATATTTTATTAAAAATTTAATTTATTATTAAAGGTTTTTAATTTTAATTTTTTATTTTATATATTTAAATTAATTTTTTAAATAAGACGAATGATTAAAATTTTTAATAAAAATCAACAAGGATAAGAAAAAAAATAAAGGGAGTATATTTCAAATGGAGCGGACTGTGGTAGTAGGTGCATTGCACCTTGCAAGCAGTTCGCTCTCAGCATTCGATTGATCCCGAGATCGGAACGAATATGTGTGGGTGATAGCGAGGACGTCGAAATATCTCACGCAATCAGTAGGTGACAAGTCCCTTTGCTCTTTATATTTTAGCCTCTGCTTCTTCTTCTTCTTTCCTTTTTTTTTTTCCTTCTCTTTCCTCCTGATCCTCTTCTCTACCATTTTATGTGTGGCTTGTATACGGCACGCGTTCGCAAACGGAGCTTTGGCCATTTGCAGCTTTTCTGTCGCCGGTCGTATGATTGCACGATCCTAGTAGCAGTGAGAAACAACAACAGGAGGATGGATGGACGGGCTTGTCCTTTGCTTGCTTCTCCTCTCGACTCTTATCGCCGATCATGGGCATGCATGCAAGCGGTGCTGGACTGGAGTGAGGTGTCTGAAAGCAATCCGACGGGCCGGGTACGGTGTGCGTGCCTCGTTCGTACTACACAGTGCAGGGTACTACTACAAAACTGTGCGTGCCTCGGCGTCGCTGCCAATCGTTTTGTACGGGTGCAATTTGGGCGGCCAATGGGAGGACGCCACGTGGCGCGCGATCTCTGAGGAAAGGAGGGATGATGCTTGACGTGATGAGAGAAGGAGTGGTTGAAAGCCGTGTGAACAGGCCGACCGTTTCCCACATTCCGGGAGCGGACAAAAGCTTTCCCCGTCGTCCCCGTTTCGCCCCGGATTGCCGGAGCGCGGACGACGTGCTCCGTGACTCGTGGATTTTTGTTTTGTTTTGTTTTGTTTTTGCAGGGAGTGACCAGTGGAGACTCGTCATGCAACGTCCTGGTGTCTACGGATGCCACGAAGACTCTGCTTATACTTAGACTGTTGTTTCGTGCTGGTACAATACTGGACCTTAAAAAGAGATTTTTTTTCAACTACTACCTCTTATGTCGTTTTTTAATTATTTTCGGTAGCAATCTATTAGCAGAGTAAATTAAACAAGATTCTCTATACGGAGTATTTGGAACAAGCCTAATAGAAGCTTCACTAGAGAGAGAGAGAGAGAGAGAGAGAGAGAGAGAGAGAGAGAGAGAGAGAGAGAGAGAGAGAGAGAGAGAGAGGGAGGGAGGAGGCTTCCAAATTCCAATCCAAATGGACTCGGCGCTGGCTTTCATTGTGTGCGGTTTGAGCAACGCCAGCTCCACCTATCCGACGGCCCAGAAGTGGGCGAACCTCCACGATCTCCTCGCGGCAACGGTGGAGAGAGTTTAGCCACATAAGAAAAGGAGGGTAAGGCAGCGTGGGCCAGGCAAAATCCCCTCCATCATCACCTCCCGGCGAATGGGGATGCGGCGCCCACGTGAGCGAAGAGCGGGCTCGCCCCGATCAGCCGGCCATTGTTGTCCCTCTCCTCCCGCTTCGCTATTTCTACCTCCGCGCCGGCGCTACTCGTCGCATTCTCCTCCACTCCACTCCACTCCACTCCACTCCACTGCACCACCACCGTCGTCGTCTACTGCTCGCGATCGCGCAACACTAGTAACGCAGCGCACTAGCTTTACGAGTGCAGTTGCTTCTTCTGTTATTAAGAGGCAACAAATACCTTACTAGGTTGGACTTGGATCGAGAGCTTATTTAGCCGCGCGACGACCACCACCGGCCATGGACGGCGACGGCTCCTCCTCGTCGCCGGCTTCCTACATCAGACTGGTACGCTGCATCCTGATGAGGAAGATACACACACAAACGGACGCATTGGCAACAACGCGCAAACGGTGGATTTCATCGTCACGCGTATATATATGCAGGTGCAGCATCTGATCGAGAAGTGCATATGCTACAACATGAACAAGGAGGAGTGCATGGAGACGCTGGAGAAGCACGCCAACATCCAGCCCGTAATCACATCCACTGGTATGTAATTATTCGTTAGTATTAATTATGTTATGGTTTTGCATGCCCAAGCGTTTTGCATGTTGTATACTCATTTTTCTTTACAAATTTCTTCTGCGCAATGTTGGGCGCCAGTGTGGAAGGAGCTGGAGAAGGAGAACAGGGACTTCTTCGAGACTTACAAGAAGGATCGAGGAGAAGAGTCGTCGTCGCAGAAGAAGAATCCGTCGGAAGAGCCAGCCGCCGCTGTCATCGACGACGACAAGAGCTCAGACCAAGACGAAGACGACGACGACGACGACTGAAGACTCGTGTGCTATGTGACTGACGCTTGGCCGCCATGTATTGATGGGAGAGAGATCTGCTATCAGGTGGCTGCATATCGATGCAGCGATCGACGGAGAGTACATGTATATTATAGAGATTTGCTCCTGTGGACCTATTAAAAAAATTAGCACGAATCTTAAAGCAATCATTAATTGGATTAATCTTTTTTTAAATAAAACCAGCCGGCTCCCGAATTGAGCTGAGCCGTCAGGCCCAAAAGAGCTCCGCCCTCTCTGTTCCTATCCCCGTCCAAAATGACCCCCTCTTTCTTTCTCTCTCAGTACTGAGCTTCCCATAGGCCATGGCAGTTCGTCGTCCCAATCCACCTTAACTCCACAGGATTTGATAAGGCGCCTAAATCCGTAGTATCCAGTGCCGCGCTAGCCAGATCCATGTCCTGCTTGCACATGTTGAAGCTCAAACGGTTGATTTAACAGTCCACAACGAGCAACAATGGCGGGCGAGAGGCAGCTGCTATGTCAAGGACAACGCCAAGACCATACACGCTGATCGAAGCGTTGAGGTCGACGGCGAGACTCGACACTGCTTGTGCCCTCCGTATGCCGTCGACGCCCAATGGAGAGGACGGAGTCCGGGTCACGCCGCCCACTGCGCGTAGTCCCACGCATGTGGATGAGGAAGCTGCTGCCGGGAGAGAGCTCCGGCAGTGGCTTGCTTGCCGCAGGCGCTATACGGCCATCGATACCGCCGTCGTCACCTTCGGGATCGGCTCAACAACCGAGAGCCGGCTCATTTAATTTAAGAAATGTTTAATTTGATTAATGGGTGCTTTTAGATTTGTGCTAATTTTTTAGAAAGCTTCACTGGAACTTACACTTCTCTATATTATATACCTAAGAGAGTGATTATGTGCATATGACGCGTCTCACGTCTGTATGTGTGTAGCTGCTAGTAGTAGTAGTTAGTAGTACTAGGATTTAGGAATGACGACCTGCATGCTTTCTATAATGCAGCAGGAAAATTCAGGTCGTCAGGGGTTGAATAATATTTTCCAAGATTCTCGGCGTGCATGCAGAGCTGATGCAGCCCGCCGCCTGTAGGCCGGACGCGTGGCGGGTGAATATTCATCGGTTGGTTTGGTACGGTGTCCCGGCCTGAAAGAAACTGGGTTGCTGTCATGAGAAAACATTGTGTTGTTATGCTTGTCATATCTCAGTTCAGTGGCGATCAAACGAACCGAGCCAAAGCCCGCACGGGATCTCTCTGTCTCTCTGTCTCTCTGCTCTTTTTTTTTTTTAATTTGGCGGCCGCTGGAGGCAGCAGAGTTGGACGTCTACGGTTTAGCTGATCGAGCTTGGTTTATCTTGTTTGGTCGGTAGCAGCTACAGCTGTTGCTCGAGCAGTTTTGCTACTAGAATACAACAATTGGTTGTAAAAAGGAACTCGATCGCTAGCTGGTGACACACGTTTCTACGAGAGACCTGCCACTTTGCAATCGATCCCCGTCTCTCGGTCGACTTGCCGGCCGGCGACGACAGCAACAGTTGGTTGTTGGGACTCTACGAGTAAACGTGCACGTATTTAAGGAACGTGAGAGGAAAAAAGAATGAGATCCGTCTGCACGTAAACACGGACTATGCCAGCAGGAGCAGGAGGTAGCTTTGTGCTAACGTGCTCGGCTCGTTGGCTGATGCTGACCACCGGCCGTGTTGTTTTTGCCGTCGTTGCTGTGCCTTTCCATCGGTATCGCGCGTGCCGCGCCTCCCCGCGCGCTGTACCGTATATACGGATGTCGTTAGTGCGCGTACGTCTCCTTCGGCTGCCGTCGTCCTCCACCCTTTCCTGCTTATTACACGCAAGCTAGCGAGAAGGGTCCGTACGTAGCTTTACACACGATTTTGTCATGTTTCGTTCGCGTGCAATGTGCGGTCACGAAGAACACGGCTTTTCCAGGAAACAGGTGACCACATTGCCCAGTGCTGCCGTGCTTTACGAAGCACTCTGAAAAATGTTGCAGGATTTCAGTGCCCCTCAGCGATATTCCACAACTCGCGGTAAGGGAATAAACGAACTGCAAGACCCTGAACGCACAGGCAAATGGTAAGCAGCACAGCATAGGGTTGAAAGTCCAGTATGAAAGAGATCGACATCACTAAACCATTCTTCAGTAGTAGTACATGCTTTACATTACACTGGAATCTAGCAGGGCATCGCCACAACAGTGGCACTCCAGCACGCACAACTCATCAATCGCATGTACCCCCAATGGTTTCATGCGAAGGCTGACGGAGTACCGGATTTCCGGTGGATTTTTCCCGTGTCGTGGCACCGGCTGGGGAAAAAAAAAAAAACCTTGCAAGCTATTTCTCGTGGGATAGCGCGTGCTCGGGCCGGTGCGTGAACTCGTAGTCCAGGTGGACGAACGCGCGCTCGATCTCGGGCAGCCGCTCCAGCTTCTCCTGCAGGGCCTCGCCGATGTCGTGCGCCTCCTGCAGAGGCATGCCCGACGGGAGCACGATGTCCACCTCCACGAAGTAGTGGGAGCCGAACGTGTAGGCCCGCACCGTGTCGATGTGCCGCACGGCCTTGTGGTGGTTCCAGCACAGGTAGGTCAGCTTCTGGAGGTACTCTGGCGAGGCCGATTGCCCGACCAGGGAGTGGACGTTCTCCAGGACCGTCATCGACCATGTTCTTATCGTGTAGATAGCCAGCTGCAGAGCAGAGATATGCTGTCAGTTTCTGAAAACGCATTAATAGTGAAAATGGAGACTCTTGAATCATGCGCATGTATGGAACAATTGCTGACGCAATAGCTGCCTATCCAGAATTCCAAATGAGGTTTACTCGACATCAAGTATATCACTGAAGTTTTATGTCATAGCAAATCCTTCTACCATGGTCTCAGTTTGTTTTATCTTTAATATTTCCCTTCAAGATTTCTCTGTTCATGACCATGGTAGAAGCAGGAATCCAAAACCAATCTATGGGGAACACAATCCGGAGGACTGATGTCATGACCGAGGGTGCAGTACTAGGTTTATGGTTAAAGTTTTCAAGACCAAATTAATAATTCAGTAACAGGGGGTGTAGTCCGATGTACTTGACAGGTACAATGAAACAAACAAGAATGTGAGATGGAGATTCTCTTGTACTCACAATGATTGCCCCGACTGGATCAATCCAGCCTTCAATATAATTTGCCAGTAGTGCAGCAACCAAGCCAATTATATTAGTGATGACATCGAAAAAATGGTCCTGGGCATAAGCCTTGACGATTTCGTTTGTGAATGAGCGGCAATATATAACCAGAGCAAGTTTCACCAATGTCACCGATAGCATGATGTCCACAATCCACTTTTCCTGAGCATTTGTTAAGCTGAATTCATCTCCCTGGAGAAGAAGATGCAAGGTAATCATCAAGTGAAATAATAGTATCAACAGTGCAAGAAAAAATAAGAATGTGAGACTAGCAGTCCAGGGGCAAGAGTACTTGCTGGTGGATGAGATTTCTGGCTATGTGCTTCTCTAAAGTGAACTATGGGGTGGAATATCGTGCCAAATATGGATGAAATGGGTTACTAAGAAGCTCCAAGAGCCATGGGATGTAGCCAGTTATTTTCAATCAGATACACAAGTGAACATATGAAATATCCAAGCAACTGTAAGTGCAGCAAATTATTCAGTGTGTAAGGTTGTAAAAAGGTGCACCTAAGGGTCCCTATTTAGTTCAGGAAAATGAATTAGTTTTTCAAAAGTGGTGGGAATTCTAAAATTTAATTCATTTCCTTGAATTAAGTAGGATTAAAGAGTACTCTTGGGATCACTCTTTTCCAACCATATCTATGTGAAGGCTTAATGCCAACTGCAAAATCTCTAGTTTGCAGCATGACCTAAAAACCTTTTGGCTGACCATGAGTAGGGCTGAAAGTTAGCAATATATCTTTAAATAAAAGTTTGCTCGCCAGAGTCTTTTACCAATCTAGTTATCAAAATAAGCAACATGTGTACCAAAAACAACTAAGAGCTCCAATGGTAGCATAGGTACTGCAATGTTGTAGATAGTTAACCATCAGACGAAAAAGGCTACCAAAGAAAAAAGAGAGGGAAGAATTACAGCTCATACTACTGCCCAACTATCCCTAGTTGTAAGTAATTTCTCCATACAGTGGAAATATCAAAGAAGAGAATAGCAACTTGGGATTCAAAAAGGAAATATCCTAAGTCCCAAAGAGAAATCGAAAATACATGTGCAAAAACAATTAAAAACAAAAAAGTTAAGCATCTGCTACAGTAGACAGATGCCCTGCCTAGTCATTATAGAAAACAGAGACTTACTTCAGATACCAAGGAGCGTATAGATTCAAGGATGATTTGAAGGCCTAGGGTTGCCATAACAGAAGCAAAAACAAGTATCCCCTGAAAACAAAAAAAATAATACAGCCATTAATATACTGAAAGAACTGAAACAGAACACTACAATTTGTTTTAACAAGATGTCATAGGTGCATTGATATTGATAATTGATATTATGAATCAGCACCAGGAGGGTAGTAGAAGTTGTAAAAGAACATAGAAAACAAATACTCTTTATTGGAAATAACGTGGAGAACAAATAAATCATATAAGTTACAGCTGTACATTTTATTGGAAAACTCACCAGTGGCTGCATACGCTTTTTACCAATTGGGTATCTGTAAGGGTTTGGTGTTTGCATGGAAAAGGCAGTGAACCACAAGATAAATCCTGATAATAAGTCTAGAAGGGAATCCAGAGTTGAAGCAATAATAGCAAGCGAGCCACTCCTTATTGAGGCATATACTTTTGCAGCAAAAAGTATCATATTTGCTATGTTAGACAGCCGAATGGCTAATGTCTCACTCCTAGCAACTTTCTCACGTTCTTCCTGCAGGTCAAAAAAATTGTGATCATTTTTAGATATAAATGAAGTCAAATGGATTCCATTTGTTTGATGTTTCAGGTCCGCTGCCTTTCCTAATGCTACAGCAAGAAATTTATAAAACAGACCTTGGACATTCCAGGAAGGAAGCCACGATCCGTAAGTGTATCCATCTCATTAAATCCCTCAAGCATCTCCACTTGCTGTTGGTAGTACTCAGCAACAACATCCTCAGGGCCTTGAGCTGTAGATAGAATCATTAACGTTAACTTGCTAAAAAAAACCGAGTAAGATCCGATGGCTACACAGACATAAAAGGTCTATTTCGCTCTGTTAATAAAGCAGAGGTATTGCTGGAACGTGGTATTTGCAATTTTCATTCCTATAAATCACTGGAGTTAATATCGCTCCCTTAGAAGCTCAGAATTAAAGAATGGTCAAGTAACATATGCGGCCAAAAAATAATATTAAAAAAATCATGTTACAATATGTGAGTGTATATAGAGCTAAATGGGGGTCACTCAGAAAACAACTTTTTCATTGAACTTCACAACTTGAGAAAAGCAGAAAAGAAAAATATCCGGGCAACAAATACAAAAGAACATCACACTAATACCCTGCATTTCACGTGCCACACGAATGCCCTTTTACACTTGGAAGTTGGAACCAAGATAATCAGTGATATAAATATAACCTGTTAACCTCAGGCTAGCATGTGGAGTCCCAGAAATAAGCAATCAGGTCACGTGCCGCACAGACAGCCCTTCCCCAAATGAGCCCTGTATCCCAGCAGGCAATACCGGAGTTGCAGAACCCAAAAGCAAATGGGCAAAAAAAAAACGTAGAAAAAGTACTACGTTTTTTCTAGACCAAAACGTAGACATGTCATCGAACAACCGTAACATATGTGTTCACTGTTCAGTCCCCGAAGTGGCGAAATATCAAATCAGCAAGAGCTAGTGCTAGGCAGCATCTAGCCCAACACTAACCTCAATAACCTAGTGCAGTCCCCATCGCTGGTCTAGAATAGCTACTGCTAGTCCACACCAATTTGTATTCAGCTCTCATACTAATAATTAATAAAAACGAAACGAACTGCAAATTTGCTAATCGCAGGTCAAACAAAGCAGCTGTTATATCGATCGAGACGAATCACACTACCAAAGCAGGAGACACGAGAAAAAACGGATCGATCCAATATAAAAAGAGCACACGAAATTTACCGTCACCATTACAATTTACTACAAAGCACCAGCACCAGGGGCAATACTATAATACAATCAACGGAGAGTGAAGCGGGAAAGGGGGAAGGACCTAGGACGCCGAGGCAGCGGTGGAGCGCGTGGGTCGGCGGCCTGTCCTGGTGCTCCTCCGGCGGGCGGAAGCCGTCGAAGTTGAGCCGCCACGACTCCTCCGCCGCGGCTGACGCGCCGCCGCCACCGCCGTTGCCAGCCTCCATGGCGGAGAGCAGGAGGAGCTCCTCCCCCTCGCCCCTGCCGCTCGCTGCTGCCGCCGCCGCGGTCATTTTCCCGACCCTAGTATGAGCCCGCGCCGCGGGGACAGTCCGCTTCGAAACGTAGTAGTAGTATCACTTCCCCGTCGCGCCAGGGCACGGCTATTTCGCGAACAGAACGACGAAGCAAATGGGTGCGTAGCCGCCGCGTGCGCCGCCCCGTGATTAAAAGAGGAGGGAGGCGCGACCGGCAAAAGCGTGGGAGTCCCGCTCCAGCCGTGCTGAGTACGCCAGGCCCATAGGCCGCGGAGAGGCGATCTCTGTTTCTCGCGCGTCGTTCTGAGGAGGACTCGGGTCAGTCGGTCTGCTGTGCTTGGTGCACGGCACGCGTGCGGGTGGTGGTGGTCGGCACTCTGCCGGTACACACCCCGCACCTCGGTGGAAAGGACGTGATTTGAAGGGCCAGGTCGCCCGGATCTCGGGATTGCGTGCGCGCCAGCCGACACGAAAGTTTCAACTTGGTGATAGCAGATGATGAACCCTCGTTTAAAAGACAGGTATGCTTCACCGACCATTAGAAAAACGACGAACTGATGATTCAAAGCAACAAAGCGTGTCCTTCGGATTCCAATCATGCTATACCAGTGAACTTTTGAAAACGATGAAAATCATTAACAACAAACTCGCGACACCAGCGATTCCAAATAGTCACCAACAACCGTAGAGTATAATAATTTCCTTCGGTTTGAAACGAACTAATTCCAGCCACACAAACAGGCGTTTTCCTGATAAGAAATGAGGAAGGCACGCCACGACTGTTTCTGCGCACGAGCTTGTTCTGGCCGTGCCTGTTTCTTGACCGAAGATGTACCGCGTGGCCACGTCGACCCTCCCTGCGTCGAGATCGCCGTAGCTTTCACGTCGTCATCACTGGCAACTCAAAGCCGCCCTCCGGTCCAAGACCGCGCCGTCTCGTCTCGTGATTTTCCACATAAACACTGCCACGGGTGGGGCCGTGCGGCGCTCGCTCTCCGCAACGTCGGCACCACAGCTACAGGGGGTCACGCCGCCCGCGAGGAATCCTCCGGCGCAGAACTCGAACCATCACGGCTGCGATGCGCGAAGGCGACGCGCCCATCACCGCGTGCGATGAGTTCGTCAAGTGGCTGTCTGTCCTTGTAGTTGCCGCCGGGCGACGGGGCCCTGCGGCAAAGCGGCAGCCGACGGGCAAGGATAAGATCCTTCCTTCCTGGTCCCCGCTAGTCGTCGGCCGGATATCCAGCGAAGGTGACTGCATTTCGTTCCTCCCAAGGATCATCGTTGTTGGGTCAGGAGGATATTCCACACTGGTGAAAGAGTAATAAGGTTCATAAAACAAAAAAAAAATCTCATTTAGCAAGAAAAAGAAACATGAAAATAGAGAAAAGGGTTTGGACTTGGTAGGTTGGTCGTTTGGCGGCGGTCATGCGGCAAGAACGTTGTTGGGTTGGTGATAGCGGACGCGTTCGTCAATGGAACTAGAGAAATGTGCACGCTTTTTTTTTTTTCTAATTGGAATCGAAGGCTGAAGCCAACCTTAAACGGTGCACAAAGTTAGTCAAACGAGATCTGTAAAGGTCATAATCTGAAGCATTCAGATCCAGAGATTAGACAAACAAACATCAAATGTAAGACATACTAGCAGACTCTGCTGTTGGTCTAATAGTACATTATTTATTGCATAGCACGACTTTGATTCCTTATCCAACGAATTGCATGCGTCTGACCTTCAAGGCAAATCATCTCAAGTTTTCTTGTTGCACACTTTTTTTTTTATTTGGGCTTTCTGTAGGGCAAGCTCAAGCCCAGGGAATATCAGAAATCCACGCAAATGATTCGTGAATCACGTGGCCTCCTTACAGTATAGTTCGAGATAGCAACGCGAGCAGAAAGACGCCTGGCTCAGAAAGGCTGGCGCGCTGCTGCCCGACAATCAGCACGCCTAGGAGTAGGAAGGCACCGACCGAACTGTACTAGAGTACTAGTACTACTCATTATACTTAGTCTGTAAAGGAAGAAACGTGTTTCCCTCGTTGAGGGTAAGAGGGACGGCTGACACTGCGTGTGTGGGCCAGCGTGTAGAGTGACGTCCCGACGCTACTCAGAGGATCTCAGCCCGTCCAACTAGCCCTACCCCTGCCTCGGGCTGCTATACGGACGTCACTATTATCCTCAGGTTGCAAAAAAGTAAAAAATATTGGAGAAGTCAGTTCCTAAAGGCAAAATAATAAAAGAACGGTCTCCTTATATACTGTATGTTCCATGTTAATGCCTCTTCTTTCATGCATAGTTGTTGAATTGTTATTGCTTATCCTGATTAGTGGGGACAAAACAGATAACAAACCAGGTATCTGTGCCCATCTGGCGTGCCAACGCAATAGTACACATTTTCAGTTAATCATGTTACATATATGGGTGTATTTCCTTTCATCAACATGGTAAAAAGTCACCTTGCCATAACTCTATAGCTTCAATAGAAAAGTTTAAAAATAGATGTTATCCATACAAAGAAGGGACTGCACGATAGTTTGTGAACAATCGAACAAGTTGCATGTTCTAAAAAAAAGTGTTTGAAGAAAATAGACAAAGGATCATACTGCAACTAATGTCTTCCAAAAGCAAAAGGTACTAGAGCTATGACTGTATTATTATACATCATAAAACAGGCAAAGCACACATGGATGCAAAATTTGAATTACTCAGTCTAATTTCAGACTAAAGCTGTTAGTAAGTCATGGTTTGTATATGGCCATTGACTTTATGCAAACTATTTTTCCATAACATGTAAACAGTTATCAAAACAATACAAAAATAAGAAGAAAAAATCTATTTCAGTTCCATAATGAGAAAAGTGAAAAGATCAGCTGGTAACAAAGATTTTTTAACTCGCTTACAATACAGGTTAGAGTTATTCAAGTTGTGATCTGGTCTAGAATAGAGCCTTATGTTGATAGTTTGCCAAATGTTTTCACAAAGACTGTCAGACTCCATGTGCAGTTCAGAGTACAAACCAAATAAGCTAAATGCACACTCGTTTTTTTTCTTTTTTTTTTTTGGAGGGTCTGGGGGGAGGAGGGGGGGGGGGGGGGGGGGTCAAACAATAGCGAAAAATAAGTTGGGTATTTTTTTTTTTGTTTGTTTCTGGAGCAAGCCATACGTTCAAGATAGGAACAATAAATGAGCTACAGACCCAAAGGTGATTAGGTGACCATATCGTTACCACCTACCCCAGAGAAGCAGGGGAAAAAATCCACATACAAGCGAAATGATTACCTGTTGACCAGAATGTTCAACATGCCACCTAACACTGCGAACCATTCTTCCATGCAAGCCAATGACTTCTCATTTGTTCCCAGCTTTCTGCAAGCTACCTGTTAGTACTGAAAGGAGTCTGACAAAATTAGCGTGAAGAAAGAAAAAAATCATAGCAATTGAACATAACTCCCAGTGAAAAAAAAAAAACAGTCGGAACTCTGCTTATATACAACAGTTACCTTTGACATCATCAAAAACAATGTGAGTTAGCAAATTTCTTTTTTTTTCTCTAGGAACATCTTCACCTTCTTTTTGGGTAATTGTTACACATAAAAGGAAGAAATACATCATTGAGCATTGCAATCTCAGTATAATCTCAGAAACCACATCTTCTGATGCATCTCGTAAAGAATGGGTGTCGAAGAGCTTCATGTGCTTTAAGGCGCTCAGTAGGATCATATCGGAGAAGCCCTTGAAGAAGATCGATAAGATCTCCAGCAGAATGATCAACATGTTGCATAACAAGATTCTGCACGAGATGCATTATTAGATTTTTCATTTCAGAGCGATACCACATATATTGTGTAAGTTAGGGAAAGGAAACTTAGCTATGAGACAATGGACAATATATAAATACAAGGGCAAATTACCTGCAGGCGAGGCAGTTTCCAGACTGCCTTCATACTTTCTCGTGAGGTTGCCCCCTCTGGCCAGTCCAACCTAAATCCACGCTTGAAGTACTTTTCAGCCCGTCGACTGTGAAACAACATTAATCAATGAATGTCACAAAATAGTTAATCTGAGTGTTCAGAGGAAACTCATCAGCTGCCTCGTGCTAGATGTGCGTAATAACAAAACAATACATACTCAGCTTTGACAATCATATGCTTTGGAAGTGGCCCTAGGACCCTCTCCATCATAGCCAAATGCTCCAAATTTTCATGTGTTTGAAACAGAGCTTCTCCCTGAGAAACAAAAATACAACATAATCAAGATGTGCACCACAATGTTTCAATACAGCACCGGCTATGGATAACATCAAACAAAGTACTCATATACAAAGAGGTCGATATCGTAAACTAACCGAACAGAGTTCGACTAAAATGCAACCCACACTCCACAAATCACAGGGATAGTTCCACCCAAGACCTGAAAAGAAAAATAGTGATGATCAAAACAGTAACAAAAATACCAGTGTTGCACAGTAAATTCTGAAAATTTCAAGGGAGGTGGAAATAGAAAAGACGGAATGTTTATTTATACCAAGGATAACTTCCGGTGCACGGTAATGTCTTGTCGACACCACATAATTGTGGTCTTGGTGCTCAAATGTTGTGCTTCCAAAATCAATCAACTTGATAGCACTAGATTTTGGAAGGTTCTTAAATAAAGAACCATCCTTGGGTGGCCGTACAGGAACCTTCATTGTAAATCAAAACGGAAAGTTTAAAACACAAATCAATACCTAATTTAGTATGAATAATAAGCAATCAAAAGTCCGTCCACATAAGAACCGTAGCATATGCAAGAGCCTTGATGGAGAAAAAGAAAATTAGAGAAGCAGTTTAGGAGGTACATGCGTACCTTGTAATCCGGCACCCTGATAGATTCCGATGAAACAAGGAGAATGTTCTCTGGCTTCAGATCCGTATGAATAAGTCGCAAGTCATGCATAACTATAGTGGCAAACACATCAGATTAACTTTTGAGGGCTAATTACATCAGAATTAACATATGCAGGTCAACATAATTCCACCACACAAAGAAACTTAACTTAGTATTTCAATGAACTGAAGGGAAACTTAACAGATATGGTAATATGCATCAACATACAAAATTGAAGTACTCACATGCAACAGACTCTAATATTTGTCTGGCAAATTCCCTAACAAGGTCGATAGGAAATGAGCGGTAACTATTCTTCCGCAGAAAATCGTACAAGCTTGGCCCAAGCCTTTCAAATACCTGAAAAGGTCATCAATCAAATATCATATTCTAATCATTAGAAGCAATTAAAAATATAGCATTCTTGATGCATATGTACTTACTATACATATATGATTACGATAGTCAAACCAATTCCGAATTTGCACACAACTGCAGGCATAGAACCACCGATGCAAATCCATCAACTCACAAAAAAGGGTCAAGATATGAAACATGGGATGTAGATGTCTTACCGTCTGCTAGTAAAATCATGCTTTCCAAGCCTCTGAAGCACGTCAATTTCTATCATAGCAGCTTCTCGATATTTTTGGAGGGAGCGGACAATCTTGATGGCCACTGTTTCTTGGTTTTCCAAGTCCCAGCATTCCAAAACTTGCCCAAATGTCCCTAATAGATCAGACTGAAATGATAAGTATAGTACACAACAAAAGGGTAGAAGCTGAGGGCATTTGATCATGCCTCCTCATCCTGAACAATACAACTTACACACATCTACTACAAACAGGATCACTATGGAAAAAAAAATAGCTTATAATAGAGCAGATGAAGCACACTAACCTTCACCCATCTTGCTGAGTATCCTATCTGCAAGATCATGAGAGCAAAACAATTTTTAGTACACAGAATTGTGTCTCAAGGTATGCATAAAAACGATGGACCGAATACAATGTGCATAGCCAACAGACCAAAAACATAAAGGCTGGTTAGGAGGCAGGCAAGCTCAAGCAGTTGAAGAAACTATCAACAGACATCTGGAGGGCATAGCTGATACGATTATCAATTTTGTATGGAGCCAAGAACACACAACCAAAACAAATCAAAGCATGAAGCAATTTAAGAAAATCCAGAGTAACGAGATGTAATTCAACGACCAACATTGCTAACTCTTGTCCTACCGAAAATCACCTAAAGAAACCACATGAAAGTCAGAGAAGTCGTAAAAAATGACTGAGCTGCAGATGCATACATCTCGGTGTAAGGTTCTCTCCAACTGCAAACACATAGTGCCCATCCTTGTCATCTGGTCTCCAAGGAGGTGACAGATTCCGCGGAGGTCCTGTGTAAAACATTGGTGGTGGCGGCAGAAACGCAGGTGCAAAATTACCATTTATTAGTTCCTGCCCACAATATAGCATTGGAATCGCCTACAGAAAAAAAAGCAGAGACATGAGAAAATTATTATTGGCCATGAACGAATAAAATTGGAAGCATGCATATTATTCCCGCCACGGTTATCAGTAATTGGAACTGAAGGTAAACTCTCCAAATTTGATAACCATTTGTGCGGTAGCCGCTAATCAACAAATCCGTTGCACAAGAATCGCAAGTTCCCACCAAAAATGATAATTATCCCACTATACACTACAAAATTACGCAACAAACAAGGCACGCAAGGGAATCGACCAACAGATTTCTCCATTTTTATCAAAATTTAATCGCTTCATTATTGAGCCGTTCTCACATTATGATTATCACACTATGGTACACCAAATACCCTCCATGATCGCCTACAGCCCGCACAAACGATCCCTAATATCCCGAGCTCCACGCTTGATCGAACCACCGGATCGAAATCTATCGAGAACGTGACTAGATCTAGCCAAAAATAACACCGCAACTCCACGTCCGGGCACGGATCAAGGCGGCAAACAGCGGGAGCACGATACCTTTAGGGGCTGGAAGAGCGTCGGTGGGACATCCCATGCGAGCCGGGGCCGCTTGCGCGGCCGCTGGTCGGCGACCTGGTGCGGGTACTCGGCGAGCCACTGCGCCTCCATTTCCGGCTTCGGAACCCTAATTAGTTACGCCATCGACGTTCCCACTCTGATGGAGGAGTTTGAAGGCGGGATTGGTGCGTGATTCGGGAGGAACCGCCGAATCGGAGCTCAAATTGGCGGGGAATTGGAGGGAACGAAGCAGTTGCAGCAGGAAGAGAAGGGGAAGCTCGAGGAGGTGGTGCGGTGGTAGTCTGGTTGCGCGTTCCGTCCGAGGAACCCTGGTCTGGTCTGTGCGACGCGGGAGAGACGATAATGACTAACTATGGTTAGCAATCTTCCATGTGAGTCCCTAGAGTTACGAAATACTAGAAAGTTTGCAGACAGTACTACTTCGCGTTTGATGTGAGCTGTGACGAGGTGTTAACTACCCCTCTCGTTGGACGTCTTTGCGAAAGAGACCGTTCGAGTTCCGGTCAAAATTAACGCGCGAGCTGTCCTCCCAATCTGGTGGGAAACGGTTTTGAAACTTTCACCCACACCTGCTTCGGTGGGCATATTTCGATTTCCCTCCTGTATACTGTTTAGCAGATTGATATGGCCAGGGCATGCGCTGGATAGCTCCGAGTTATCAATAGGTTATTAGGTTCTCTAATGTCCTCATGGGGTTCTGCATATTTTAGGCAATCTCTTCATCAAACTAAATGTGGGTTCGCATTACTTCCAAATTTTTGGCATTTAGACTAAGTTTTACATGATTGTCATTTTCAGTGTTATGAATTCGGGGTACCTTTTAGAGTCTAAAAAAAATGGGATACTTTCTTTATTTTCAAAAATTGTCATCTGTAGTATAATGAATATATTTCAAACTGCAAAAATTATTAGCATAGCATCAATGATTGAAAAACGGGACAAGTAATACTACTTCCATCCCAATTATATTTATCTACGATCCTATAGTTTTCCTATTTTACTTATTCATCTCGCTTCCCAATATATCTTTCTCTTTTAAAAATATATCTTCATCTTTATCTCTCCTTCTTGATTTCTGTGCACTTACTTTATTCTTTTTTTCTATAATTAATCTCTATGTCCAGAGCTCGTTGAACAAGTAAATTAAAATGGAGATAGTAGTAAACGAGAACTGTTGATTTGGCATTATGTTTATAATTTTGCATGGTGTATTGGTTGGTGTCCGTTGGTCGTTGAGAATTTCAGTCGGCCATCTTCACCTACCTTGGTGGTCGCAGGTGTAGAATGGACAATTCTCCACTCAATAAAATTGTTTGTTCTTTGACGACAGATAATTTGTGTGTTGGAATCCATAATGAAAAATCCTTGTATATTGTTGTGTAACACTTCGTTTTCTTTTCGTGCTCAAAAAGGAAATTAATTCAATTGCAAAGAAGTACCAAAATTTGGGGATTAAAGTAACTAACAAAATTTCTAGTAATTGCTAAAAGGAAATTATTTCATTGGTCCAAAGAAATATTTTTAAAACTTGCAAGAATTCTCGCAAAATAAAAGATAGTCAAAATTTGAATTATAAGTCTAAAACTTTAAATTCAAATTCAAACTTTGCTTTATTCTTAGAATCAAAGACTTTGGGCTCTTGTCAATTTCCTGTGAATTTTTGGTTTTTTCTAAAAAAAAATTTCACCAGTGAGACCCACAAGGCAGTGGGCCCCATCGGGCAGCCCCTTTCTTTCTTCTTCTTTCTCTCTCTGTTTCTTCCTCTCTTCCCGCGCGGCGCACCCCTCCACGCTCTCGCCCGGGACAGAGCGCGCGCGCCACCTGCCGCGCGCGGCCTGCGACGAGCGCGCGCGCACCCGCCCGGTGCGTAAAAGGGCGCCTCGGTTGCCACCGTTTTCTTCTTCCTTCGCGCCGCGCCCCTCCTCTGCTTCCTTCTTTTTTTCTCTCCGCCGAGCACCGTACCAAAATCGACACGGCAGAGAGATCCTTTCCCTCCTCACGAACCCCGACCACCGTGTTTCACCGGTTCTCGCAGGAAATTTTTGAAGCACCACCAGCCGCGCACCGCCCGTCGCCGCCGACCAAGTCTCGGTGAGAGCCCGACCCGTTTTCCCCTGCCTTTAGCTTCGCCGCGCCGTGGGGAACCTTTTCGGCATAGTTTCGCCGCCGGTCGCGCGCCGCCGGTCGCGCGCCGCCGCGCTTGCGCCGCCGCTCGTCGCCGCCTTGGTTCCGAGGCTCGCCAGCGGTCGAGGTGTGGTCAAATGGGTTCCCCGCACGACGCTCGTTCCGCGGTCGCCGTCGCCGGTAGCGCCGCCGGCCACCGCCGGCCTGCTAGGGCAAAAGACCTAGCTAGGGCTTCGGGCTTTTCTATTTTTCAAAATTCAATTAATCGGCTGGAAGATTAAATAATTCATACAAAATCAAGTATTGCTTAGAAAAATATAAACCCAATTGTGCTGGAACTAGGGAAAAATGGAGTTTTTAAGAAAAATATAAAACCTGAGTGCGTGAAATTTTTAATTTTTGGGATTTATTTAATTAGCAATAAATGGCCAAAAACACTATTTAATTAATTTGCAACTATTAAAATTTGAAAAAAAATTGTATAAACCCTAGATTTGCCCCTGCTGCTAAATGGTGATTTATAGCTTGATTAGGGTTGTTTAAGGTGCTACTAAATTTTTATTAGCATTGTTTTAGGTCAAAACCTTTTATCGGCAACCCTAATTATTTAATTCACTAGCGATCACTTAAATTTGTGAGAAATTATTAAAATGCTAATGTCACCTCTCCAATTGCATCATGTAGATACCGACGTGAACGAGGTAGCCATCGAGGTGGACCCCGAGTTCTTTGAAGACACCATCGTCGCAGACCAGGAAGAACATCCACAAGGCAAGCCCCGGTGCACTACTGTTTTTAAAATTCTTTCTTTTGCAACAGTGAATTTGAGTCATGTGATGTGCATTTAGATCGACAGGAGTTGAATGAAACCCTAGATGCATAAGTTTCCGATAGAACCTACTTTAAAATATTGGTACAGGTAGCCCGATATAGCTGCTATGCTTAGCTATACCCTGCGGTAGAAGTTGAGCAGATCGAACACTGCTCGCAATATGATAGGAGTTGATTGAAACTTTCCCTTATTATTAAATAACTTGTAGCGAGTTCATATTTTCAGGGGAAGAAACTGGGTTCAGACAGGGAATGATAGGAATGCAATAGACAGGAGTTCTGTGTGCGGTAGCGCTGTCTGACCTATGTGGCACAGTTGATTGAGTATTGAATGTACTGCTCACATGCTGGAGCTGTGGGACCCAGTAAACCTACCTAGCCTAGAGATGGCAAAGCTGAACCTACCTTACGGTGTCTGATTGGCGGCGAGCTGAGGTGGATAGTGCGTGAACTCCACACATACCGTCCAGGACGGGTTATCTCGTGGGATGCAGCACTGTTAAGGTAGCGTAAGAGGGAATTGGCTTTGCCAGATCTGGTGCGAACGGTTGCCACGTGCAGTCCGGGAGGCGCACGTCTCGTGTGACCAGGTTAACCCTACAGGTATAAAACGTTTCGAACCGCTGACACTCTCAGTCTAGAGTTTACTCAATCTCTCTGTCGCATACGTTAAGAAATGAACAGAAAAAGATAATATTTACAGTCGAGATGTTTATGCTAATCATTGTTTGTCAACATGATTGTTTAGTCGTATGCCTACTAAAGTTTATTTTTCTCGAACTTCAATTGAGGATAAACTTGAAAGTAGGAAGCTACTTAGTAAGGCGTGTCCTTTTGCAACTATCCTACCCAGAGTCAGCCATGCATATCTAGGTGTCGGCTGTAGACAGCCATGTTGACGGGTCAGTGTTGCTGAGCTTCTTAGAAGCTCACGCCTTGCGACTTGTGGCTTTCAGGTGGGTCTGATGCGACCGGTGGTAGCGATGGGCAGTTCTGGGAGGAGTCAGCCCTTGGCTGGGGTAGCTTCCAGTGGGAGCAGATCGAGTAGCCGCCGCGTGTGTGTGGCTAGTATCAAGGTGCCGTTGGGCAGGGCACTTGCTTTTGCTTAGTATCGAAGTCAGAGTCTGTAATCTCACCTTATTTTCCGCTTTCACTTGAGGACTATATCGTTTCCACTGTTTATGAAAACTGGTTCGTGTGAATCTAAAGACTCTGTAATAAATACTCATGTAATATTTTTCTTCTGTCTGTAAACTGTTCTTTTTAGTGCCTGTGTTGTACCCTGTGAATGTTCGCTTCGACGAACATCAGAATGGATCCTAGGAGGAGGACCTCCCCCGTTTCAGGGGCGGTCTGCCACAGCTGGTATCAGAGCCATTCTAGTATGGGTACGACCTTTTTCAGGGCATATTTTCGAAAATCGCGTGCGAGTGAGTAGCGTGCCCTTAGTAGAGCTAGGTTGTATCAGGTGGCAAGCTAACCTAGTGTAGGGGCTAACAAAACCCAGTTAGATTTATTTTTATAACGACGCACCTACGCTTAGGTAAGCGAGGTAAGGAACGCCGCTCGACTGCGGAGAAATGCCGAGAAACCCCTGTGGCGTAAGTGATAGTAGCGTTCCGTACCCGGGTGGTATGGAAGGAGTTATTGGTTCGTTGTAACCTAGTACACCCCCTTGCAGTTTAGGGAGAGAAACGGACCTCTACCGTACGAGGTTGTCGCAACCCCGTCCGATAAAATCGTACGGTTGCTCATCCAGAATCATTCGGGATGTCTCTTGCCGAAGCAAAAGAGCATACAGTACAATAATTAACCAGAACACGCAAAATGATTTAAAAGGGTACATAAATACTTAAGATTTCCGGGTTATTCTTAATAGTTCAATTGCGGAACGTAGTGCGAAAACAAACGATAGTCAGCGGAAGCTAATAATTACAACTCGACGATACAATTAAGCACACCAGCCCACGGGTGCTTAATCTTCATAGGTCGGTGAAGCGGGAACCCACTCGAAGGTCCACTCCGAAGGTGCATCCCCTTCCCAACCACCACAACCAAAGTTAGAAGAATCACCTGTAAAAATATTAATCCACAAAGCCTGAGCAACTAATACTCAGCAAGGCTTACCCGTCAACGTGGCCATCTAATGACCGACTCCTAGAATGCAGGGAGTATTTGGTGGGAGTTGACCGGGTATTTGCGAAAACAGCACATATAGTCTATTCTCAATTTTTAGCCAAATTAACCGTAGTCATCATAACCTTTTTACTAAATGTGCTATTAATCTAAACAATCAAGAGTTGAATACACCAAAACAGGGTGAAATAACCACTTTCATCATATCTCATTCATTTCCATATCGTTACGGCAGAAAGGAGCAAGTGCTACTCTTAACCGCGAGGAGCGGTAATTATAATTGATTTACATCCTGCAGGAGACACCCGAATGACACGACACGTGTACACTCAACTGAGTCACACGTGGCTACCTTTCGCAACATCGTGACAGTGTTGGCTCAACATCCATCCCTCCAAGGACATGGTCCTCCAGGCGATGCTCTGCATCCCTGTACGGCCCCAAGCCTTTCCCACTAGCACGAGCCCAAGAAAACAAAAGCAAATTCATCCACCTTGCTGGTCCGTTCACCCAGAAAAAGGGATGGCCAATTGTCCAACAGAGCACGGTGAGCTACGTCGGTTTCCTGGTCCCATATACCAGTATGCACTCGGTACACACCTCAAACTTGACCAATGCAACCGCACCCGATAGAGTTCTCAAATTTTAACCACACTTAAGGTCATCCATATTTCTCGACTTTTCCTTCTTTGAATAAACACGAGTAGTCTCCATACTACTCGGATGCTACCGGATTTCTATCCTTAAGCATCGCATTCTATCGAGGGCTCTACCAAAATAATCCAAGGAAACCTATCAAGTCATGCAACTAGGTTTTCACGGCAATTTCCTCGAAACTTAATGCACAAACAATACCTACACACATAGTGGTAAACAGAAAATTTGTAAAAATAGGTGTGCACCGAGGCTTGCCTTGGTCTGCAGAAAAGTCAGTGCACTCGAACGAGCAGTTAGATCCGGCGGGTGCTTCTTCTTGATTCACGTCCTCCGTTTGGAATTCCGAGTTGGTCCCTATATGACGAAAATGCAGTAGTAACGCTTAATGAAATGTGTTGCAAAGCTTTTATTAAGGTCTAACTAGGTTTTTATAGTTAGGAATTAGGGTTAGATCGACACTTTTCGACGGTAGCAATTAGTCAATTAATTACGGCTATTAATCTAGGGTTAAAAATGATAATTGTTATTATAGCTCAAGATAATTTTTAGTTGAATGTACTCTCTGAAATAAGCAATTTGAGCTTTGGTTGAGGCCTAGATGAATTTTATAGATTTTATAAAAATTCAACAAACTTTCTGTTTTTACATCTTATAAAATCAGAAACTACATGTAAACCTTGGAATAAAATTGTGAGACTTTTTGGTGTTATTCCTGAGAACCAGATATACAACTTTGCTTTTGGGACCTAACCTTTTTGGTGAATTTTACAATGCATTTTAGAAAATGGTATTTTAGTAGGCAGATTGAAGTATTGTTAAAGTGTTACATACAACTTTTTGGTCCTAAAATCCTCATAAAATTTCAGTGGATGTGTGATGCCAGGGAACACTTGTGGGTCAAACATTAGCCTTAGCATTGCCCTAGAATTTGAATTAAAATTCAAAAACAGATAAGAGTATTTTAATTATTACTGTAAATGTGTGACTGTATTATAAAAAGTGTTTTAAGAGAAATTTAGTACATTTCATGAGGATTCAAACAAATTTTTGTTTGCTATTTTTGGATCAGTATTCCATTTAATATGGATTTTACAAGTTCTACAATATTTTCTGGAATTGGATTTATTTGGATCGAGGCGGGGCCCACTTGTCAGCGGCAAGGCAACAGAGATGGCGCGCTAGGGCGGCGCCCGACGGGGGCTCGCCGGCGGTTCTCGCCGGAGGGGGCGTCGGCGACGGACTTCATGGTGTCCCACGGGGTCAACACGACTAGGCGAGTGTACTGGATGACGGAGGAGGGCGGGGGCTCACCGGAGCTGTGCCGGCGGCGAGCGACCGACGGCGGCGATGGCGGCGACGGCGTTTCGGTGGCTCGACGGTCGGAGAGGGTGAACCGAGGGCGGTGTGAGCAACAGCAGAGCTCGGTGATGACGCTGGGCATGGCAGGGACGACTGAAAACGGTCGGGAGTGGGTCGTCGACGGTGAGGTGGCGGTGGCGGCGGAGCTCCGGCGATGTCGCGTCGGTTCTGTCGTCGCTGCTCCACCAAAACACCGGTGGTTGATCAAAATGGAGAGAGGACCGCACGAGGGTCTCGCCGGTAGAAGGAATCGAAGAATGGCTCACCGGCGATCACGAATTTCGGAGACACGACGGCGGTGGCGCTTCGGGGGTGGCGGCGGGTCGTCGGAGTCTAGAGAGCAGAAGAAGTGAAATTGGAGGGCGAAATGAGGTAGATAGGTGCCGTGGTAGATATAGAAGAGATGGAGAGGGTCGGGAGTGAGTGGGTGTGACCGATGGTGGTGAATTTGCTCGGCGCGCGCGTTGGGTGGTGGTTGGCCGGACGGGGTGCAGCGGCGAGCGCGGGCGGGAGTAATGGCGCACGTCGGCTTTTCTTGCGCGAGGAGAAGAGGCGGCGTGCTCTGGTGTCGACCCGTCAATTCTCCTGCCGCGCAAGGACGAGCGTGCGCGTGGTTGGTTCGGTCGGCCGGCGGTAACAGGGGTACGGGAGTACGGGAGAGAGGAGGAAGAGAAACAGGAGGAGGGGGTAGCGAGCGATTACCGGAGGACTCCAGGGGGTAGTCTGCAAAGTTTCAAAGACCACAAGCAAAACAGCTAACCTTGGTTCCCGAGCTCGCAAATTTTTGAAACTTTTTGTGTGAGCTAAGTAAATTATTTGGAACAACTTTTATTATAGAAAGGTTGACTGAATCAGCTCCTAAAGGTCTATGAATTTTCAACTTGGTTTGTAATTGTTGGAATTTTAAAAGTGTTTAAACCTTTTCCAAAAATTCTGATAAAATTTCCAAAATTCTATTTTAATGTTTAGTTAATTGTCATGTAAAAATATGGCTAGGGTTTCGTGGAAATTCGGATAGCCATGAGTTAGGGTCTGGATTTAATTCCTGTTAATAGGATTTCGATACTGTTGGTGGAAATATTTCCGATCTAGCCATAGCGTTCTGTTGTGTTCCAAAGTTTTCCTGGTGTTTTCTTTAGAGCATTTCAAATATAATTTCTTATTACTTCCAGTGTTGGTTTCTATTTTTGGCGATTGAATCGTCGATTAGGGTTTTAATACGTCGACTTAAACCCTAGTGACACCTGGGGTGTCACAGAGGTGTGGGTTACGGACCTGTTATGAATGCAGACCTTTGCAACAGCGATGCTTTGTGTCTGTGGCACACAAGGGATGAGTCTGTTCTTCATGACTTTGGTCTTGCGGGACCTCATACCTCCACTGCCTGAGGTGAAGCGCAGTCTGTCGGCGCGCAGTGGAGGTCGGACACATGATCCCCGTACGTGGCCTACTCGGGGCGACCCATATGGCAATGATATGGGTTGTTGTTCTTACTTTTGATATATATATCTATTCAACTGTCTGTGGTGTGATTTTCTACAGGTATGCCAACCCGTTTGCGTAAGAACGTGTAGTCATGACTGACTTGAGAGATCAATTCTGCCACCGACTTAATGTATTAGGTTTTTATTTTTGTGAGGACGTCTAGGCCGATGAAGGACTGCATTGCATTGTAAAAATTAAAAGATCACACGAATATTAAAACCTCTAAACTTCAACTCTAAGAACGTTAAAATCCTTCAAACTAAAGCTAAAACCATCCAAGAGCAAACACTCCCATCAGTAACAGTTTTAGCCGTCGTAACCTTGATTCCAGGGTGTAGGTCTCTCTTGCACTAGAGGTGTGGACCTTTCTTTTAACAGAAGTCGCATGCATGCTTGAATTAGGTGTCGACATGTGACTTCCGTAAAATAAATCATTATCCATCTTTGTATCTGCAGATGTCGAGCAACTCGGTTGAGAATGGTTCGGAGGACTAGGGGGTCGAGCACTCCACCCCCACTTGGATGACTCAAGAGTCAGGGCGTAGGGGTTTTCCCGTGTTGCTCCGTCAGACACTGCATTTCTTAGGTTGTATGGAGGCCCCGTGGTTCCAGATTCGGGAATATACCCAACATGGACAACACCGCTGTTCTGCCTCAGTCACGATTCCCGCGCACCCTCACCGAGCGGAGTGGGAGGTCTGGACCACCACCTGTGTTGGTTCGGATAAAACCGAGGCAATCGAGGCCGCGGCTCACGAGGCTCTGCATGGGCTCTGTGAGAAGTACCCGGAGGATTTGACAGACCAGCCGGCGGTGTTATTTCCGATAAGGGACCAGCTTGACAGCACTTGACGCCAGAATGCCACGGCAGCCAGGGACGAGACCATCAAGGGGCATGGAGATTTTGTGACACCGCTGATCCTGCAGAGCGTGGCTATGCTCAACCTGCATCAAGACACAGCAGCCACGGCCATCTTTGATCGTCGAGCCTTGGGGCGTACACACAAGAAGCTAGCCTTTGCTTAGGAGAAGATTCGAGCCCTAGAAAACAGGAACAATGAGCTACGTGCTCGTTGTGATGCCTGGGCGCAACGCATTACCGAGCTAGAGCATCTTGCGACAGCTAGGCTTGCCCTAGTGCATGCCAGGAATGTCGACTGCAACACCATGCTGGAGCAGATCCACCAGTTGGAGATTACTCGGGATGAGGCTCTGCAGGCAGTCGAGAACCTCGTCCATGAGAATCACCACATGCAGCACCATATTGCTGGGCTCTTAGAGGCACAGCAACAGCAGCTTCCGCCACCAGCCGGCGAGGACACACCCGAGTCAAAGGTGTCTGACCCTGATGCGTCGTGCCATGAGTCCGATGAGGAGCAGGGCAGTGGAGGTGACGCCAGCCTTAGGGTTGTGACTCTGTAGGCCCGCTGGTTGGCAAAGTGTATTAGTTGAAAAATGAATGGTGCCTAGTTAGTAGTAGTGTGTTTCGATTGTATCCCTTAGGTGTGGTTTACCATGATAGCACTGTGTTGTAGGCTGATGTAAGTCGGGAGTAGCATGAAAATGCGGGTTGTAACTGGTACCGATGTATTGTCATGATTTTGGGAATGAATGTAGTTTGTGTTCTATGTGCATACTATGTGTGTTACATATGTGCATTCTTTTGTTGTACCATGGTGAGTGTCTGTTGGACGACCATATTAACAGAACCATCAATCTGTGAATTGCAGCATGATCGAAGCAAGGCAGAAAGTTCTCATGGTGGGGAGGAGCAGAACCCACCACCCCCACCAGGTGCTCCCACTCTCGCAGAAGCTATGGCGGCTATGATGCACAACTCCATGTAGCAAGGGGAGATGCTGCAGGTTTTTCTGGAGAACAACAGCTAGAACCGGGAATGCCGTGGTCCGCGCGAGAACAGCACCTACTCGGACTTCGTGGTGACATACCCTCCTGAGTTCAGGGACGCTAGGGAGCCGCTGGACGCAGATCATTGGTTTTGTACCGTTGAGGCCAAGTTTGGGCTTATCCGGTGCACTGATCACCAGAAGACTCTATTTGCAGCCCAGTGCTATATGGGCATGCCGGCGCATGGTGGGCCGATTACATTGCCACCTTTCCACCTGGTACCGAAGTGCCGTGGGAGCAGTTCAAGGAAGCTTTCCGTGCCCATCATATACCCGCTGGGCTGATGCAGCAAAAGGCCAAGGAATTCATGGCCTTAACTCAGGGAAACCGCTCCGTATATGAGTACTCCAGAGCGTTCAATCAGCTGTCACTCTATGCTTTGGAGCAGGTCGACACAGACGGGAAGCGTAAGAGTCGTTTTATGCAAGGGCTGAATACTACACTCCAGTCCCACATGGATCTGAACCAAGGCGGTACCTTTAATGAGTTCGTGAGTAGCACCCTTATCGCTGAGGAGTATCTCAAGAAGGAGCAGCGCGATAAGAAGCGAAGCAGAGGTGGCTCCTCCAGCGCGCCACCCCCAAAGTATCACTTGGTCTACACTGCGCCTGACGGGAGGAGGTTCGGATCGGTTCCTCAGCCGGGGCCGTCTTTCTGTCCGCCGCAGCAGCAGTACCGACCCGCGCATCACCAGCAGCACGGTGGAAACCGCGCGCCACCACCCCCACGGCAGCAGAATCGGGATGCCCGTCCACCTCAACAGGGCAACCGACCGGGACCCGGAGCTCCATGTTTCACTTGTGGGCTCCCGGGGCACTTCGCTCGCGAATGTCCTACCCGCAGGCAGGGTAACCCGGGTCGCCAGCAGAGCTCGAGGCAGAACCAGTCCAGGGGGCAGAAGGCCACCAGATCGGGTCGGGCAAACTATACAACATTGCAGAGGGTGAACCTGTGCTGGCGGGTATGTTCTCACTCTCTGGTCACTCCGCTTTCGTTCTGTTTGATTCTGGTGCCTCTCACAATTTCATCAGTCAAAGTTTTGTTGAGGGTAAATACTTCAATACCATTCTCCTAGATACACCATTTATCATAAAATCGCTAGGGGGATGTATCTTGTCGCGGTATGGGTTTAAGTAAACACCACTAAATCTGGGCGGGCACACCTACCCTACTTCTTTCATAATACTTGACGGGCAGGGTGTTGATGTCATTATTAGTATGATGTGGATGAAACACCACAAGGCCCTTCTCGATATAGCTCACCGTGTAGTCCGCCTAACCTCACCACTTTGCGAGTCTGTATCCTTAAAGTTAGATCACCCCCGATCCACTTCCACACAAATCTGTCATACTGTCGGAAAAAGTTTGGAGGAGATACCGATGGTGAGAGAGTTTTCGGATGTGTTTCCAGAAGATCTACCGGGGTTACCCCAGATCGGGATGTGGAATTCAGAATTGATCTACAGCCAGGCACGGCCCCGATTTCTCGCAGACCATATAAGATGGTGCCGAAAGAACTAGCTGAGTTGAAAGTGCAGTTGAAGAAGCTGTTGAAGAAGGGTTTTATACAACCCAGCTCATCTCCTTGGGGTTGTCTGGCATTATTTGTGAAAAAGAAGGACCAATCCCTACGGTTGTGTGTTGACTACCGCCCTTTGAATGCGGTCACAATCAAAAACAAATATCCACTACCCCGCATCGACATCTTATTTGATCAGTTGGCTGGAGCTATGGTCTTCTCCAAAATAGACCTTCGGTCTGGCTATCACCAGATCAAAATTCGGCCAAAGGATATTCCGAAAACGGCATTCTCCACGAGGTATGGCCTGTATGAGTATTTGATGATGTCTTTGGGACTCACCAACGCACCAGCTCACTTTATGTATGTCATGAACTCTGTCTTCATGTCGGAGATAGACAAATTTGTTGTCGTGTTCATCGATGACATTCTAATCTATTCCAAGACCACGGAAGACCACTCCGAACATCTCCGAACGTCTTATAGAGGTTAAGGGATCACAAGTTGTATGCCAAATTCAGCAAGTGTGAATTCTGAATTGATCGTGTCCAATTCTTGGGCCATGTGGTATCCTCAGAAGGCATTGCGATTGACCCAGGAAAGGTACAGATCATTCTTGAATGGGAAGCACCAACCACGGTCCATAAAGTACGCAGTTTCCTCGGGATGCCAGGGTATTACCGTGGGTTTATCCCAAGCTTCTCTAAGGTGGCAAAACCAATAACTGAGCTGCTCAAGAAGGGCAACCAGTTCAGGTGGATCGATAACTGTGAAAAAGCTTTCCAGATCCTAAAAAGTCACTTGACGACAGCCCCAGTGCTAGCGCAGCCCGATCTGAGCAAGTCATTTAATGTATATTGTGACGCGTCTGGTATTGGTCTCGGATGTGTATTAATGCAGGAGGGTCGAGTGATCGCTTATGCTTCTAGACAACTCCGTAAGCACGAGCAAAATTATCCGACTCACGACCTGGAGCTAGCAACGGTCGTACTAGCACTAAAAGTATGGAGACACTACTTGTTGGGAAATCTTGTGCATCTGTATACCGATCATAAGAGTCTGAAGTATATGTTCACCCAGAGCGAGCTCAACATGAGACAAAGAAGGTGGCTTGAGCTGATTAAGGACTATGAATTGGAGACTCATTATCATCCTGGCAAGGCTAATGTCGTTGCAGATGCCTTGAGTAGGCGTGCTCATTGCCACTATCTAGACCAGGGAATTTCCACAGAAGAAGAAGAAGCGGCCCTACGAGTTCTACCTCATGGATCATTGTACAATCTCGCTCTAATCCCAACCATTAAGGATGAGATAACAAGTGCTCAACAAGAGGACAAGGGTATGGAGGACATCAGGCTCAGGTTAAAAGATAAAAAGATGCAGTGCTTTCGAGAGGACAAGGACGGGGTATTATGGTTCAAGGACAGGTTGGTAGTTCCAAAGAGTCTTGCGCTCCGAAAGAAGATTATGGACGAGGCTCATCTGTCAAAATATTCCATTCATCCCGGCAGTAATAAGATGTATCAAGACTTGAGAAGAAGATTCTGGTGGACAGGGATGAAAAGGGAAATTACAAAATATGTGGCCGAGTGTGACACATGCAGGCGAGTCAAGGCAGATCATTTGAAAAGCCCGGACTCTTGCAACCCTTGAGTGTTCCCGCTTGGAAATGGGAGGACCTGAGCATGGACTTTATAGCTGGGCTACCCATGACCTCTCGACGCCATAACTCCATCTGGGAAGTCGTGGACCGTCTCTCATAGTCCGCTCATTTCATACCGGTGAACACCAATTATCGAATGAAGAAATATGCAGAATTGTACATCGCTCGAGTCGTCAGTCAACATGGGGTACCAAAGACCATCATCTCCGATCGGGGAGCCCAGTTTGTTGCTAGGTTTTGGGAGCAACTACATGCGGCTTTGGGTACCAAGCTAATAAGAAGCTCTGTGTACCACCCCCAAACGGATGGACAGACCGAGAGGGTCAATCAAGTCTTGGAGGACATGTTGCGAGCCTCCGTGCTGAATCATGACGGGAATTGGGATGAATACTTGCCCCTGACCGAGTTTGCTTACAACAACAGCTACCAGGGAAGTATTCAGATGTCACCTTTCGAGGCGTTGTATGGTCGGAGTTGTAGGACCCCGTTAAACTGGTCCGAGTCGGGTAAGAGGGTAATACTTGGAACGGACCTAGTTCAACAAGTAAAAGAGAAAGTGAGGTCCATCCGGTCTAACTTGAAGGCCGCCCAATCCCGACAGAAAAGTTATGCAGACAAAAGATGACGACCCTTGAGCTACGAGGTGGGTGATTCTGTGTATCTACGGGTCTCGCCTACCAAGGAAGTACAACGATTTGGGGTGAAAAGCAAGCTGGCTCCAAGGTACATTGGTCCGTTTCCCATCCTGGAGAAGTGTGGGCCGGTAGCGTACAAGTTGGAGTTGCCAGCACAGTTATCGGGTTTGCACGATGTTTTTCACGTGTCGCAACTGAAGAAGTCCTAAAAGCTCCATCGGACAAAACTGTACCAGAAATGGAAGGGTTACAACCGGATCTGACTTACTCCGAGAAGCCTGTCAGGATACTAGACGAGAAAGAAAGAGTAACCAGAACCCGGACCATAAGATTTTATAAGTTGCAGTGGAGCAATCACTCTAAGGAGGAAGCCACATGGGAATCGAAAGAGTTCCTTCGTGCACATTACCCCGAAGTCCTTCCACCGTCACTAGGTACCATCACTTTATCCCACCTTGCTTCTAAATCTCAGGACGAGATTTCTTTTAGGGGGGAGGGTTGTAACACTTCGTTTTCTTTTTGTGCTCAAAAAGGAAATTAATTCAATTGGAAAGAAGTACCAAAATTTGGGCATTAAAGTAACTAACAAAATTTCTAGTAATTGCTAAAAAGAAATAATTTCAATGGTCCAAAGAAATATTTTTTAAAACTTGCAAGAAATTCTCGCAAAATAAAAGATAGTCAAAATTTGAATTATAAGTTTAAAACTTTAAATTCAAAAACAAACTTTGCTTTATTCTTAGAATCAAAGACTTTGGGCTCTTGTCAAATTCCTGTGAATTTTTGGGTTTTTCGAAAAAAAATTTCACCGGTGGGACCCACTAGCAGTGGGTCCCATCGGGCAGCCCCTTTCTCTCTTCTTCTTTCTCTCTGTTTCTTCCTCTCTTCCCGCGCGGCGCGCCACCTACCACGCGCGGCATGCGTCGAGCGTGCGTGGCTAGCGCGCGCGCACCCGCCCGGTGCGTCAAAGGGCGCCTCGGTTGCCACCGTTTTCTTCTTTCTTCGTGCCGCGCCCCTACTCTGCTTCCTTCCTTTTTTCTCTCCGCAGAGCACCGTACCGCGACGCCTAGGGCAGCACCTCCGATTCCGTCGTGTCCTTTGCAAAATCGACACGGCAGAGAGATCCTTTCCCTCCTCGCGAACCCCGACCGTCGTGTTTCACCGATTCTCGCCAGAATTTTTGAAGCACCGCCGGCCGTGCACCGCCCGTCACCGCCGACCATGTCTCGGTGAGAGCCCGGCCCGTTTTCCCCTACCTTTAGTTTCGTCGTGCCATGGGGAACTTTTTGGGCATAGTTTCGCCGCCGGTCGCACGCCGCAGCGCCGCCGCGCCGTGGTCGCCGCCGCGCTTGCGCCGCCGCTCGTCGCCACCTTGGTTCCAGGGCTCGCCGGCGGCCGAGGTGTGGTCAAACGGGTTCCCCGCGCGACGCTGGTGCCGCCGGTGTACTCGCCGCCGGTCGCAGTCGCCGGTAGCACCGCCGGACGGCTAGGGCAAAAGCCCTAGCTAGGGCTTCGGGCTTTTCTATTTTTCAAAATTCAATTAATCGGCTGGACGATTAAATAATTCATATTAAATCAAGTATTGCTCAGAAAAATATAAACTCGATTGTTCTGGAACCAGGGAAAAATATAATTTTTAAGAAAAATATAAAACCTCAGTGTGTGAAATTTTTAAGTTTTGGGATTTATTTAATTAGCAATAAATGGCCAAAAACACTATTTAGTTAATTTGCAACTATTAAAATTTGAAATTTTTTTTTGTATAAACCCTAGATTTGCCCCTGCTGCTAAATGGTGATTTATAGCTTGATTTGGGTTGTTTAAGGTGCTACTAAATTTTTAGTAGCATTGTTTTAGGTCAAAACTTTTCCTCGGTAACCCTAATTCTTTAATTCACTAGTGACCACTTAAGTTTGTGTAAAATTATTAAAATGCTAATGTCACTTCTCCAGCTGCATCATGTAGACGCCAACATGAACGAGGTAGCCATTGAGGTGGACCCTGAGTTCTTTGAAGACACCGTCGTCGCAGACCAGAAAGAACATCCACAAAGCAAGCCCCGATGCACTACTGTTTTTACAATTCTTTCTTTTGCAACAATGAATGTGAGTCATGTGATATGCATTTAGGTCGACAGGAGTTGAATGAAACCCTAGATGCATAAGTTTTCGGGAGAACCTACTTTAAAATATTGGTACAAATAGCCCGATGTAGCTGTTATGCTTAGCTATACCCTGCGGTAGAAGTCGAGCAGATCGGACACTGCTCGTGATATGATAGGAGTTGATTGAAACTTTCCCTTATTATTAAATAACTTGTAGCGAGTTCATATTTTCAAGGGAAGAAACTGGGGTCAGACAGGGAATAATAGGAATGCAACAGAGAGGGGTTCTGTGTGCGGTAGCGCTGTCTGACCCGTGTGGCACAGTTGGTTGAGTATTGAGTGTACTGCTCACATGCTGGAGCTATGAGACCCAGTAAACCTAGGTAGCCTAGAGACGGCAAAGCTGAACCTACCTTACGGTGTCTGATTGGCGGCGAGCTGGGGTTGATAGTGTGTGAACTCCACAGATACCATTCGGGACGGGTAATCTGGTGGGATGCGGCACTGTTGAGGTAGCGTAAGAGGGAATTAGCTTTGCCAGATCTGGTGCAAACGGTTGTCACGTGCGGTCCGGGACGCGCACGTGTCGTGTGACCAGGTTAACCCTGCAGGTGTAAAATGTTTCAAGCCGCTGACACTCTCAGTCTAGAGTTTACTCAATCTCTCTGTCGCATACGTTAAGAAGTAAACAGAAGAAGATAATGTTTACAGTCGTGATGTTTATGCTAATCATTGTTTGTCAACATGATTGTTTAGTTGTAGTGCCTACTAAAGTTTATTTTTCTCGAACTTAAAGTGAGCTAAAACTTGAAAGTAGGAAGCTACTTAGTAAGGCATGTCCTTTTGCAACTATCCTACCCAGAGTCAGCCGTGCATGTCTAGGTGTCGGCTGTAGACAGCCATGTTGATGGGTCAGTCTTGCTGAGCTTCTTAGAAGCTCACGCCTTGCGACTTGTAGCTTTCAGGCGGGTCTGATACAACCGGTGGTAGCGATGGGCAGTTTTGGGAGGAATCAGCCCCTGGCTGGGGTAGCTTCCAGTGGGAGCAGATCGAGTAGCCGCCACGTGTGTGTGGCTAGTAGCAAGGTGCCGTTGGGCAGGGCACTTGCTTTTGCTTAGTGTCAGAGTCAGAGTCTGTAATCTCACCTTATCTTCCGCTTTCGCTTGAGGACTATATCGTTTTCGCTGTTTATGAAAACTAGTTCGTGTGAATCTGAAGACTCTGTAATAAATACTCATGTAATATTTTTCTTCTGTGTGTAAACTGTTTTTTTTACTGCCTGTGTTGTATCCTGTGAATGTTCGCTTCGACAAACATCGTCCAGAATGGATCCCGGGAGGAGGACCTCTCCCGTTTCAGGGGCGGTCTGCCACATGTTGATAATATGCAACTAACTTTACACAAAAAAGTAACTTTATGTTTTGATTTTTCTCAAGGGAAAGTTTATGGTGCATCTGATCGCACGTTTCTGCGACCATGCAACCAAGTCGAGCCCGTAAAATACAATTATCTTGTACGCACTTTGACGTGGAGAGAACAGAGAGGGAGTGACGAAGCAAGGGAGGTGAGGGTGAGCATATAAAGCGCCGACAGCACAGCGTGATGCTAATTGGTCCTCGGAGATAGAGGAGGATAATTGTGTGTGTTAGATAGGGATCTAAGGTTTGAGTAGATTTCACCACTAGTGGGTATAGAAGGGACTTGGAGGATGAAGGCCAAACCCCGGTGGTGGGCGGCGAGGAGGCGCAGGGTGGCACCGAGCCATGGGTGGAAGGACAAGGGTTGAGGTGTTTCCATGACGGTAGGAAGGTAGTGTTTCACTAGAGGTGGTTATGTGTGTGGGTGGTGTCGGTGTGTCGAGCGGTGACGAGGAGAGAGTTGTCGGTTCGTTTGTCGAACGGGTGAAGTTTAAGGACTCGTAGCACCTAAGGGGGTTCACATACTTCCCCGTCCACACGACTGGTTTTGCGGACGTTATCCTCCCATTTCTTGAAGTAGGTGCTCTCACCACCTTTTTTTTTTATGAATTGACAGTGTTGTTGCCTACAATATCCAAACCATATATTTCATTTTTAGAAAGGGTTATAAAGAGAAAAGAGCATCGTAGTTGGGCACACTTCATGTCGAAACCAAGGGCAGCACGATACGAGCAGCAACATGATATGCGCGCGGACATTTGCCAAAGTGCCAAACTTAAAACGGAGCGTTCGCGCAGCGCATGGGTGCATCACAGTGCCAGCATGCTGTCCTTTCCCCAAAGAACGTTGAGTTCAAGCTTTCAAAAACCCTTTAAACCACGAAAATCGAATGTGTAAAAACTGAACGGTTTATCACAAAAACCAAACGAAAACCGTTTTTGCTACAATATTCAATTACGGTTTGGTCAAAAACCATAGGGTTTTCAACGGTTTTTAAAACCTTGGTTGAGTTAGTCCACCGAGAACCAGAATCCATCCAAGCTTTTTTATGCCGCTACTAGAAGCTAAAACGAGACACGCACCGAACTTCACCACCATCACGAGTATACAATGACGACACGTCAGGATCCAAAGGCAACAATTTTTTTGCGAAACTCGACAAAAGTTCGTTTGAAATTAATGAAAGGCATTATCCTCCTGATGAAACGAGAGCCAGTGGATGCACAGCTAGCGCACGCACGGCGTCCGCATACCATGACCACTGGTGGCAGTTCCTTTGAAGGGAAAGCCTTCATCCGAGAGGCCGCCGTCCCTTGCAGATGCCATGGCTACAGCCTACAGATGCACCATAAAGAATGTATTGTTCTGGAGCGGCTACTCGAGGTCACAGCAAGGTTTTAAAAACTGTTGAAAACCACCGAGCGATTTTCTCTAAAAATCGTAACTGAGTACCATAGCAAAAACGATTTTCGCTCGATTTTAACCATTCAGTTTTCGCGGTTTAAATGGTTTTTAAAAACTTGGGTAGCACGCAGGTTTAACTGGTTCCAAGCTCGTCGTACGTTCTGAACAGAGCTGAAGATTTTTTTTTAATTTACTTCTAAATCAAAAGGGCAAGTACAGATTTAAAGAAGAAGGAGAACCGTCGATACAGAACGTGAACAACGACAGGGATTACAGGACAGGACACCGGCCTGCCAGGCAGACAGGTTCGACGAGATACCACCAGCTAATTAAGTACTGGCGCGCCATCACACCACTGCGATCTGCTGCTAGCTACGCGCCGTACTTGTAGCTTCCCATGTCCTCCGAGATCATCTCCAGGTCCCTGGACGCCACGGCCATGGACATCGCCCGCCGGTGGCGCCCCGCCGGCCTCGCCGCCTGGTGGTCGGGAACGTCCGCGGACTTACGTTGGTCGACGGCGCCGCCGCCCTCGGCCACGGCCGCCGGCACGTCCTCGAGGGCGAAGTTCTCCGGCAGCACGAACACGCTCTGCGAGGCCCTCCGCTGGTGCCTGCCCTGCCTCTGCGACATCTCTTCAACTTCAAGCGTAGCAAACTGCACCTACTTACTATGTAATAGTACAAGGCTTCGCGTCCCCGTGCAGCTGCTTTTTCACTATACTAGGCAGAGGAAGGCAGGAGTGGAGTCGCCCTGTGTGAGCCGAACAGAGGAAGAAGACGCTGGTATATATAGCCTGTCCAACGCATCGTATTGGAAAATGTAAATGCGTTTTTTTTTTCCTTCCCCAAGATGAGCTCAATGCCGCTACACCAGTGTACGTACAAATTGTACAATAACCTGTACTGTACGTTCACACGGCTCTGACATCCTGACACTTCCTGCTTCCCAAGGGCGCTGACTTGTAAACGCAGCATGGCATGTGCAGTGCAGACGTGCGTCGTAAAAATACTCCGCGCGATCTGTTTGTCGTAAAAATATGACTAAGATGCCCTTTTTTTTCACTCTTTGATCTGGCCCCTTCATCACGAATTCACGATCCACCTAAGCTTTGCCATCTCTGCATTCCTGCCAACTGAGATCAACTTGGCTCTGCAGCTAAAGATCCACTTGGCACGAGCTGTCTGGTGCCCTGCCTACCGAGTACGGTGCCGATGAACTCTTTAATCAATTTTTTCTGCGCGCTTGCGATGCCTGTAGGAAGCTTCGCGCTCGCTAATCAAGTGTCATTCATTGATCGTGTGTACCGGAATCTTAGGACCGGGCTCGCCAAAAGATTTGGTTAGTGCTCGCCTCATGAACCATTGCTGGCGTTGTTAACTGAGACCCCACGTGCAAGTGCAAACACCCACCCACGAAGCGGAATCCACCATCGAAACTAATCATACTGTCAAGGAGGAATCACCCATTAAGAAAATGGCCGAGCTCCTTGCCAACAGGCGGTTCCTGCTCGATACAGTATATATTGCAGACTTTCAGTACTAGAATACCAGCAATTATTTCATTCAATATATGAGCATAATCCAAAAAAAATACATTTTCTCAGATTCGCTCCGTGTATTCATCTCTATCGCAACGGAATCCTTATCGCTACGCTACATTCTGTAGGTGTTATACAGCCCGATCAAGCTGGTTGCTCATGCGGACAGAAATGAAATGAAAAAAGGGCAGTGCTTAACTGTTATAAAGAGCGCAACCCGTGCATGTTCGGGTTTTTTTTTTTTGAGCAACCCGTCCATGTTCGTAGATTCCAAAATCCTGGCGTAGTTCGTGTCGCGCCCAGCGTCACATGGGCTGCTCACATGGCGCGATCGACCACGCCATGAGAAGCCCATGCCTGTACAGATTATTATTGGTGTCCCTCCGCTCGTGTGCATCTCAATCAGAGTGAGTCGCCGCCACCTCGCCAATTCGGTAAAAGAACGGCATGGAGCAGCAGAGTTCATGACGAATTTACTTATTTACTGTCATAGCACACCTAAGTCTGTAGAAAATCTTTCCTTGTCCATGCACTTGGAACGTAATATTTTATCACACAGGATTTTTACAAAAAATTCAATTTCAAAACAAAATATAATACTCTCCTTTCGGAATTAGGCGTTTCAGACAAGTAATTTGAAGTACAAATAAACTACCCACTGCTTTCCTAACGATAGAAATTAAAAGATGGAGGGAGTATTTAGGAAAAAAATCCTGCCAACCCAAAGAAGGTCTAAACTTGTCAATAATGTTCTACTACTTCTCTTACTACTACCATTTTCCTGAGCCTGATTTGAAGACGTTGAATGACAAGACATTAGCCTCGTTTGGAACGGCTTTCTATGGCTTCCATTGAAATTAATCGTCCGAGCATCTCCAAACGCGTCGATTCTGGCACTACTTATGAGCACGATTTCTTTTCACGCACCAAAACAACTAGGACGCGAAAGCGGTTGAGGGGCAGATTTTTAGAACCGTGCCTCACTTCCTGCATCTGTGCGAGCAAAAGGCGACGGTAACGGCTACCAACGTCAGCTCTGCGCGGTTGCCAGCGGACGACGTAAGACTCCGCCGACGGTCCAGGCGGCGCGCGGCTCCGACGAGACGGCTATGGCCCCAGGCGGGGGACGCGCAGCTCTGACGGTCGCCGACGTCGGTAGCAACCAAAAAGTACTATTGAGGACATCGCATGGCAAGTCCCAAGCTCCCTGTAGGTCGCCGTCGCCTCACCGCACGCTGTCGGAGCTCCTCGTTTGATGGCTGCCGCTGTCGTCTCGCTTGCTCGCCACCGCTGAAAATGCTACACCTCGGATGCTGCTTCCCCGACGAGTTATGCGCGCCGTTTGCTGGCCTCGCTCACCTCTCTCAGTTTTTGCTGCGTCGGAGCCATGGACACAAGTTGAGACGAGGGAGTTAAGGAAGAAGATAAAAGCAGAGTATCAAACAGCAAGTTTTTCTTCAGTGAAATTCTCTCTACAGCTGCTATGATAAGAAATTAACTTTCAATGAAAGCGTTTGAGAATAACGCTGTTCCAAACAGGGCCAATAGAACACGTAGGCCGAGACGGAGCACATTGAAGTGACGGCGACGACAGACGTAACCTGGAAGCGTATCTGGGCTGACTATAGTCCAAAAAGCCTAGTAGTTAGTAGTATGGCATAGAGCCCATTTTGAAGGTACGGGTGCGAGTGCAGGTTTCATTTCCACCAAAATGGTCCAGCTAATTTAGCCCAGCCCACCTATTGACTTACTAAGGTTTATAAGCTCGCACTCAACCCTAACCTTATGCATCGTCTCCAGCCCTCCCGCCGCCTCCACCCTCCCTAGCGCAGCCGCCCTCCGCCGCATTCTTGGCTTGTGTTAGCCCTCCTCGTCCAGCTTCGACGTAAGGTGAGCTGACCTTCGTACCCAATCCTTGAATCCGCCTCCGTCCTTCTGTAGTTGACATTTAGGCTAGTTGTAGCGGGGATGGGTCGATCCCGGCCCGGGCCGGAAGAAGGTTTTTAGTTTTTACCCGTGGACGGGGACGGGAAGACTTCATCCCCTTCGAGGATCTTTACATTGTCGTTAGGTCTGCCCTACCTCGCACTATTGGTTGGTATTCCTCCGGTTAGCGGTTGTATGGCATGCTCTGTAATCTGTCTGTACGTGATGTGGTAAAATCACTGTTATAATTGTACCTACCATTTACATGGTGCTGTATATGTCTGTATTGAGATTACCCTTTCGATGTGTATATTTCGTTAGCTTTAAAAGAATTAATAGGAAATATATTTTTCTCGTCTATGTGGAGCTACTTTCTACTGATGCTAGATCTTTTTGCTGTTATGGTACTCTGTACACAGCTAATCCTGTCTGTAATATGATGAGAGGATAACAATCTGTTCCTTTACCTAAATATATAAATATCATAAATTCGTTTTGAGGCGTTTGTCGTTATGGTACCACTACCACTATTATAAAGGCCAGACAAATGGGCACTTCTGCATATATATTGCTACTTTGCTAGCACGACAGCTGTTCCTGTTTTGGTCTGCATGAATGGTTTCTAACTTTTTACAGTCTCGTGCCATCCTCACTTCAGTATCAGCTATAGCTTACTGTAGCATTTGGCCACTGTAGTGGGAACTCAAATTCCAGGCCATCTATAACTTTGTTTAGCTATGGTTTCAATGCAAAGGTGCCTATGCAATTTTGATATCTGATATTTCCATCTTGTAAGGTCGCCATGGTGAGGGTCAGTGTGCTAAACGATGCTCTCAAGAGCATGTACAATGCTGAGAAGAGAGGGAAGCGTCAGGTCATGATCAGGCCATCGTCAAAGGTCATTATCAAGTTTCTCATCGTCATGCAGAAGCATGGTTAGTTATCAGTGTGCACATCCTGATCTTATTTGCTTCTCATGGAAGACGCTTCCTAATTGCTGCTCTTCATGTAGGATACATCGGTGAGTTTGAGTACGTGGATGATCACAGGGCTGGAAAAATTGTGGTCGAACTGAATGGCAGACTGAACAAATGTGGTGTCATCAGTCCTCGCTTTGATGTTGGAGTGAAGGAGATCGAGGGATGGACGGCCAGGCTTCTTCCATCTCGTCAGGTCTGTGGATTGCTGTTACGTTTACATTTACTTTTGTCAAGAACTCTTCTACTACTTCCGTTCTTTTTTAGTGATGTGCTAATGGACGTCAATAAAAAAATAAATGGAGATAGTAGTCTGTGCACTGTAATTTGAGATGGTTAAGTGATCAAACTTCTCCCTACACAACTTGTAGTTTGGTTACATCGTGCTGACAACATCTGCTGGGATCATGGACCATGAGGAAGCCAGGCGGAAGAATGTCGGTGGCAAGGTGCTTGGTTTCTTCTACTAAGATGGGCCTGCTGCAAGTAGCATCAGTTTTTTTATCTGGGTAGCTGGAGACACGAACTTATGAAGAATCAGCATGTTTGTTTTTCTGGTTTCGTTTTGTGATATGTGAGGTTTGGTTAACTATACCCTTGTTAGAATCCCAAACTGTGACAAAGTACCTGCACAACTTACATAGTTGGGCAAGTGGGTTTTATGGAATCAATGTTTTTGACACTAAGATGTGATGTTGAGCTCAAAAGTTTGTCATTCAACTTAATTTCTGTATATGATCCAAGACGCTGTTGAATGTCTGAACTTGTTTCCGATGATGGGAAGATTCACGGATGAGAAACTGTTTGTTGACATTGTTATCATCTGGGACTCAGTTCTACACAAATGTGAAATTTCTTTTGAAACCTCTTAACAAATAACGCTAGTAAACTGTGCCGCACATTGTCATCTGCAATGCGTTTTTTGCAGAGCATGAAGCGGGCACATGGGTAGAGTATTCTTAAAACGGCAACGAAAGGTGCTAGCGGCTAGCGTAATAAGCTCAATAAAGTCTGGAAACGGAGTACACGGTAGCATCCGCGACTATCGAAACTCGAAAATGCAAGTTTATACTTGCTGAAAAATATAACAGATACATAACCTTCATAACTTTCACTAGAGCCCCAGGGACACACACTACATTACTGTATATCTTCCCATGGAGAGGAGGAAGATCTGCCAAAGATGTATAGTTGCCCTACATGGCTGAACACCCGCTGCCTACCGCCATGGCACCACCGTCATCGTCGCCGGCGCCGGTGAAGCCGAGGGAGCACACGCATCAAGGCAAACATGCCAGCAGCATCAGACCAATGTTAGGGGGGTAGCGACTAGAGAGGGACCTTGTGACGGGTCGGTCCTCCATGGAAGGCGATGGAGCGGGATGCATTTATAGAGAGGTTCAGTCTTCTTTCAGCGAGTGGAAGCTTAGGTGGTGACTGCCTTTTGGCAGACCTGAATGAGGTATCTTCCTTAGCATATTCTCGCGCACATGTAAACTTCTCCTTTTTCCTGTTCGATGCTTTGTAATGCTTTCCAGTATTCAAAGTATATTCCTCGCCTTTTGCGTGCCTTCCTGTGGACGTCTAATTTGAAGAGTGGCCTTGACGAGGCATCGTTTGGAAAAGCTGGTTGGTTGTGATCATGTGGTGGTAGAACAGTCTTGCCTCGCCTCTACCTAGCTAATCGATCGTCTGGGTTTGGGACGCCGGCTTCGGAATGAAACGTAACATTATTACAATGTTATTTTCTTAGTCTTTGGTTTGACATCGTAACTAGCGCGTAAATGCAAATTTAATTTTGGAGCAAACTGGAACCTTTCAACCTGGAGTGGAGCTCTTGCAACCTAATTCACAGACCTGTTGATTTGTCAGTTTTTTTGGGGGAAGGTTGGTCACAATTTTTTGGGTAAAAGGATCGTTAAATTACGTCACTCGTTATTGCAGCCTAACGCATGAGCCCAGTACGCACAGCCCATGACAAAGGGCGTATGAACCTATAGGGATAATAGAATCTGGATATTATAATCCCAGATTTTAGAATCTAGATTCTAGCAACTCAAAATCCAATCGGTTTGGATCTAAAGGATTCTAGCACAGATTCTAGATATTTTAATGAGTTCTAATGAGTAGAAGAATCCCAAATTAGCCGCGGAGGGGGGGTTGAGGGATTGTGAGAGATTTTTTTCTCTCTCTCAGAATCTCACCCCGTTTGACAAGTTGTAGGATTTTTTTTATCTCACCGTCAAAATTCCAACGGGATTCAAACGGGCCCGAAATGTCCCAGTTAGAAGGCCACTATGCGACCCACTCAAACGGCAGCCACGAATAGGCCCGCACCGTGATCACGGCAGAACCACGAATGTGTTGTAAACCTAATGTTCAGAAGATGTAAGTTACTTGTTGGTTCGCTTCGTGCAGTGTATATAGCACAGTTCTTCTTTTTTTTCCCAGAATCCAGTGTATAGCACAGATGATCAGTGTCGGCTCCGTGAGATGTTCAAGACCACAGATGATCAGTGACGAAAATGTCATGTATGAGCTACAAGGACCATTATAAAATGACAAAGTGATTAAACTGGGAAAGGGAATCTATCGGAGATGAAATTCTTGAGCAGAAGGCTTACCCAACCAATAAGAACATCTCTATGCACATCATAATCATAACAATTCATAAGTGTAGAAAGGGGTACAATAAAATAAATTTGGAAATTCGCTTTTTAATCGAATGAAAGCGCACCTTGTTTATTACTATTTATTTACACAAAGGAGTTACAAGTGCTGATTTCTATCTCCTTGGATTCCGAATTCAAACTAGCCTGACCTACAACACATGTTTTTGGAACCGTACATGACAAGATGAACAGAGAGACAAAGAAACGAAATAACCAACGACACCCACCATGAAAGAAAAAGGGAATAAATAAATAAATCTATTTCCAGTCTAATGCTGTTGTAAGAATCGGAGAAGTTTATGAACAAGTAGAGGCTAGAGAGAGCAATCTAACATAGCGAGCGCCTTATGTACTGCACCCTGCTGCGCGGCCACACCGCCGCCCCGCACCAGCAACACGTTCCTGCACTGGGCGCAGTTCTCGGACGGCGTGAGGTTGAGGTCGAGGCAGACCCCCACGTCGACGTCGCAGCAGGCCTTGGTGGTGGTGATGGGTGCCTGTGCCTCGTCGGCCTCGGCGGCACGGTGGCGTCGCATGTGGCCGCCCAGCGCCTGCCCGACGGCGAACTCGAGCCCGCAGACGGGGCACTCGTGCACCCTCGGCTTATTGGCTGGCTGCTGGGGCGGTGGCAGCAACAGCGGCTGGCGTTGCCCGAGCCCGAGGCAGAGCTCCGCGTGCTCGACTGCGGGCTGGTGGAGCAGCCTGGGGCGCTTGTGGCTGGCGCGGTGGCCCCCGAGCGCCTGGAACGTCGGGAACTGCCGGCTGCACGTCTTGCACTCGAACACGCGGCGCCCGCTGTTGTTGTTGTTGTTGTTCCCTTCGCCCCCGCCCCGCGACGAAGTCAGCAGCTGGTCATCAGCGGGGAAGAACGGCCTTAGCGCGCCGTGCTGCTGCATGAGATGTCGCTGCTGCGCCTGCGCGAGGAGCACGAGCACGCGCGCCGTCTCTTCCTCCCACGCCGCCGGCCGGTCCCTCTTGCTCATCGCGCTACGAGTAGTAGCAGGAGGGTGCTAATTAGAAAGCGGGGATGCACGCGCGATCGAGCTGCCCCGAACCGAACTGCTAGCAGCTAACGTGCGAAAGCGTGGGAGGAGGAATGGGGCGCGATGGCCCGAATATATAGCTAGCGCGCGCACGGCGCGTCGATCAGAAGGAAAAAAAAATTAAAAAAAAATTGGTTGCCAGCTCGTTTCAGACCGCCCCGCCTGCCCAGCACGTACGACACGACGGCGTGAGAAATGGGAGGGGGCACGACTGATGGATGGACCAGTTGTACGTGGTGGTGGCTGCCAAAGCCCACAGGCGATGAATTAATCGATCGTTCGACTGAATGAGCCTCACCTCTCTCTCTCTGACGACCACGAGCTCGATCGGTCCCTGTTCTGGGGACGTGGATGTGAGTACTTGTCGCAGCGGCGTACTTTGACCCCACCGGATCACGAGTTGTTGCTGTACGTACTAATCCCCGAGGGCATGTTTAGTCACCAAAAAACGTACGTGACGTCGATACGAATACCGGTCGTAATAATGCCTCCTCCTGCTGCTGCATCTGCAAGGTCTTCTACAGTTGTAGTACTAGTAGTACTTCTAGATAGAGGAGAGGCGGTGTTCGGGTGTAGTGCAGTGCAGCCGACGGACGGGGGTTGGATTTGGATGGTTCGCCGTCGCCATGTTTTACTTCTGTGCGCTCGAGCGGGCACGGCTTTCACACCTCCGCTACTACTGCCTACTCCATGCGTCGGTCGGTCGGTCGGTCGGTCGGTGGTGGTGACTCGAGACTCTCCTCCCTCACCTGGCACGAGGAGGTTCAGTTCAGCGTATAACTGGGTCCACAGCCGGGCGCTTACGATCCTCTAGAACGTGTACGATCGTCAGTGTGCGCGACTATCTGCGGGTCGTAGGCAGACTAGTACAAGTACGGAACGTATTATCCTGCACGATTCTACTCTGCCGGAAATCTACTGCAGTGTGCTGAGTCAGAGTCACTGAAATGAAATTCTTTCTGCCTGACAGGAACCGGCAGTCTTCGTCTGCCAACTACACGTAACTTCCTTTGACAGGGATTGTTCGTCTCGTTCCGCCACGCACGACTATAAGCAGCCCCTCGCTCTAGTTAATCAATCTAGTTAGATAAATCATTAATTGAATTAACGTGTTTGAACATTGAAAGTGGTCATATTCTGACGTGCAACAACTAGTATAAGCAGCCCTTCTCTCTATAGTATATATGCAGGCACAGGCAGCATCTGTAGCAACAAGCTTCTGTGAAAGAAGATCGAGTAAACGTTGCAGTAGCCGATCGAGTCAAATTTCAACGCGCATTATTAGCTTAGCCGTCGTTCCTTCTACGCGCGCGGTACTATACGTGCTAGTACTACTACTCCGTAAGCTGCATTAGCAGACACCGGTCCTCCCCCCACCCCCCCCCCCCAAAAAAAAAAAAAAAACAAAAACAAAACAATGCTGAAATCTTCTTCAGACCCGCGAAGTAGCAGACACCATCACGCACCGGCCCAATCTACTCCAACTAACCTGGCCGCGTAGATAACACGTGGCAAGATGGTCCTGAGCCGTGGGTCCCATCCCACTCTGCTTGCGCTTGCGCTGGGGCACGAACTGGACTGACGCCACTTGCGGCTCTCATCGTCAGTTACAGACGAATACAGTGCAGTACTAGTACTGGTTTTGGAGGCAGAAGGAACGATTTGATTTGACCAGTAAATCCGAGGGGAGTTCATTCTCCTTTTTTTCTTGAAAAAAAAAAATCCTCCACCTCCATGACTTGGCGTCTCGGCGGCCATACTTTGGAATTTCAGCAAATGTAGCTCTCTAGCTGTACTTTACGTATTTGTTGCGAATGTCAAAATATGAAGCAAGAAAGAAACTGCCTTTTCTAGGGTCACCCAAAAAAACACATGATCCACGCATATCATCAATATGCCAAAAACTTGATCAACATTATTTTTATTTAGTCAGCACAAGCTAACCAAACCAGGAATGTCTTGATGAGTTCAATCGGAACCATAAAAAAGGTAAACTTTGTACTACGTGTATAGGACGTACTATGTAGTACAACTGCATCCTGACCTGCTGCAAGATTCATGCGGGCCCTGTAGCTCTCTTGAGCTGCACCAACCACTAACTGCTCCTGCTTATTTGTTTAACACAACAAAACCTCTCAAATCACGCGTGCAGTGATGCTCCAATGAAAATCCAACAAATCTTGGAGTCTTCAACGACGATATATGCGCCGCAGGACTCACCAAACCCTCTACTTGGCTTCGATCTCTCTTCAGACCAATTCAGGACGTGCAGATGGAAAGAGTTTAAGTATACGTCACGCTTGCGTAAGGAAGGTCTTAACGCTGTTAATGGAGTATATGTAATGTAAAGCAGGCCAGCACGATCAGATACTGTGCAAAAAGTCAATTCCTGTATTTAATCGGGCGACTTTGTGTAAACTGTTAGTGGCTCAGGTGTCTGTCTCTTGGCCGGCTGCTTGCGTGCCCTGTAGCCCCTGTACTGGTTAGCTGAAGGGACCAACAAGCGGCAACAAATTCCAATAAAATTAGGCTGTACAAGTACAGTACTAGTACACATTTATATATCTTGCTCTAGAAACAAGCGACTTGATGCTGGTTCACTGTCAGCATGATGCGCACGATGTATGACTGTTCAAAGCAGCAAATATTTTTCCACTTAAAGCAAGTACCTGTACTGCTGCAATAGTGGTTTTAAAAAAACACCTATTCGTGATGGCGAAATTCGGTTGAAGTGTAGAGCACGAGAGCTTAGTGGTCTCGATCTGGAAGTCAAGAACGCGCAGATCGAAGAGAAGCATCACGTGCCATGTACAGGACGATTTGGAATACAGCAAGGTTTGATTTGGACTGTGGAAATTCGAGATGGAGAGCTCAACAACAACTCGTGGAACTTGAGTCGATCAGAGAGGAAGAAACCTTTTCATATGGTTTTGGTATGAGTGAATCGAATCGATCCTTTAAGAACTGGTTGCTAGGAACAGGAAGGAAGAATATTCAGTTCCCTAAGGCCTGTTTACACTAGCTAGTTTTCGTACTGACAACTGACAGTAAACTACTACACAGTCAACGATATCATAGGTTATGACTCCTAAACGCAGAAAAAGGCAGAAAGAAGAACAAACCTGCAAGTTTCTAGTACTCGCCGAGTCAAATCACATGCGCCTCTCCCTCTATGTGTTACGAATAAACTTCCAGTTAGCAGATTTGTCAGAGATTTTTTTTAGGTATCGAGCAGATTTGTCAGAGGTGAGACAGCAATTTTTTTAGGTTGTCAGAGTTGAGCGTCACTGATGAACGTAACTACATACTCCTACAGTACTTATCAGTCAGCGGAAGCCACTGAAACAAATGCCGCAGAGCGGTAGAAGTAAGCAAGATTGTAGGCACTTCATCAGGTTTTTGCATCGTGGAGCAGCCGGTAGGTGATCCTTTTTCATCGGTACAGTATTTTTCAGAGCTGGACAGCTGGTAGGTAGTAGGTGGAGACAACACATTTTCAAGTTGCAATGAAGTTTCCTTCAGAACGAGTATAGGTCAGAAACAAACTAGTTCCATGCTTGAACTTTTCAGTAGAAGAATCCACGAATCCAATCTGTCGTGTGCAATATCCAAGAGGGGAAAAATATTGGTTTGAAGTTTCAGGTAAACAACTTGTCAAGGCATCAGAATGATTCGGAGCCGGTAGATTCTTGGTTCAGTAGTGTGTCGTGAGTGCCGTATGCTTTGGTCAAGAGCATGATCGACTCGCGCTAGCTGACTCTCTTTCTCTTCTCTCTCTATTCGCGTGGCACCATCCGGTAAGAGCGGCATGCTTATCTCTTTGGATTATACTACTAGTTTAAACTCCCTCCGCATCATAAACATCCACGTAGGTAGCTAAGATACAAAGATCAAGAAAAAAGAGTTCATTTAATTTACATAGATAACACTGCATGTTCATTACTTGGTTGTAATCTTCTCCCATTTGCGCGTTTATAGAGATTGATTTAGTGTTCGTGACTCTTTTAATGCATGTATGTATGAAAATATTTCTCTTTTTTTCATATAATTTAATTCTTATTTTAAATGTTACTGTTTTAATTACATTTAGATAACAGCAGACCATACGGATAAAATTAAGAATCATTTTTTTTTCAACGTCCGGATGTTTATGGGACGGAGGGAGTAACCTACACCTTGAAACAGCAACTTGACTAGTTGTCTTTTCTCTCTCGAGAGAGACTAGTTTTTTTTTTAAACAGAGAGAGAGACTTAGCTGGGTTTAAATAGAAGTAGTAACTTGACGAAAATTTTGGTGCGAACGCAAGAATCAATGCAATGGTCCAAACTACTCCCGGTATTTGGGCCAGGCCAAAGGCGTGCCACCACGGACGGAGATTCATCGTGTTGTGTCAGCCCATCAAGGACTGTCGGTCGTGTCGTGCCTGAGTTTGCGGCCCGAGAGCGGCACAGTCCGACATAATTTTTGGGCTGCCCAGGAGCTGACCCGACACAAAGATGGCCTGAGATGGTCCTGAGTAGCGGCCGCCGGCGGCGATGGAGGAGGCACCGACGCCCGAATGGTGGCGGCATTGGACGCCGAGACCGGGGACGAGGCGGTCGGCGTAGAGGAGAATGGCTGCACCAGGAGAGGGAAGAGATGGGGCAGCAGTAGCACTGGTACGAAGCCACGAATCATTGATTTATATTAAAAATTTTAAATTTGCATGGAATTTGCATATATAGTTCAAAATGCGTCGATTTTTTTTTCTAAAATCTTGAAAATGTGCTCCATAAAGGGGAAGTTTTTTTTTTTCTGATTTTGCACTGATCCATCATCTCATTAAATCATTATTTAGCATTCCTTTCATTGTTGTGCGAAATGTCAAAAAACTTTTTATTTTGTGTATACGAACACCTTACACACCTTGCAAATTACAAATAGTCTTTCGCCAAGATGCTTATAAAATTGCAAATTTTGCATACATTCTGAGCTTCATGGCGCCATGACTTGCTGCATGCGTTGATGACCCATTGACCCTACATGTATTAGGTATCGATGTACATGTAAACTCTGTAACTAATGAATCAAGTTCATGATCTGCTTTCTCAGGAGAAAAAAAGGATAGGTAGAAAAAAACCCAAAATTTGCATTACAATATCGGTATCCTTTCTTTCATGTAGGGAGATAGAAAATACTGTAACACAGTAAGAAACTGGGATGCGGCAATCACCCAGGCAATTTGTTGCCGAGTCTGCCAACATACCCACACAGCATGTCTCGCTGCGTGAGCCCGCCTCCGTCCGCCACATTGCTGACCTGCTGCCTGTAGCCATGATCGTGGTTCTTTGATGCTGGGATCCCATCCCTTTCAACATCCTGAAGGTCGATCATTATGTTGGAAAGCAAGCAGCACGCGTAGATGATCCTGGGCAGCCGGTGCTTGTCCGGCCTCCACAGCTCCCCCTTGAGGACCTGCCATCTTTCTTTCAGATTGGTCAGAGCTCCTTGCACCACCATTCTCGCTGCTTCGTGCCGCTTGTTGAACTCTGCTTTCTCCGGAGACAGATCGTGTTCCTGGTATGGCGTCATTAGCCAGGGAAGGAGAGGATAGCTTGCATCCCCAACGATGTACTCTCCGACCACAGGCCCTGGTGATTCTCCAGGAAGCTCCATTTTCCCATCCAGCCTTGCTCCTTTCTGACAGAGCCTGTAGAAGCCTGAAGTGCGCAAGATGCATGAGTCATCCAAGCTCCCAGGCCAGCCACTGACGACGTCTCTGAACCGCAGGTCGGGATCCACAACGGCCTGCAGGACCATGCTGTTTCTGTTCTCACTGTCCACCCACACACTGCTGTTAGGCTGAGCTGAAGAGCACATGAGGATGTGTGTCGTGTCTATGGCGCCACAGCAGTTGGGGAGGCCCTTGATCATTTCAAACTTTTCCTTGATGGTTGTCATCTCCTCAGAGTCAGGCCACTTCAGATGACCAGCGGCGCGCTCCTCCAGGCACTCAATGAACTTCCATGTGATATGTGATATGGCTGAGTGGTTCATCCCAAAGCATGTTCCTATGCCCATAAGTGACTCACCGGTGGTCATTCTTAAAAGAGCAACGGCAACTTGATCCTCCACATCTAGAATCACCCTGTCTCCAAACCTGAAGTTTCTGAGACTTCGTGCCTTTCTTGTGAAGTCCCCTTTAACTAAAGAGCAAAGGTAATCGAAAGTCTTCCTCGACATCTTAAAGACTGACTCGAAGTCCTGGTACTCTTTGGGCCATCGTCCTGTCGAGGGATCAGATTAAATCATAGATAGAGATGCCAATATTTGAAATCATAACAAAAATACTGTAGAAGCCATAGATGAAGGAAATTAAAGGGTGAAATATGAATTCTTTGACCTTAAAAAACATATGAATTATTTCAGATTATAGAATCCACAGATTTCAGAAAAAAGAACATGTGTGAGGTCTAAAGTGAGTTAGAACTTCAAAGGAAAAAAAGAGTAATGGTTTAGAAGATGATCATCAAATGGCAAGGTAAAACAGTGCATCAGCATTGCAATAGTGGAACCTGCATTTAACTCCAATAGGTATATAGAGAACGGCATGAAAAATGCATGAATGCACTTGCCGCCTTTATCGGCACAAGATACTTAATTCAAGATCTAGGAGAAATGAAAATGCTTCACAGACGACTCATTTGTATGCCCGCATATTTAGTGATTTATAAACCAGGTGAATCACAGTCAAAGTGAAGTAAGCCATTGGATCACCGGTCATAACATGCAGTCGTACAGATGGGTTGGATGTATTGCAGTGCTCTAGGAGGAAACCATCAATTCCGTTGTTATATAAATACATAGATAGAACGAAACCTATATGCTTTAACCTGTCACGGGACCATGCGATTAAATCATGCAAGACGTTGAAAAGCTAATTTAGCTGAAAAGTTTTACAAGTGACCTACTATCACGATGTCCAAGCAGAAACTTGTATGCATCTTGTCAGCACAGATGCTTTGCAATGATTCAAATAATTTAAACATTAGACTCCCCACAGAATACACTCTACCACCTAATAAGTCTAAAATCCATTTCTTTCTTGCAATAGGGCTCACCAAACAAGAATATGTGAGCTTGCCGAATACAGACATCTACAGTATGTGTTCAGGCAAAAAGAATTTTAAGAGGCCACACCCAGTGACATCTGTAACTTATTCCAATTTCCACACACACCATATAGAGAAAGAAGGAACCCACATGTACCTAGGATGATCCATCACATCATCAATGTTGCAGTTAACTGTACAACTGAGACTTATCAATATCATTATCTGCTACTTACATCAAATTCCAGAGTAAAGCATTTTTTTCCTAACATCAGTTGGTATGGTTTCTTGAGTTCCTTCAGTATTTTGTTTTTTAAAAAATCGTTGAACTAGCAATGCCCCACTCAATTCATGTAATGAAGTGGTTTTTGAGGCAACTGTGCCGCCGAAATCATATCCCAAATTTGCAGTCAGGTATTGCAGCCAAAAAATATAACAGCAATACCCGAATTGAGGATGTCATTAATTATGGAGCCAGGTATCTTCAGTGTACTTTTGCCAAACCAAAAATGACTATGGAAACAGGGAAAACTATCTGGGGACATACAAATGCCAGTGTTCACAAAACTTGACTGAAAAAGTTTCGTCGTTCTTCACTGGCCTGAAGAGGAACTAGTGTCTCTTTTGTTCATATCTTTCAAGAAAGAAAAATAACTACGAAAATGGAACCCTAAAAAATAGTTGACAAAGATTGAGTTGTTGTGATACATTAAAAGACTTGGATTAGGTTTGCAAAATGTGAAAATTCAGAGAAAACTATAACACTAATAAATCTTAACACCACACTGCACCCAAGTTTTACATAGATCTGGAATGGACTCGACGAGACAACTAACTCTCAAATAGCAAAACAAATTATGCTCCTAAATACATCCTGCTCCATTGATATCATCAGGCTAGTGGCATTCACGATCTGTTGGTGTCGAGACCCTCGAACCAATACACATCCTCAGTACCGAATACCCAGGCCGATGTTTCCTCTTACCTCACACGAGGTAAACAGCTCAAGTAACAGCAGATTCATTACGCTAACCGCCCGGATTAAGGAGTACCGTGAGAGCAGATTAAGCAACAAGCCCGACGAACACGCGGTACACGCTGTGCAAATTCAGAGACGGCTGTCCTAATCTAGCACCGAGGAATCCGTCGCACGGACAATCCTAAACGCGAGAGGTTAGCACGCATTACCGAAGGCCGCCGCAAGATTCCGGCACGCGGCTGCGAGGTTGCAGTTGCAGCGCCCCGCAAGAACCTAGAAACGGGCATGGCTAGGAACGAGTACGACGAAGTGCGCACGGTGCTACGAGACGAGGGGCGGTGAAATACAGAGCGGAGGATGGATACCTGCTGCAAGCCTGCGGGAGAAGGACTCCCACCAATCACCGGCGACGGGCGGCTTCATAGCCGGCACCTGCTGCGGCGAGGCCTTTGCGGGCTGGCGCTTCCTTCGCTTGGCCCCCCTCAGCGGCGCCATGACGAGCACAAGGCCGGAGAGATCAACAAAAGAGCCCACCAAAGCAGCAACCCCTCCTCAAAAAGACCCTGGTCTTCAGCGCCGAGTCGCCGAAACAGAGTAGTGATGGGTTACTGGGCATTGCCTGTTGTCATTCTCCCCTCTCCTATTGCCCAGTGGCATGCAACTGATACTGATGCAAGACGGCAGGTAAAAACATGGCCATTCTCGTGTGCCCCCTGTTTTAGCTTCGGTTTTGGGTTTTTTTTTTTTATGCTTCTTTTAATATGGGGTTGTGGGACCGCAGTGCAAGGAAGGATCGTGGCGAGATGGGTTTGCAAATGTGTCTTGTTGGGTCAGGTCAAATGGACTTCAATTTTAGTCCTGTTCGTAAGCAGCTCCCAAGATTTGATCTCTTGACTGGTGTTAATCCTTGTGACCTTTGCAGATGCAGAACAAGTTGTTCCATTGGCAGAATGCAAAGGCTGAGATGCTCTCTTGGAGAAGAAACCCGAACGTTGTTCATGCGAATGTGTTTTTCCAGTAGGGTTACAGGCAGCCTTACTGGTAGGGATTACCAGGGCATGATGCGAGTCGATAAAAGAGACGGCCCACGGCCTGTACGAATGTAGCCCACCATCGTCTCAGCCTTCATTTACCTCGAGCTGCCGCGTCGTCGACTTCGGCCCCTGCCTTACCGGGAACTGGTTCGCCGAATGACCGAGGGTTGTTGGGTCACTGCGTGTGGGCTAGTAAAGGTGTCAGCCCCGCTTACCATCCTCCTGTGCCCATTGTCCTTGTAACCGTTCTTCCAATTCATTGCATGGAGGTTCATCAACCAAACCAACCGTGAAAACGAATTTTTTTGGTAGTTTTTTACGAAATAAGTCTGATGTAGTTTGTCGAGTTAAATTTTATAAAATATAAAGTTCTAAACTGTCAAAATTGGGCGATAAATTACTAAAACCGAATGCTTACAAAATTCAAAATGCGCAATGAAAACCGTTAAACTAATTGGTTTACATCCATATTTGTATTCCGACACTTAAAACTATTTTTGTAACAGTTCTTACGAAAACCAGATAATTGTTCCAAAGTGGTTTTTTAAGTTTCAAATCCATATTTGTCTATCAGATGATCTTTTTATAGACAAATATTGGAACCTCGTGGTTTTTGCTTTGATCTCGTGATCCACATGATCGTCCCATGCCCGCCAGGGGCACAATTGCATGAGATCAAAGCTGATGCCTGCTCCTTTGATATTAGTCACAATGTTAAGTTTATCACAAATTAGTCTAAACTCTTACGACAATATCACTTGTCAACTATAATAGACATAACCACTAAAGGTCATTAATAGTTATTTCTTTCAACCCTCGTACAAACGCATCACCTTAATATTTGACTCTTATGTAACAAGATGACTTTATATGGACCGTTGGATGTTGTCTCATGTCCACTAAGTAGTTAAGAGATCGAAACTTTATGTCTTCCATGCCCTTTCCATACTGAGTGCAACAAACTGACGAAAACAATAAAGTCCATTAATTAATCATTATTTTTTAATAAATTAATCAAGAAGTCAACACTGTACTTGTCATCATCATCTAATGTTTCATTGTGCAATAAGAATCTAACGTGATTAATGGGCAGGGCACTTCATTCTCCTGTAGTTGATTAGCCATTCAGAAACTCATCCATTTCATAGGTTTATATCAGTTTCAATTTTGAACAACAAAATTATTATTAACCTCTTCTATTTCCTACTTATCTTTTGTAAGAACGAATCATCCAATGGAGATAAGATTGAGGTTGAGATAAGCCATCTATCCTCATATTTTGATCAAGCAATAATTTCAGATAATTATTTATTACATCATCTCTGAATCACAAGGAATGTAGTATATATTTTTTATTTATACAGGTTCTATAACAAAAAGTTTATGTATAAAATTTTGATATCGCAATGCCTATAATTGTTTAGAACCATATTTCTTTAGTATCATTTATATAGTTCCAAAACTTTTCTATATAAACTTTTGATATCGTAACGACTACAATTATTTAGAACCATTTATCTAATATCATTTATATAGTTCCGCAATGCTGCGCGGAGTATCATCTAGTCCTTCCTTACATATACTAGGTGTTAATGACTGAGGATCACCACTTCTATACGAGTCAATTGCATCCCTATGATACCATTAATTATAGTAAATCGGGAAGTGTTTTTTCACAACCGGGCCGACAAGACCCTTTTCATTAAGGGGTCGTGCTATGTCGACCCGGTTGTGAAATGGCTAGGCCCAAACACAGCACAACCCAATTTTAACGTACCGGGCTGATTGATTTTTTATTAAATTTGTATACTTATTTTTCTACTAAATTTATAATTTTCAAAAAAATAATGAAATAAAAATGGGTCGTGCGGTTTGGGCTAAACGGACCGATGCGTATATATGTTGTGACTTTCCAGCCCACAGACACAGACTTGACGTCGAAGCTCGAACATGGCCTTTGACGGGTCAGGGGCCAGCACAAACCATGCCGCACCATGCTTGATCGGGTCAATAAAATCATACTTCGGGCTGGGCCTGTCGCAACCCCGTCCGATAAAATCGTATGGTTGCTCATCCAGGATCATTTGGGGTATCACTTGTCGAAGCAAGCGATCATACAGTACAATAATTAACAAGGACACGCAAAAGAGATTTAGAGTGTACATAAAATCTTAATATTACATCATTGGTTCAATTCATTTAAGTGCGGAAGCGTAGTTCGAAAATGAACGGTTGACAGCGGAAGCTAATAATTACAACTCGAGGATACAATTAAGCACGCCAGCCTGCGGGTGCTTAATCTTCATGGGTCGGAGAAGCGGGAACCCACTCGAGGGTCAACTCCGAGGGTGCTTCCCCTTCCCAACCACCACAACCAAACGAACCAAAGTTAGAGGCATCACCTGCAAAACATTAATCCACAAAGCCTGAGCAACTAATACTCAGCAAGACTTACTCGTCATCGTGGCCATCTAATGACCGACTCCTAGAATGCAGGGAGTATTGGTGGAAGTTGATCGGGTATTGCGAAAATAGCGCTAATAGTCTATTCTAATTTTTAGCCAAGTTAACAAGAGTCGCTATGAATTTACTAAGTGTGCCGTTATTGCTAAACAATCAAGAGTTCAACATAACTAATCAGGGTGAAAACAACCACTTTCATCATAGATCCATCATTTACATATCGTTACGATGGAAAGAAGCAAGTGCTACTCTTGACCATGAGGAACGGCAATTATAATTGATTTACATCCTGCAGGAGAAACCCGAATGACACGACACGGGCGCACTCGAATGAGTCGCACGTGGCTACCTTTCGTAACATCATGACAGAGTTGGCCCAACATCCATCCCTCCAAGGACATGGTCCTCCAGGTGATGCCCTGCATCCCTGTACGGTCCCAAGTCTTTCCCACTAGCACGAGCCCAAGAAAAACAAAAGCGAATTCATCCACCTTGCCAGTCCATTCACCCAGAAAAAGGGATGGCCAATTGTCCAACAAAGCACGGTGAGCTACGTCGGTTTCCTGGTCCCATTTACCAGTATGCACTCGGTACACAACTCAAACTTGACCAATGCAACCGCACCTGATAAGGTTCTCAAATTTTAATCACATTTACGATCAAACATATTCCTTGAATTTTTTCTTCTTTGATTAAACACGAGTAGTCTCCATACTACTCGGATTCTACCGAATTCCTACCCTTTAAGCATAGCATTCTATCGATGGCTCTACAAAAATAACCCATAGGAAAGCCTATTAAGTCATGCAACTAAGTTTTCACGGCAATTTTCTCGAGACTTAATGCACAAACAATTCCTACACACATAGTGATAAACATAAAATTTGTAAAAATAGGTGTGCACCGGGGCTTGTCTTGATCTGCAGAAAGGTCAGCACACTCAATCGAGAAGTTAGTTCCTGCGGGTGCCTCCTCTGGATTCTCGTTCGCCGTCGAAAATTCCAGGTCGGTTCCTATATGATGAAAATGCAACAAAATTTATGATAAGTTTAAGAAAAAGGGTCACTATGCTGCTATTAAAGATTAACTAGGATTTTGATATTAGGAATGAGGGTTAGATCGACACTTCTCTTCCATTGTTAATTATTTAATAACTGTGACCATTAACCTAGGGTTAAAATAAAACTTTTAGTTATACCTCAAGATTATTTTTAGTTGATGGTACTCTCTGAAAGATGGATTTTGAACTTTGGTTGAGTCCTAGATGAATTTGCTAGATTTTACAAAAATTCATCAAAGTTTCTGTTATTAGATATTATAAAATCAGAAATCAATAGTAAGCCTTGGAATAAAATTGTGAAATTTTATGGGGTCACTCATGAGAACCAAATATAAAACTTTGTTTTTGGGGTCTAATCTTTTTTATGACTTTTATAATGTATTTTAGAAAATGGTATTTTACTAGGCAGATTGGAGTATTGTTAAAGTGTTATATGCAACTTTGTGGTCCTAAAATCTTCATAAAATTCCAGTAGGTGTGTAATGCCATGATGTACTTTTGTATCAAATCTTAGCCTTAGCATTGTTCTATAATTTAAATTAAAACTTAAAAACAGAAATTAATATTCTAATTATTTCTGAAAATTTTTGGTTGTTTTCTAACAAGTGCTTTAACAGAAGTTTAGTCCTTATCATGAGGTTTTTAATAAATTTTGGTTTTCTATTTTTGGAGTAGTATTCTATTTTTGGGAAATTTTACAAGTTCTAGGGCATCCTCTGGAATTTGAATAAATGGAGAAGGAACCGGGCCCGCTTGTCAGCCGCACAGAACAGGGGAGCGGCGCTAGGGCGGCATCCGGATGGCGCTCGTCGGCGGTTCTCACCGAAGGTGCGCTGGCGGCGGTCGCCGTGGCATCCATCGCGCTCAGCACGTCCCAGAGAACTCACTCGACCAAGAAGAGGTGGCGGGGCTCACCGGAGCTATGCCGGCGGCGGTGGACCGGTGAAGGCGACGGCGACGGCGGTGTTCCGGCGGCTCGGCGATCGGGGAGGATCAAAGGCGGACACCGTGAGCTGCAGCAGAGGCCGGTGATGCCGCCGGGCACGGCGAGGTGGCGGGAAATTGGCCGGGAGGGGGTCGTCGACGGTGAGGTAGTGGCGCGGGCGAGCTCCGGCGATGACGCGGTGATTTCGTCATCCCTGCTCCACCAAAGTCGCTGCGGTCAATTGAAACGGAGAGAAGCCTTTGGGAGGACCTCGCCTACGGGAGGAATTGAAGGGAGATTCACCGGCGACGGGGATTTGACGGTGGGCGACAATGGCGGCCGCGGCGGTGCTCCGAGAGACAATTCGTCAGCGTTGCTGGTACTGCAAGCTTGAAAAAGGGAAAAGTGGCTCGAGAGGGGTGGAGGAGTGTTGTGCACGATTTGGTCACGTCGGTTAGAGGTGGGATGCGGCGGAACGGCTGGTCGATGCACGAGCTTGAGCGGCAGCCATGACGGCGGGGCAGGGAGGGAGAAAGAGGAAGAACGGGAATGGAGGGAAAAGAATTGAGCCAGCAGAGGAAGAAAAAGGATGAGGGGCACGGGAGTGGACTAGGCGTGCGCGTTCGATGGTGATGATGGCTGGCGGAGTTCCTGTACTCGGGGTAGGCGGCCGGACGGCAGTGCAGCGGCGCGCGTGGGAGGAAATAATGGCGCACGTCGCCGGTTGCGTCGCTTCGCTCGCTTGCGTGCACGTCGGGGAGGCGACGTGCCGCGGAGTAGGCTTCATCATGGCGCCCTTTGGCAGCAAGGACGAGTGCAGTGTGAGTCACAGTACTCGGCCGGCCGGCGCCAAACAGAGAAAGAAAAGGAAGGAGGGAAAAGAGAAAAGGAAGAAAGGGAGGGGGAAGAGAGGAAAATATACTTTGACACTTGGAAAATTTATCCTTCTCAAGGCAAAGTTAAAAGATTTGAATTTCAATTGCTTTAGGGCCTTCGCGAAAATGAGGGAATTGTTTGAAATGGCAAGGACCAAGATTTGAGTTCGAATTATTACTTGCAATTTAAATTTTTTTATTAATCGCTAACCTCATTATTTAATCCTTTTGACAGTTAAGGTTTCAATTAAGTTAACTATGGAATTTAAACCCGAAACTACTATTAATGTCCTCTCGTCTGGTTACGGGAATGATTAATGTGCGTTCTTTCGATTTAACCACCAATTTGGGTCAATTAGCATTTAAAGAGAAATTTACCTAATTCATCTTAATTTTGCGAATTCGGTATCATTTATTTAATCTCCCCTAATTTCATTAAATAGGTGGAACTTTTCAACCCGTTATTTTACACCATGGACTTGCTTATTAATTTGATTTAGTTCATTTATTGTGGGGTGTCACAGGGCCGTTTAGCCCGATCTGTTTGGCGAACTATACCATTAATAACCGACTCCTCTTTGCGATGGCACTTATAAAGTCCCTCATTCTCTATTTTTGATTTTTTTTGTTAATGGACAATCTTGTCCCTGCCACTCCCAACACTTAAGGTCCTCTTTATTTCGACTTTAGATTGTGAATTTAAGATTGTATAATCTGAATGTCAAAATTTAAAGGGGTGATTTTTTTTAATTCTATAATTTAGATATTGTCATGTCAAGTGAGTTTGAGTGACAGAGACATAAATATGTATGACACAATCTTACAAAATCTGGTCTAGAACTAGCTTATAAAATTGTAGAATGTGAAGGCTTAAATTTTGGAATCTCTACTACATATTAAGGGTAGTATGGTCTCCGACCAAAATTTTCGGCTCACCTGCGCGACTGCGCCTGCCGATTTGGTTTTGGCGGTATCAATCAAACTGTTACGAAAAGGAAAAAAAAAGGAAAAGAAGAGTCCAATTCAGAAGCAAAACGAGAAAAAAGAGAGTCCAGATCGAAAAGGGGAACACACATATAGCACCGGAGCTTCAACTCAAAGAGTTTTAACTCTCTCGGAGAGGAAGATATGAGGATTGGGATTGGGGAGGCAGGGTCGCAGGGCCTCGCTCCGACACGGCGCCAACTACTCAGATGCATACGTGAGACCCAATATTTCTAGGTCCCAATATACCCAATGCCAGATAGCTGCCAAGAAACACAAGCCAGAAAACACAATATGTGCACCTGCCACACCTTCATAGCTCCAAATACCCGGATTCGTTATAGTTCCTCCTGAAATACTCCAACCACCCCACGAATTGGTTATTCCTAAACGAGTCATGAAGGGGATGACAAATGAGGTGGTGGGTCGCAGAGCTGGAGAGAGAGTTCAGCCTCTTGCGCCACCATTTGTGAGGCCGGAGAGAGAGAAACTGAGGGTGGCTGGTGCTCTCCATGGATTAAGCTTAGAGAGAGGAACGGTGGAAAGAGAGAGTTGGGTCTCACGACTCACGAGCTGCCGCCTGTGCTATGGATAGATTGAGAGAGAGGAGAGATAGGTGGATAACGATTGGGGAGAGAGCACGTTGATGGACAGGCTGACGGAGTCGACGACTCGGGAGCATGGTTTACAAAACGGTTAGAAAGCCGAGCGGTTTCCGCGGTTTCCGTCCAAACTGCTTCTGCTCTGTTTTTATGGTTCGCAGTTTTTTGAATTTGAATTTAATAGATTTTTAAAAAATTTGAAAAAATTTGAAAAATTTTGTAAAAAAATGTAAAAAACTAGATGAAAAATGAGGAATTATGATGGAGAAAGAAGTTAAAAAAACTTGTTAACGTGGTTTTCAGTTAAAATCGTGGTTTTTAGTCAAATCGGACGGTTTACCGCGTAAACCGAGCGGTTACCGCTCGAAAACCATGGTTTTTGATTCAAATCGTGTTTAAAATTTGGTTTTTAAAATTTGAAGGGTCGAGAGCGATTACCGCGGTTTACAGTCAAACTGGACGGTTTTGCTATAAACTGAGCGGTTTACGCTGCAAACTGAGCGGTTTTCGCTCGAAAACCACGATTTCGATTCAAATCGGATTAAAAAAATAAAATTTGTAATTTGAACGATTTTTCGAACGGTTACCGCCGTAACCGCTCGTGCGCCGTCGGACGGTTTCCGCGCATAAAACGGTAACTTAAACCTTGCTCGGGAGAGAAGATAAGTTTTGTGAGAAATTTAAAAAGAAATTGCTGAAAAAATATTTTTCTATTATGACAAAATATTTAGTATATAATTTTATTTTTTTAGAAATTCAAATTTGTAGTTAACGGTAAGTGAATTATTGAACAAACTTCACAGAGGTTTTCCTCATAACTATTACTTGTAAATTCTTAAAAAAAATTCAAAAAGAGCAATGTGTTTACGTGAAACGGTAGGAACCACAATTTATCTGTGAGACACTATAAAATAAAATTTTCATATAGCAGGTTGAACTACAGAGCACCACAGATAAAGATTTTTAGTTTTGTGTCCTACGAACAAATACTCATTTATACAAAAAAAAAAGGTCTGAAAACATTAAGAGATCTTAAGCAATATACAGAGGACAAGAGAGAAATAAAAAAGAGAGAGCTTTGCTCCTTCTCAAACCCTTAAAATAATTTTCAAATTTTATTTATTAAAAAATAAAAATGTTCCGTCTTCAATAAACATTTATTCTAATGTATTTGATTTGCTCCATATAATTGATAAAGCAACACTAAATGTTCCATCTTTAATTATAAATAATTTCAATTTAACAAAAAAATATGTTAAGTATTTTAATATTGATTGTTTCAATATTATGATAGAAAGATATAAAAAATCTCATATGTCCTGAGAAAATGAGACACCCAACAAAAAATATTTTTAGATCAACCTACCTCCGCCTACCTACACACAACGAATATTTAAAAACATTATAACACCTACGAACATATGAGACTATTATACTCAAATCATGAAAAATAGTGTTACAAAGATATAGCTATGATAGAAATCTATTTATGTTATGTTAAAAAAGAACGAACACTTTTGCATAAAAATCAATCTAGTTGATATAGAAGTTTTTAAATTTCGTAGTAACGCACGGACGCTCACCTAATTCAGTAATAAAATCTGATCTTTTATTTAGTTTTCACTTATATAATGTGGCCTGTGGAATCTTATGAAACAAAGAAGCCCCTTTATTCGATTTCTGTCGAAAATAGAGAAGACCCATCGTCACGTCGTGCGGAAGTGGGTGTGGCGGCCGCGCTCCCTGTCCTCCCCGCGTCGTCTGGTCGTGCCGTGCTGTCCACACGACACCGCCCCTCTCCTTTTCGCTTTCGTCTCCGACGGCAGCTGAAGCTGATCCGCAAGTATCTCCGGGAACTCGGCGAGGTGACTGCTCTCCACACGCCCCTCCCCTCTTTCTCCATCTCTCTCGCACTTTCTAGCTCCTCCCGTCGCTGTTAATTCGGCCTCACCCCATGCGATTTTCCTTGGGGAAGGTGGGATGCTGGTCGCCGCTACCTGTTATTTATCTCTTATTTGATCCTTGGGTGTTGAGTAGGCCTGGACTGTACGATCTGGGGCGATTGGGTCTGGACGGATTCGAGTGGTCGCTGAGTAGGACGCGAATCGATTCGATTTTGCACAGGCGGATCTGATTGATTTTGCCTGTTCCTTTGAAGTCATTTGGGGGTTGGGGGTTGGGGAGTTTCTATTTTGTCAGATATAGTTAATTTAGGTATTTGTTTGGCTTCTCAGATTTTTGGGACTCGGTAGACGAGCAGTCCTCCTGAATGGTCATTTGGAATGCGGTTGCATAGTTGTTGATCAGCGGGCATGCTGTATGGTGGAGTAGTTGTTTTGTTTAGGTGGATTCTCTCGTTTTTGCCTAGATAACCTTTGTGTCCTCGCAACAATGGCGTTAATACTTTCTGCAAATTGATGAGGGTCAACGGATTAGAAATCAGGCAGCAAAGACCTTTGTTAATTAGTAGGCGTCAAGAAAAGTGTAATATGCAGGAGCGTGAATCTTTTTTGTGTCCCTCGAGATAGGAACAGCTATCTAGTAGCAACCAAAATTGCAAATCAGTTCACAGTTTCGGTGTTGATGATGCCTAAATCACAAATGAAATTTCAGTCCAATATGGTAGGAGTAACAGTCTGCCCTTCACAAACTGTTAATTCAGGAGCATAGTCTTCTTGATCTGGAAACTAAGTGCCTGCATGTATTACTTCATAGAAAGCTTGGTCGGTTATTAGTCATTGGTGCTGCTGCATTCCACAGAAGACAGTAGCATAAATATATGGATAACAGCATTTCAATATTTAAATCTCACATTACCAGGACGTTTTGTTAGAAATCAGGCAGCAATACAGTAGAAGTTTGCTTCACTTGTATAAAAGGGTTTATGTGCCATATGCCCATCTCTAACCTAGTAGCCTTATAAATCTAAATATGTAGGAAGTTATGAATCCCCGTTGATGACATCTTGATGCTTTAATCTAGCGCGACTCTTGAATGCTCCCTCTGTTTCCATTTTGTAGTTCCAACTTTCTTTGTGTATGTTCAATGATTCTTGGAAAGAATCCACCGCATTCTCAGTCCATTTGTCGATTCCTTTTTTTTATGAATCTGCTCTCATCTTTAGACCCCAAAAGCAGATATTGACAGTAACCTAATAAAATAAAAACCAAGCAACCGCTCTTTTTCCTAAATTAAATGCGATCAGGAAAAGAATAGCAATAGCTAAATGATGGTGCGCAATATCACTCAACCATAGGCCACAGGGTTATTGGATCTAGTCCTCCGCGAAAAGTAAGAAATTATGCGTATTTGGACCAAGTCAAGGTGAAAAAGGGGGTTGCTCCTTCGGCAAAACTAGGATAAAGTTGAGCCAAAAGGTCATGATTCAAGATAAATTCATGAGGAAGTGGTATCTCTTTAGGATCAACCCCGGCGTCAAGAAACTGGTTAATCGGTAAAGATACATGGATTTGGTGCCCCGCCCAAGAAAGAAACCCAAGTCCTAATAACCCCGCTAAGTGGTGATTCAACATGGCCAATGAATAGTTCTTCGACTGGTCTAACAGGAGTAACAAAAGAAAGAAAAAATGAAGTAAAAAATAAAGAACTACGTTTCATGCTTGTTTGAGTAATAGCAAGGAGATTCCCCACTATCATGCTAAGAATAGCTAGGATTTCCAGAAAGATGCCATTCGTTTGATGAGAAATAAAAAGGAATATCGAGAATTCGCGTGGCTGAAGCTGAAGCAGCTAATTTCGAAGTAACAGAAAGAAAAGCAACAACTGGAGTGGGGGAGTCAGAATCGAAAAGAGGATTCCTCGCATCTGGAGTTCTCTGTTGAGGATGGAAATTCAATATTAAATAAGTCTTAAGCAAACTATTTTATTCCTCTCTTTCAAAGTATGTTTCATTCATATGATAGAATATGGGTTTAAATAACTTGGATCCTTGCGGAGTTTGGATAGGTTAGTTACCTTTGTATATGAAAAATCAAGATCTTGTGATATAACGCAAGGTCTTCCAAAAGTAGAACAAATATTCGAAGCACGTTCAATTGATTCACTATCGCTGAATCTTGAAAGGAGAATTGAGGATTGGAATGAGCGTATACCAAGAATTCTTGGAGTTCCCTGGGGATTTTTGATTGGAGCTGTGCTAACCATCGCCCAAAGTCGTATCTCTTTGGTTAATAAGATCCAAAAGGTTTATCGATCCCAAGGAGTACAGATCCATAATAGACATATAGAGATTATTGTCCGCCAAGTAACATCAAAAGTACGGGTTTCTGAAGATGGAACGTCTAATGTTTCTCCAAAAGAAAACTCTGTTGTTCCGCATCTTGCACTAACCATCCTTTAGAGGGTATTGTTAAGATTCCTAAAGAAATCGATGTAGTAGTGGCTTGATGGAAGCCCAGAGCCTTTATTTGATTTGTTAATTCTCTTTCTCGATGGGACGGGGAAGGGATATAACTCAGCGGTAGAGTGTCATCTTGACGTGGTGGAAGTCATCAGTTCGAGCTTGATTATCCCTAACCCAATGTCAGTTTTTTCTATTTTGACTTACTCCCCCACCACGATCGAACGGAAATAGATAAGAGGCTTGTGGGAGTGACGTGATAGGGTAGGGTTGGCTATACTGCTGGTGGTGAACTCCAGGCTAATAATCTGAAGCGCATGGATGCAAGTTATCGCCAGCTTTGACCAAAATCTTTGGAGACGATTCCGTATTACAATTTGGTGGAGGAACTTTAGGACATCCTTGGGGGAATGCACCAGGTGCAGCAGCTAATCGGGTGGCTTTAGAAACCTGTGTACAAGCTCGCAACGAATGGCACCCAAATAAGGATATGATAACAGGAAATCAACTCGTATCAATCAATTGAATTTTTTAAATAATTAGATATAGAATTCTCTAAACAAAGGCGCATAGCATATATAATAATATGGAACATTAAGATAAGATAATAAAATGGAGTCTTCTTTTCTTATTTTTATTTGAGAATACCCATTTTGAAGTAGGTTATTTTAGAGTATTCTTTGTTTCATTTTGCTAAATGATATCAATTAATGGTGTATCAATTTTATAAATTGGATATAGCAATAAATAAATCAGCAAAATTCTTTCATTTTAGATAGAAGAAACATTTCTTCTATCTAAAATAAAAGAATGTACCCTTCTATCCAAATCCAATTTGGATCGATAAAATAAATCCAAATTAAAAATTCTTCGATAAGCATGTCTTGGGTTGGCACGCAAATAGGGTCTCCAATAGCGGGAGACAGGAGATTCGTATGGGAAAACATAAGTAAACGGGCTTCTGCTTGAGCTTCCAAGGATAAAGGTAGATGAACAGCCATTTGATCCCCATCAAAGTCCGCATTGAAACCCTTACACACTAATGGATGTACCGTCAATAATTAAAAAAAAGGAGGCAGTAGTATTTTTATGCATTGCTCCCTTTTTTGTGGCCAGCACCACTAATGACGGTTAGGACAATTATACTGTCACGATTCTTATTACCTACTGAAGTCTGGGAGTCAAGGTTAGTAACAGAACTAGACCTACTGCACGTTGCTTGCTGGTACATCTCCTGGTCATTATTTAAAATTAGTTCATTGTGCTATCCCTATTGAGGCTTGGTTGTTGTTGTTGTGCTATCCCTATTTCATGTGTTTGTTTGCTGGGGAGTGATCTGAGTCCTTTTTATTTTCTGTTTTTTTCTTTATGATTCTGTGATCGCATCTTATTTTCTCTGGCCCTCAGTGATGTGCCTGGCAGGCATGCATACTACTTTGAGTACCACTGAATTGGCAATATAATATTTGTTTCCTAATCGTCGTCGTGGATCAGATACATTAATGCTTTGATACTGATGCTCATTTAATATTACTTCTCTCAGGATGGAAATGTTTTTCGGCAGCTTTCGTGGTGAATCAGCATCACCACAGAACCTATTTGGTCATCCAGATGTTGAGAGATGCCCATTCCTGAGAAACATGAATGGAGCTACTACTTTTTCATTTACTTCTGCTTTGCCAGTAGCTGTAAGATCTGCTTCATATGGCCTTCTTTGACTTTGTGCTCAAGTGTTATCTGTTCCTTGACTATATATGCTATAATGCAGGCCCGAGAAGGTAAGGGGCCAATTTTTGAGGATGGGCCAGGCTTTGAGTCAGCATTCAAGCTCTTCCATGGACGAGATGGCATAGTTCCCCTTTCAGGAAGATCATATGTGCCTCATGAGAACCACAATGAGAGCATTGATGTCACACCTGAACCTCCTCTGCCCTTCAATCCATTGGCTGCTAGAGCTGCAACAATCAGTCTTTCAGCGTTTGGACCATTTGGATTTAACTTCTTCAATGGCAAGGGTAAACGGCAGAACAAGAAACCCAACAATCTAGACCAGACCCACAAGAAGGCCAAGAGTCCAGATCAGTCTTCCATGAAAGTATGTTCAGGCTCTTTATTTTTATTATTTCTCTTTCGTTACCATCTCATTCTATGTTTATTTATTGCTATTGATTTCTTTCAATCATAACGCTGCCTGGCTATCTAAGGGCGCTATTTTGGTATAATCAGATAGCACACCCATTCTTGCTTGAATCTCACTTTTGCCATGCTCTTCCATGTATTCTTTCCAGCAGAAAGGAAGCAATCCTCCATCACACGAGGCGTTTAGCAATGAGTGGCTAGAAAATGGCCAGTGCCCACTTGCCCGGTCTTACCGAGCTATGAGTGGTGTTCTGCCCCTTGTTGCCAAGGCTTTACAACCACCGGCTGGCATGAAGATGAAGTGCCCACCTGCTATTGTTGCTGCCCGGGCAGCCCTTGCTCGAACAACCCTTGTGAAGTCTCTCCGACCCCAACCGCTACCCGCAAAGATGATAGCCATTGCTCTGCTGGGAATGGCGGCAAACATTCCTCTTGGGGTGTGGAGGGAACACACTAAAAAGTTTTCTCCTCAGTGGTTTGCAGCTGTCCATGCCGCTGTTCCTTTCATTGCAATGTTGAGGAAGTCCGTTGTGATGCCCAAGACTGCAATGGCATTCACCATAGCAGCATCCATTGTTGGTCAGACTATTGGATCCAGGGCTGAGCGCATCCGTCTGAGGGCTCTGGCTGCAAAAGGTGATGGTGATTCATCAACAAATGATACTGCGTATACCATGAATGGACATTGCAGTGACACCGAGGGCAAGGCATGGGATCCCCTTGCATCAAAGGTGGGGGGCTTAGCTAGGGCTTCTCCTGCACCAACCCCTGGCATGTGTTTCTGATTGTGTTGTGCATGAAATTGGCACAAATCTCTGTAGAGATTATGCAAGAGTTATACTTTATAATGCTTATTATGCGATTGTGTTAGCTATCCCTGAAAGCTCGAGTCGTCAACGAGGTAAGACAAGTGGAATAAGAGGTGCTACAATGTGAGTACCACCGGTTCCTGTGTCAATGTGGCTGTGGTGTCATGCAGCTGTAAATTGATGCTGATGTATTGCTATTTCAAAATTATACTGACTTTTAAAGTAAAATAGTATTGTGCCGATGTATTGAACTGGCCATTTTGTGAGCTGTTCTTGTAGTTTGTTGGTACTGCCAATTGCATCGTTAGAGTTTTGCTGTATCAAAAGGGCAACTAGATGATACCAAAATTTACTGGCTCTTCATAACTACTCCCTCTGTTTTTAACTGCTGTTAGGACAACAATATTATAGTTCAATTGTTGGTATCACAAGTTTTAAAAAGGTGGCAGCAAAACTGAATCATGTGCTTAACATTTAACCAATTGGAATATGGAATGCGTTGCTCATGTTTCTGAATTGGCATAGACGCCTAGTTATTCTGCTCCATTTGCCTGAGCGTGCCTGTCATGAGTTTTAAGATATCGATATATATACTATATGGAAAGGAAAATATAAATTGGTGATCACTTTCTTGTCTTGTCGGTAATGGTTATTATGTGTCGAAACCTGACTGAAAAGAATGACATTGTGTCTTCTGTCGGAGCCGTTGAAGATAGAGGCTTCTCTTTTCCTTAAAACTGTTAAAGCTGGCACTGATACGTACAACTGACAACAACATGCAGTGGTAGTCCAACGGTGAAGAGATATACAGTACTGTACTCGTAAGGCTAAACAGTCCAATCAGGAAAATGTGGAGGAGCAGGACTACGTGGTCACGCACGTGTGGATGGTCCGCTCAGGTAAAGCAGGTGGCGACGGGGAAACGCGAGATCGCTGACGATTCCTGCTGTCAGTATCGACGGTTGCCAATGCCAATGCCAGCTCGTGCACCGGCCGGAACGTAGAGGTTGTTGCATGCGACCATCTTTCATTCCGAGTCGTGCACGTTTCTGCTCCACAGGATGGCGACCTTTTTGGGAGTATGGTTACTTTACTCCGGACTAGGTATACGCGTACCGCTTTTCAGTCGTTTGTTTTTGCCGTCTCTCTCGTCTCTGATACACATGGCATGAGCATGACCTACAAATCAGAGTAGTCGCCCGTGTGGGCCTCGAAGTTGTATACTTTACGGTATTATTTACAAACTCTACTTCACCCGTGTGTAGAAGTAGAACGTTGAATTCACTTCCTATATATATATATATATATAGAAACTCCCGTTGAATCCACTCTCGTATACACGCGGCGGTGCCGTCAAGCAGGACGGTGGAACCGTTAACTCGTGACTTGTGCACAGACCCGGTGAAATTTCCAGTGTATGGTGGCCGTTGTGCTTTTCGAGTCTCGTCCTCTACTTTTCTCTCTGCCTTTTCGAGCAAGTAAGGACTACTATTATACTACATGTATAAACAGAATACTTGAAAATATAAAGTCATCCTTCCCAACAAAAAAAAAGAAAATATAAAGTCAAATTTGCTCACACGTGTCAAAATGTGTCAGAGTTTCTTTATTTCCATCTTGATTATTATTATCCCCTCACTCTGAGTTGCAACTACCAGCTCTTCTCTCTCGATGTGATGGTATACTTGATCCAGTAAAAGCCTTTCCTACTCCTATCGCCAGGACGGAAAAGCGGAGAGCCAACAACTATACCTGCTCGCTCGTTTGCACTTACCAAGCAGTACTACAGTACCGCTTACCTGCGCTTTGCGTACGCCATATAGAGGTATGTGGTGGAGCAAGCCTCGCGTCAGCATGAGCGATTGAGCATGCACATCAACAAGCGATTGGATTGGATGGATATAGAGAGCTTCAGGTGCAGGTTGACTTTCTTACCGAATTCTTGGTAAACACTCCATAAACTCTGCTTTATGACCAAAGAAAAAGTGTAACAACAGAACGAAATTTTATAACGTCACGAAATTCCCACTCGATGATTTTAATTTTATAAAATCTGGCTGTATATGTCGGCCGCCTCGCAGGGGAAGTGACGGCGCGTCGGCTCCGCCTATATCCATCCCTCTCTCGCGCGCCGCTTGGCCTTTGCTTGCTTGGCTTAGCGCATCCGTGCATCACACCTTACGTCCGCCGCCGTGTGTGGACTCTTCCGGCCGCCGCCGACGTGGTCCACACGCCCGCCGCGCGCTTAGTAAACTATATAGTACTACTACTAGTACCTACTAGTATGTGAGCGCGCGCGTTCTGCCTGTGGTAAGCGCTGAGCTCTGATGGATTGAGCCAGCTGGCCTCTGCGGTTCGGCCACTCGGGCAAGCTACCCCAGCCAGCAGCATGCAGCACCGGCTTCTTACATCTGCCGTGAAGTAACAGTCACCGCGCTTTTAATTCGTCAAGATATGTACGAAGAGTCACGGGATAAATTGTCAACATGTGTATGTCTACAAGTGAAGTACGTACGTGTACATCCGGTCCGCAAGTGGATTTGTATAACATAACACACACACTTTCACTAAACTGATCATTATCGCGAACGCGAACGCACGGACAGACGAAAACCTTCCAAAACAAGCTGCTTGCTGTTGCCAAGGAAGCATGACGTCTGACGAAGCGTTCCGATCCGTTTCATTTGCTCCTCCCGCACTCAACAAAGCTGCATGATGAACCAGCCGGCGCCAGTGGAAAGTCCACGAAAACCCGCGGGGGTCGGGACCGATAATCCTCTAGCCGTCGAGTTCTTGCAACGCCGCCATCTGATCTGAATGTGTCGCAAAGCTTCTGGAGGAAGCGCGCAGCAAAGCAAGCAAGCTTTCCCCCGCCGACCTAACCAAACCAAACCAAACCATGTGTTCCGATCCCAGGCGCCACGCCACGGGCCGGTGTGGCTGACTGACTGACCGGCCAAAAATGTGGTAGTACTACGTACGAGTGCGACCGCGTCACGTTTCTTCGTGTCCAAGGCTGATCGAGAAGCGGCTGCCTGGCTGGCTAGCTTGTTGGCCAGTTCGCACGCGGACATCAACTATCCTGACTGACGTGAACGACTCTTCCATCACACATATCCTCGTGAGCGAGCGAACGAGCCCCATCATACTCTCCATGCCCATGCCCCCACCCCCAGTAAGAACGAACCCGCCCGCAGCCGCAGCGCGCCCGGTTGGCTTAGCGGGGTTTATATACCACCAACAGGTTGCACGCATACCCGTCATCGCCGGCGCGCGTACGTGCGTGCGTGGATTTTTTATGTTTTTTTAAATTCCTTCTCCCGAACAAGTTCGATTCATCCTCATCTGCCGATTATCGTATCGTGGATCGATCGATTATGACGCTGACGAGGCAGGAAGCGGAGGAGAGCAAGGAGATGGAGGGCCTCCGCGTGCACGCCGAATCGCTGCTCTCGCTGTCGTCGTCCTCCTCGGCGACGACCACCAGCAGCAGCAGCATAAGCAGGAAGGCGATGGCGGCGGAGGGCGTGTTCGAGTGCAAGACGTGCCGGAAGCAGTTCCCGTCGTTCCAGGCGCTCGGCGGGCACCGCACCAGCCACACGCGGCTGCAGGCGCGGATGCTGAACGACCCGCCGCCGCAGGCTGACAGGACGCGGGTGCACGAGTGCGCCGTCTGCGGGCTCGAGTTCTCCATGGGCCAGGCGCTCGGTGGACACATGCGCCGCCACAGGGGCGAGGCGCCGCCCATGGCCGATGCACACCAGGAGCTGCAGGAGGCCGGCATGCCGGACCTCAACTTCCCGCCCCTGGAGGACGGCGGCGGTGATGGACAGCCGCAAGAACATCAAGATCAACCGACCTCGGGCGGTGGTGGTGATCGCAAAAGCTCGGGGCCTCAGCTTCTCAACCTGCTTGTATAGCACATATGGTGATTGGCGTTGTTTGTACATGCATGGTGACCAGTAGATTCTGGGAACCTGAACATGACATTTGATTAACTATAGTTCATTCATAGCTTCTGTTCCTGTTGATTCGATAATTCGTTTCCCTCTGTAACAAAGATACTGGAAGATTACACTTATATTTGTTGTAACTACAATCAGCTGCATACTTTTCGTGGCGAGTTTGATGACCGATTGGTGCCGAGGCGAAAATTATTTTACATGACATGGGTTCCGGGAAATGAACCTCCCAATCACAAAAGTTGGGTACGCTTTGATTGGGCTTCATTTCTAACGTGTACAAAGCTTACCAGGCCGGAGTAGTTGTTATTATTGGGCTTCATTGGTAGTAACTTGTTGGACCCGGGAAGTCTGTAGTGGGCAAATCGACAGGTCCCATAGAAAAATCTCGTCAGTCGTCACTACCTACTCGAGGCTCATTGCCAGCCCCCACGAATCCCTGCATCCGTCATTGCTTTCTCAACAGCTAAAAAACGAAGGACAGTTCTCACAAGCGTTCCACCCAATTGACACGACTCGCACAATGTCTCTGCCACCATAGCTTACTTCGGCAGCCGCATCACCGAGTTCCACACTGTCCATGCTCACGTTATACACACCGCCGCCTCAAAATTCCTTGTCATCAGAACAGTCCATTCTTTTTTTTTTACCGAAAAACAAAGAACAGTACATGTATTTTTCGTAGGAAATGGATCCAATCCAAAGGACGGCAGGTGATCATGGGGACCGGTGCGGATGTGGAGGCTCACAATCTCTTGCTGGATAAGCAAGAGGTATCCCCAACGAAAAATCAGAGCCCCGACGTCGCAGTAGTCAGTATCCCTATACGGATGAAATACACACACTCGAGTATGCATAGCCTGCTTTTCCGAGATCCTACCTACATAGCACGCTACACGCACCTCGCAACTGTGACAAATCAGACGAGAGGTAAATTATTCTTTTGTCCTTTTTCAGAAGTAGTACTAGTACTGGTACGCGATGTAATAATGGCATAGGTAACACAAGACTTGGGGACCATCAATCATATTAGCAGAACACAACAAGATTACCAGACGGTAAAGTTGGGACTTGGACCGCTACGTGCGAGCCAGACACAGACTAGTATTAACATAGGTAATATAGCTCACATGGAAACCAGACGCATCTCACGGCCTGACGGCCATCAAAGTGGACACTTCAGCATCATCTAATCTACTGCTCTACTACTGCTACACCACGAGAAGATGATCGATAGAGGTAGTAGGACCGCCGTTCTCGCCGGCCTCACTCAACACATGACGTGACGCCCGCATATGGCCAACGAAACCCGCGGTCATCCTCTTGTAATTATTCCCTTGCCCGTTGCTGGGGGTTCATCAGGTAGCCGCCGTCTTTCTTGCTGCTCTTTGGCTTCCGCGGCATGCACCTGTCATGCAGGTCCCCGGCGTCCTTTGCCAGCTCCAGCTTTATCACCCTGCGTGCAGTTCAGCAGTCAGCACGGCGCAGAGATAATCACACACTAGTACTCTCATCATAACCATTCTCGATCGTTTACACCACATATTCACATGACGCACAGTACACCACGCGTTAAGCCATGGTAAATGCTACTAGCTGTTCAGGGAGGCTCTGGACCACCGCTGCTTAAAAGCAGAGTTGAAATTCCTGACAAAGGCTGTTATTGCAGCAAGCTCACATCAGAATCAGATTACGAGTAGTACTACTCCTTACTGCAGTACCAGAATACTAGTACCAGATTAAGAATCGATGCAGATTAAGCGTACTACAGTACTCTGTATTAGTAGGTGCTCCCGACTCGTGGGCACGGAACAGGGGATCCGTATCGTCCGCCTTACCTCCGCTATGGCAAACTTTGCCGTAAGCTATATCCACCATTCATCGCATGATCAACGCTGCCGCAAAATAAATAAAGATTAAGCTAACATCAGGTAGATTACAGGGTGTGTTGAAGTAAACAACCGGGTCCAGACAGTGAAAATAAAATGCACTCTGATTGGAGGGAGTCCGACGTATTGATCCTAAATTGAACTAAACATTCACATCGGTGCATGGCAAAAGATTAATATTTTTTAAAATAAAGATTGAAACATTCAACTATAATGCTCAGTTCATACATTTTCAAAAATACTGTAATAAAAATTCGAGGAAAAACATCGACTATAGACCGTTATTGTTGTAGTACTAGCTGTTGTATATGAATCTGAAAGCAGGTACATAGTTAAAAGAAAAACGACCATTTTCAGTCCCGTAATCGACTTGATATTAGCTAAATCTTACTTATTTTTGCGGCAGCGTTGATCGTGCGCTGAATGGCGGATATAGCTTACGGCAAAGTTTGCCATAGTGTGGGGTAAGGCAGACGATACGGATCCCGGAACAGGGCAGGTGACGACCAGGTGCTCACTATCCACTCACTGCTCAAACCCCCGTTCCTGACGTTAGCGCGCGCGCCATCAGTCCATCAGTCCATCAGTGCCTGCCTGCGCGACAGCTCCGTGAGACCTACTTGTATGGACGTCATCACTAATCGAGCGCATCTTACGCGTAAGGCAAATGGCGCTCGCAGTCGGGCCGGACGGACGGGTTCGCGGCGACGAACCAGCTGAGTCATAAGTGCCGACGATTACGACACCCATGATTCGATGCAACAGTGTGGCATGGGATTTTTGTTACCTTTCCGCGTTGTACGACGACGAGCGCCGGAGAACGGCCATGTCCCCCCCGCCGCAGCACGTCTCGTCGTCGTCGTCGCCCGGCGGCGGCGCGCGCTTCACCATCTCGACGATGCTCCCGCTGAAGTACTCCTTGTCCTCGACGACCTTCGCGCCGCGGTAGACGGCGGCCGCCGGCACGTCCTCCATCGTGGCCGCGACGGCGGGCGGGCGCGCCGGGGGCTGACGTGCGCGCGGCATTACGGGAGAGGCGCGCTGCGCGTCCCTCACCGACACGGAGCCGCACGAGATGAGCTGCATGAGCACGGACGGCGCAGCCCTGGCCCGGCCGGCCCCGCCGCCGACGGCCGCCGCCACGACGCGGTGGCGGCCGTCCGCCTTGATCAGCGCTTCCAGCGTCTCGGGGCTCGTCGACGCCGTCGGCGGCGACGTCTCAGCCCGGCTCAGCTCCTCCTGCGCGTGCGCGGCGGTGGCCCTGACGACGCGCCTTCTGTGGCCACCACCGCCACCGCCTTCCTCGGTCTGCGTCGCGGCGTCCGCGGCGCGGTCCTCGCCGCCCTTGTACACCACGTACTCGGCCGGACCGAGCTCTGCCGCCGCGCTACTGACGGTCTTCTTACGGTGCGTCGCCGGCCTGTCGTGCTCCCACTTGCCGGAGGAAGATGACTTGGACGAGGTGGCCGTTTCCGAGGAGGAGGAAGACGCAGCGGCCGCGTCGAGCAGAGGAGGGAGCGGCACCGGGTGCAGGCGCTCGGTGCCCTTGAGCACGTACTCCCGGCCGACCACCGGGTGGATGTAGTCGTCGTTGGCCAGGTCGTGCCACACGTACCCGTTCCGGTAGCTCCTGCGTTGCAGCGGGACAATGTAAGAAGCTCGCTACAAGACCAGAGCAGCAAGAATGAAGTCTGCACAAACAAAACCCACCAACCTCTTGGACGCCCACGAGTACATGCGCGCCATACCCTTGCCTCTCAGAGCGTCGAGCCGGTCGATCACATCTGCGTTCGCATAGAGAAACAGAACGCTCAGCGACGATTAAACGGAATGCAGAGGCGCTCAACGACGACGACGAAGAGCATCCGTAACGTACCCCGGAGGTAGAGGCCGTCGGGGCAGGAGAGCGCGACTTCCATGAAGTGCGGGTGCTCGAGGTGCCCGTTCCGCGAAAGATAGTACACGACGGCGGCTCTCGCCGGGCGCGGGCGCGGCGGGCGCGGCGGCGGCGGCGCCGCCATCTCGGGGCTCCTCCTCAGCTCCTTCTCCCGCCACTGCAGCCTCGCCGCGGACGGCTCTGCCGCCCTCGCTCTGCTCCCCGCCACCACAACCGCCATGCTTCTCTTCTTCGCCGAAGAGCTTGTTGCCTCTCTGTCAGTGCACTTACTACTGATACTGAGCACAGCGCTTGCGTCGTCTCGTCGTTGCTTGCTATAGCAAGGCAAGAAGCTATACTACTATAGCCGCCCGCCGCGAGTAGTAGCGTTTATAAATGGCGCGAGTGCGACACAACGGCGAGTGCAAAAGAGGAGGACTCAGAGACGCTTGCAGCTCACACACACTGCACGTCGCAGGCATTGAAATCGTCGTGCCAGGACCAGCTGCTAGCGCGCAAGCGAAGTCAGTGCTTTATGTGGTGGCTTTGGTGCGCCGCAGCGGAACTAAAAGCTGCTGCTCTCTGCATGGCCTAACAAACTTTCCTTTGATTCGTGTGGTGAACCAGCTGCAGGTTATTATTAAGTACTACCACAGGTAGCAATTAACTAGAGCATGAGCACTGTTGCTGTGTTGACTAACACTAACCGGTTAGGAGACGGTGAAACGGCAGCTGGTTCGGCACTGCCGACGTACTTGTACTTCTTTTATATACCTCCGCATTTTGACTGGAACGCACCACGTCTGGCGCAACGGCGAGGCGACGACGCTGACCACAGGAGTCGCCATAATGTCCAAGTGTCGTCATTCCAAGGCCTATTCTCTGCTGCCACAGAAAAAAAAAAGAAAGAAAGAAAGAAAGAACCGTTCCAAGTTTCCAATGATTTGTTTACGTGGTCATTCACGCGTCTGCTGTCTCGTGTCTGCACATAGAATATTACAAAAAAATACTGTAATCCGTGCACGAGAGCGTGGCGTTCGAGCACGGGTATGCCGCGCCGGTGCTGGTTAACACTTGGAAGCATTTGCGTGCGTGGGAAGGCTGCAATCCCTGTCCTGCCATGCCTCCGAGTTCCAACTTCCAACCCTCGATTCTTGCTGCGTTGCGTTGCATCTGCATGGGAGAAGACGGGACAAGTATACTAATCCGCGCCATGTGAGAGTGAGAGGGACAGGCCCGAGACAAATGTCAAAGCTGTGTTTTTTTTAGGCTAGTTGGGTAAACATATTGTTTTACTGAAGCGCAAAAAAGCACTTGTGGCGTTTGGTTCGGGGTCGGGGGCAGGCAGTGCAGTGAGCGAGGACAAGCGGGAGGTTCCACCGACTAGGAGATGGCATTGGCAGGTGCGGATAGCGAGAGCGCACGACGGGCGGGCGGCGACACCGGGGAGCGGACCCCGGGGGATCGAGACTGCGTTTGACCCACGGAGATGGATGGACATGGACGGACACGGGGGACGGAGCAAGCGCCACCGCGCCGCTCCGGCAGCCCACCCAGGTCGTTCGGGCGCCGAGATCCGCGCGCGGCTAGGGCTAGCCGGCCGGTGCCCGCCCCGGCCTCCCTCGTGTCGAGTTGTTTTCTCCTTTTCACAGCGCGGCTTTACCGCGCCCCGGTAACCGCACTGATTACTCCTGATGATGATTCCGTAGCAGTAGCAGTGCATGCTCGCTCGCTGAGTTTGTGTCAGCAGGCTAGCGAGCAGCAATCGATGGTTCACGCAGTCCAGATTGATGTCAGTGGCAGATCGTTCATCGTACAGGACGAGGTGCAGTGCAGGTTTCCATTTCTCTCTATTTAGTACCGTACCTCTTAGCTGCAAAACTGGCAATGCCTACGATGCATCGCAACCGAAACCGCAGGAACTTTGTCTTGGGCCTCTTTGGCCATGGCACGGGCATGCGAATGCGATTTACTAGAATTCCGTTGTAAGATGTAGTAAGATGTTTCTGTCATCCTGTTATTAACTGTGATGACGATCTTGATTGGCCACGATTGCAAGGGCGTGCGTCACATCCGGTGCTAGACTAGTTACTTTTAAGATCGTGTCATGGTTGGCCGGTTGCTTCTGATTCGTAGTCCCAATGCCTGATGCCATACGGTAGGATTTCGATATCATGAAATGCAGCCGAGTTTGGTCCATACTGCCTACTGGTAGGTTGCCTATGAACTGCATACATCAATCTCTTTTTCTTTTTTTAAATACGTTGATATTCTAGCCTCTCTACAACGACTTGGGGAAAGTCATCGTGCCCAATCAATATATAAGAAAAAAGAGTATGCGTCGTGGATGCAAATAAGTTATGCTTCTTGCAAAATATTCGTATAGATCATAAACATTATTTAGATGATGCACAAAATAGACTACATGGTAAATGACATGTCATCTGTGTCACTTTCCACGTGAATGAGTCTTTTACAAAAAAATCTCTTTTTTTTTATGAACACGACTAACACGCTATCGTTAGTGCACTCGTAACAGTACGCCTCCCGTGACTCCGACGTCTTCCCGACATTTTCGTCGCCCGCACCTCGGTCCCTCCCGACGCTCTGCTCCACCTTTTGCGACCGGCGGCGCTACGCCGTGCCGCCCGCACCCGTCACAGTCGTACGACGCCTCCGTCAGTGACCCCTCCAGCCGTCCTCATACTGCCAGCGGTTCCGACGGCGCCCTCACAGACGCATCGCGCGCCTGTCCCTCCATCCCTGGTACAATCAATCAGAACAGAAACTAATTAATTTAGGACTATTTTATACTTACTTATTAAAGGAGAGGTGTTTTTATAAAAATCATGCAAATTGAAAATGACGTGAAGGCCACATCAGCTGATCGTAAGCCACATCGGCTATTTTAATGCGATATCACTTAAGCAGCATTTATAACTTATATGATCATTTTTTAAGAAGTATAACTTATTTGTACCTATGACATAAATTGTTGTAACTGTCATGTCATTTATTAAAAAAAATAAGTATGTACGTCCATTGTGGTGTCCGGTTTTGCAGGAGAATTTAAAGTGGCGGACTAAGCCCCCTGGCAATAAGGAACAGAGTACCAGTAGTAGTAGTACACCGTAACGGAGGTCGCAAAGTCATCGTGAACGTGAACTCTGGCCACTGTTTTGATTGCTGGCTCTCTGCTGTACTTCGTTCATCACGAACCCCCTTTTAACTCTATATTGATTGGGATCCATCGGATCATCATCGGATCCATTTTCTTCGATGCGAGCCGGTACAAACATGCGTCAGCCACGCCGTTCCACTAGCAAGGAAAAATCAGTGTGGACTGTGGGCTGTGGCCCTTACTACGGCCCTCACCCAACGACCTGTCTGCCTGTCCCTCCTTTGTTCTCTCTCTATCTATCTAATCGCACAGGCCCAAGGAGGCCCATCACGGCCCGTTCACATAGGTCCATGAGTGGCGCGGCAGGCACCGCTCACGCAGGTCTGTGAAACTCGCCGCCGCCAGCCGCCGCCACTTCGCCCCATCGTCGTCGCCATGGGCAAGTTCCGCAAGCTCGGCCGCCACGCCGCCCACCGAGTCTCCATGCTCAGGTATTCCAGACTTCTTCTGTCTTGCCGCGTTTTGCTGCAAAGGCCCTGCGTGCGTCTCGCCGCTGACTCGTAGATTTGCCTCGTGGTCAGGACGATGGTGTCGCAACTGGTGAAGCACGAGCGCATCGAGACTACCGTCGCTAAGGTACCGTAGCAGATTCTTTTCGCTCGGGGCACCTCCTGTTGATGTCCCGGAAATTTGTAGTGCCGGTAGCTGCGATGGCTGAAACTTCCCTTTCGTTTTGCCGTGGTTTGATTTCAGGCCAAGGAGGTGCGGCGAAAGGCGGATCAGATGGTGCAGCTAGGAAAGGAGGTAAGCTCAGTAACTTCCCTATCATCAGGCGCAGTATAGGCGTCGTAGCATTCAGAAATCATATGCTGCACGGTAAATGGCACCACAAAACATCCTGAATATTGTTTGAAGTAAAATGACATGGGATCCACACACTATCTTTTCTGGCCAGGATCTTTTGTTTGTTTTCTGGTTTTTTAACTCCATGTCTTAAAGGTAACTATACAGAAGCTTATGTCATTTGCAGGGTACTCTTGATGCAGCCAGACGTGCTTCTGCTTTTGTTAGGGGCGATGACGTTGTTCATAAGCTATTTACAGAGCTTGCCCACCGTTACAAGTAATCTCTTCTACCTATCTGTAGGTTCTGTTCAATTTAGCGTAATCTGCCACGTCACTGCTTCTGAAGGTGTCATGTTGATTTCTAACATCGACAGTTTGGCAAAAAGGAGAATGACTACCATGGTATCATTTAATATACATACCCCAGAACATTGTTTAGAGGAAATTTGTTTAGTGAAGGAGTATTTGCTGGAAAGGCTCGAAGATGTGTCTCAAAATTATGCAAGCGCTTGTATCATGATAAAAGTGAAAACTTGGAAAACTAATAATCCATTGTTTTTGGATTCCAGAGATCGAGCTGGTGGATACACACGACTACTGCGTACGAGGATACGTGTTGGTGATGCTGCACCGATGGCATACATTGAGTAATGCTCTCTGTCTATCTTTCATGGAAATTTAAATGCTATGATAGCTGTTATTGAAAGTTTACTGTAATTTATTTTTACTTCAGCGTTTGGGTTTATAGCTTTCTAAAATTAGAATATGCAGGAGAGCTGTGCATCATTACATTAAGAAGAGATTAAGATTACACATGTAGGTCACACATTGTTACTTTGGTTACATTCACGCCACATATCGTTACTTTGATTACATTCATGCCACACTTAATTGAAAACTACCAACATGACCGGAACGAAAAGGAGTTCTCAATGTAGCTGCAGCTTGGATTGAATAACTTTTTAAATTAATAAATAAATCTGTCAGCTATCCAACATCTGTTATAAATGGGCAACCATAAGAAGAGTTGGTATTTCTTAAGACACCCAACTTTTCCAAACCAGCTCCCATGGCTCGAAGTGGATCGATCGGAGGATGAATGTGTCATAACCTGATTTTGACGAATATTTTCTGGATTCAGACAATCTCCAAAGATGAGCATCTTGAGTATAGTGTGCAACTATACCTCACTTAAAATTCCTGACACGTTTAGCAGTTCGGATGGGGCTGCAACACTTAGAACCCCCTTTACAATCCTGAGTTCAAAAATTGCTGTTTAACACCTCGCGGACAGTACATTTTTCCTTTAGTTTATTAGCACTAGAGTAACCAGATGACGTGCTGCTACAGCTGCAATATATGTTCCTTGAACCCAATCACCGGTCCAGAAAGGAGTATTCTGTCCATTAACCACATGGCTGATCATGGCCACCACAAACATTGCCTATATTGTTCAGTTTTGCTAGACCATAACCAACACATTCTTAGGGACCAACAAAGTGTTTTTAGGTCATGGATGCCAATACCTCCTAGCTCTTTCACTCTTAGGAGTTTCGGCCAAGCAAGGTTTGTACCTTTCTACTGCACCATATAGTACTCGTCAGTATTTTCTCCGATCTGACATAATCGAAGGCAGTGTGTCTCAATTCATTTCTTTCATGCCAAGTCAACTGCTATTGTGACCTTGTTAGCTTGTTTCATCGAGTTTAGCCATATAATGCAAATGATAGCTGTATATGAATTGCACATAGTGACATGCATGCAACTGTTCTCTTGCAGAGATGCAGTATTCATCAGTTATGCCATATGCAGGTTTGTCGACAGGGAGAACGAACTTCGAGAGGCAAAACCTGCAACACCACCGCCACCTCAACGCGTTCCTCTTGATCCTTGGGCGAAGTCTCGTGCCAGCCAACAGTGGGCAGGACCTAAAATCAGCAAGAGCTCTCGAACAGAAGGCCTATAAGGACGATACCTGTGTTGTGTTTGTTCCTTTTTGAAAGATGATATTATTTTTCTCTCTAGTAAAGCATGCTTGCCTTGCCTGGCTAGCAGGAGAAAATTTCTTAGGAGATAACTGTGAACAGAATAATTGATCTTATAATGACGTACTGCATCCCCGTGAGATGTACTACCTCCGTTTTTTTTTTATCTTTAACATGTTTGATTTTTTACATTCTTTGACCGCTCGTCTTATTTAAAAAATTATTTTAAACGCGCAAAATTTGTAGTTATGATTTAAATACCTTTAGTTTTAAATCAAATCATAACAAAATATATAATATTTATCATAATTTTTTGAATAAGACGAGCGATCGAAAATAATGTCTAGCGTCGAAGTATTAACAATAAAAAAGTGGAGGGAGTATGTTTCAATTCATCAATTGAAGATTAATAGATTGCTCACGCATGATTTCTGACCATTGAGATGTACTCCATCCGTTTTTTTGTCCAAGATACAAACAGTTTGAGAACCGACGCAGTACAAATTTGTTATCCTTATTGTACTGACGAATGTGACAAATGTTTCTGTTGAAATACTACAGGCGCGGGATCGGATAGAATGGAAAGCATATTACCGGATCCTGAAGCCGAGTTCTCAATTCCTCAAATCTGCGACTACGCCGCTCATTTGCCCGCCCAAATCACAAGCACCACGCCACCAGCTGAGCATTCCAAAACTCCCAGAACCGCACGCCAAGGTCTGAAATCGGGGTGGGGCCGTCTTCTCTGACCGTGACCGATCATCACATCGAGCGGGACTGCAGCAGCTCGCTGCGCGGCACTCTGGAGCAGCCAGCACGCAACATGCTCGACGGATTGTCGTACCCGGACGTGATCTGGGCCACTGCCGCTATTGGCGCGCTGACCCGCCGCGGCCAGCACCACGACGCCCTCGCCCTGTTCTCTCGAGTGCTGGCCGACGGGGTCACGCCCAACGAGTTCACCTTCGGAACCATCTTCCGCTCGGCCACCGCGCTGCGCGACCTGCGCGTCGGCGCGCAGCTCCACGCCTGCGCCGCCAAGCTCGGCCTCTGCTCCATCGTCTTCGTCGGCAGCGCCCTCGTCGACCACTACGCCAAGATGGGCGCCATGAGGGAAGCCCAGGGCGCGCTCGAGGACACCCACGAGCCGAACGTGGTCTCCTACACCGCGCTCATTGCGGGTTTACTGAAGAATGGGATGCCTGAGGATGCGGTCCGGCTATTCCGACGCATGCCGGAGAGGAACGTGGTCTCTTGGAACGCCATGATCGGCGGGTGCAGTCAGGCCGGTCTCAATGAGGAGGCTCTCACTCTGTTCCTGGAAATGTGCCGGGAAGGCGTCTGGCCGAACGAAAGGACGTTCCCCTGCGTGCTTACCTCAGTGGCCAACGCTGGTGCACTCGGTGCTGGCAGAAGCGTTCATGCGTCAGCCATCAAGTTCCTGGGCAAGCTTGACAGTTACGTGGAGAATTCTCTTGTGAGATTCTATGCCAGATGCGGCAGCTTGGACGACAGCGTCCAAGCGTTCAAAAAGATGAAGCACAGGAACGTGGTATCCTGGACCGCTCTGATCTGTGGGTACGCGCAGAATGGGAGAGGACAGGAGGCTCTGAATGTTTACAACGAGATGAGAGCAACAGGACTGCGACCGGATAATGTCACTCTTCTTGGCTTGCTGTTTGGTTGCAACCATGCTGGCCTAGTTGATGAGGGCTGTGCCTTGTTCAAGGCTGCGCAGGTGGAGCAACCCGGCATACTGAGGCCTGAACATTACGCTTGTGTAGTCGATTTACTATCTCGGGCCAAGCGATTCGATGACGCGAAGAGGTTTCTTGAGGAGCTTCCCTTTGAGCCGGGCATTGGGTTCTGGAAGGCATTGATAGGAGGCTGTCAGATTCACTGGAACAGAGAGCTGGCTGAGAGCGTTGCAAAACGCATTCATATGCTGGATCCGAAGGACACATCGTCATACATTCTTCTCTCCAATGTGTACTCTGCAGCTGGAAGCTGGCAACGTGTGTCAATGATCAGGAGAGAGATTAAGGAGAAGGGGCTGAAAAGGATCACTGGCTGCAGTTGGATTGAGGTCCAGGACAAAGTCCATGTATTCTTCAATGGATATTGTACGCATCCTCAGAGTGATGAAATTTACATGATGCTTGAATTATGTTTGGATACCTGGGAAAATGAAGCTTCAGTTGTATGAGCAATTGAGCATGAAAACATCATTCAAAAATCAAAGCCATTTGCTCGAAGGGAGGACTGCTCCAGGTTGAATGAATGTATATAATAATCAGTTCTCAGGTATCGAAGGGCAACATGAAGAAATATTCCTAAAGACGAAAAGCGGAAGAGTACCTGAATTTTCTGGTCCTGCAAACCAGAACAAGGATGAGTGACTGGATTATGCTACTTATGACATCAGAGTCAGAGCACAATGGAAGAGCAAAGTCTTTCATTACAACGGACGCTGATTTGTTTGTGTTTATCAGAATTCTTGAACTGCGAGTTGGTCAATTGATTGAATCATGACAAAAGCTTCCGTGAATTGGTAGATTACGAGTTATGCAATGAAATCGTGCTGCCGCATGTGGCTACACATCCAAGCTGTATTCTATTGGCTTGAATGAAACTACACAATCTGATGTTGCCGAATTAACAATTAAACGAAATACCTGCACGCACGAATTCAAACAGCAAGGCCAGGTAAGCCAACCAAACGGTGGGCCAAATTGACAACGAGAGCATCAAGCTTTGAAACAAAATATATTCAAACTCAACCAGAACAAGATTGATTCATCATGCGTAACTCATTCTACATTGTTCGAGAACATAAACCTATAACAGACCTAAATTTTGAAGAAAAACGACTAGACTCCACACCACGTCAGGCCGCACGATCACAGCAATCTAAGACGATGTGAATTTGGTGACAGCCTTGGTGCCCTCAGAGACCGCGTGCTTGGCGAGCTCGCCTGGGAGGACGAGGCGCACCGAGGTCTGGATCTCGCGGGAGGTAATGGTGGGCTTCTTGTTGTAGCGGGCGAGCTTGGCGGCCTCGCCGGCGAGCTTCTCAAAGATGTCGTTGATGAACGAGTTCATGATGGACATGGCCTTGGAGGAGATCCCGATGTCCGGGTGGACCTGCTTGAGCACCTTGAAGATGTAGATCTTGTAGGTCTCGACGCTCTTCTTGGCCTTCTTCTTGCCCTTCTTGTCGCCGCCCTCCTTGCTGGCGCCGGGGACGCGCTTCTCCGCCTTAGGCTTCTTCTCGGCCTTCTCCTCCACCGGCTTCTTCTCGGCGGGCTTCTTCTCGGCCTTGGGCGCCATCACGGAAGGATGCGAGCGGGAAGAGTCGCGAACGGCGGTGGTAACTCGGCGGATTAGGGGATTTGATTGCAGTTGGGGCTACGGGGTGTGCTCGCGGCTTCGCGATGTGATGAGGGAGGACGGGTGCGGCGATATTATATAGGCTGGTGAAGGGCGACGTGATTGGCGGAGGTTGTGGTGGTGCGGATCGATGAGATGGCGCTCTCATTGGACGTCCGATGTTCTGGACGGCTGAGATTTTGAGGCGCGGAGGGTGGGTTTGCGTGGGGACCCGTGATACCGAGGATTCGGATCAGATTAGGCGGTAAGCGGGGAGTTTGGGAGCCAAAATGTGAGCGGGAAGCTGTCAAGTATATTGGTGCTTCGCGTTTTCCTCGTTTGCTGCCTGCTCGGTGCTCGTAGTGGGCCTGACCTCGCCAAGTATTGGTGGGCTGAGCCCCGCGCAAAGCAAGGCGTCTCGAGAGGAAAAACAGGTGCAATAAACCCCAGCATCCCACGCTCATGATCCAACGGGGTAAGCCGATGAAAGCTAAGCCCATCACGGCAATAAAGGAGAGGATTTTTTTTGATAAACAAGAGAGAAAAGTTTCGATGTTCATTGCTGGGCCGACTTGGACCGCAACCCGCTTCTGCTGCCTGCGCTCTTCTCTCGTGATCTCGTCCCGCCGTCACGCCACGTCCCAACCCTCCGTTAGGCGCCGCCGCTCGGGGCCGCCGAGACTACCGGCTCCCTCCCGGCGCCGAGATTACAAGCAGCCCGCCTAGCCGTCCTTCTCATGTCGGCTTTCCCAGCACCGGTACGATCCCTTCGAGCCTCTCTCGTCTCTCATTCGATCGTCCAGTTTTTACCGTCTCGGTCAGCTAATTCCCCCGTCCCACCCACCTCCAGATCTTGCCATCTTTCTCAGCAATGGTGCGTTCGCCTTGCCCGCGCTCTGATCTGTGTTTTTTCTGAAGAAGTGGCTTGGATCCATTGAATCGTTGACTCTTCTTCAGTTCCCATCCTGCAGATCTGATATTCTGCAGCCTGCTGAGTACAGACACGGTCATGTCAGGGAGTGTAGTCGTGTGTGCTTGCCTAACTCGTTCCTCCCGATTGGGAAATCCTTTGCAGCCATCATCTATGAATTAGGTGATTTTGGATGCTCTGTCTCATGAGGCTTTGGCCAGTACAAAATCAAGCTCCGTGCTCCCACAGTTGCCACAGTTCCTACCACTAGAATTCAGTAAATCTAATTTTTAGCTTCGTGATTGTTGTCAGCTGTGTGCCATTATATCACACTAGATGGTTATGAATGATATTCTGCCCATACTTCTATGTTGTTTATACACAACTGCATCTGCACTGCCCCTAGTCATTCATACACTTCATTTCATAGCATCAATACGCATATATCAGAATCCTGATCATTTAATGTAATAGCATTTTTCACTTGGATCCATTTAGGCATTTAGCTCTGATTTCATATTGATTTTAGAAGCCTGCTATTGCTATCATGTGTTATTATTACAAACGGCTGGCTAATTTCAAATGCATATGTAGGTGCAAGCTGTGTTTTCTGGTTTCTCCTGATTTAAATGAAGTAGGCCCCTTCATCTGCAATCCCTATGATTGTAATATTGTGACGTTTTGTTTCAGTCTGAATGTTGCTAACCCTAACCCCGTCTGCTGTCTCTTGTGCCCCTTTTGGGGCTACACATGAAGTGCTTGAGTTTTCTTTTATCAAAATTTAAATGTTTGTGGAAAACAAGAATGGTCATATAGCGAAGTGGATATCGCGTTAGATTCCGAATCTAAAAGTCGTGGGTTCGAATCCCACTATGATCAATCTGTCACCCTTTTTGGCTTGTGTTTCTTGTATATATTGTGGATTTTTTTTCAGACGGTGATATCTGATATATGCCCAACCACAAGATCTTCTGGCTAACTTGTGAACCGTTGGTCCCAACATACGCCTGCGGCCATGGGAGAGAATTGTCACGGAGTGAAGTAGTGAACAGTTGGTCCCAAATGAACAAAGCCTGCATGCTTACCAGTTTGTGAACACGGCTTATCCATTTCGCTCTTGTAACTTGTTGGTTGCTCCTTGGGGATGGGATCCCGTCCATCATTCCATCACAAAAAAAAATGTTTCACTATTACTCGTGTCATGAGCTGTTGTTGGTCCTTGTCAGTGTGATACTGTGTTCTTGTCCATGTAAATGTAAACGGGATTAATATAAGCCCACACAGCAAACAGACAAGACTTCTCTTGACCTTGTTTCAGTCTAATTTATATTTCTATTCGATGTAGTATGATGGATCTGGTTTTATTCTAAGAATAATCGTGGTTGTTAACTTGTGTGTGTACAAATCGTGGCACAGTAAAGCATAAAGAATTTAGCACACATCATAGTAATGTGAACCCTGTCAAAACATACATTTGGTGTGTACGAATCGTGGTTGTTAACTTGTGTCACCTGTTCATGATCAATTGAAAAGTGATGCTTATGCGGATCATGTGGCATTGACAGGGAAGCGTGTGATTGTGGTCTCCCATGGAGCAACCATAGAGGAAATCTGCCCGCATGCTGACCCAACGAGCACGATGCCCAGGATAATTCCCAACACCTCGGTCAGTGTCATCCGTATTTCCGGTGTCGAAGGCCAATGGATCCCTCAGAAGTTGGGGGATGTCAGCCAACTCAAAGAAGATGGGTTTCTGCAGAATGCTTTTGGTGGCGATGGAGCCTCAGCATAACTAAACTTCTAACGGCACGGCAATCAAATAACATGGTGCACGTTGTTCAGAAGTCATTACATTCGGCAATTGAGACATGATGAACAATTGAAGCATGAATAGTTTTCTCATCGTTACAATTATCTCATTTATGTATGTAATAAATAATGAATTTCATCTTCGGTGAATCAAACTACATTTGAATTGAATTTGTAATAAACAAATGTCCAAATCAAACTAGCAGCGGATAAGTTTGTTGGCACATCTGTTCCAGGAGTTATCTTGGCCTTCAAGATAAACACTTGGACGGTGGGATCCTACTTGAGGTATACAACAACATCGGTATGTACCCTACTGAATGGGTTACGTATTTTCACAAATACCCTACTGAATTAGTGCAACAGAAGATATATAGTATCCTACTGAATGGAGGGTTATCAAAAATATAGTATGTACCCTACTGAATGTATTTTCACAACCTCGGTATGTACCCTACTGAAATTACGAAGACATTGAATTAGTGCACCAGAAGATATACAGTACTAGCCAATAAATTTACTGGATAAAGAAAAGCTTTAACGATCTCACAACAGAACTCAAGCTAATTGTAAACTAACTTTCAGGAATTGAATTGCTTCCATACACAACGAATCATACACCTTCACATATGTGTCAAACAATTACTCCTTCCAGTGTCACAAAAGCAAGTCATTTTGGACATCATTTTAGATGTCAAGGACATATGACACATGCCAAACAATTAGCCGATGAGCATGACCTGTCTATAATAGGTTCATCGCAACAAAGAAAGGAAGTGGAGCATCATTTCTAGTTTCTTCTCAAACCCACCATCAGAAATGAAGATAAACGGAAAATATACAGTGTGGCAATTGAGGATCCTGGCTTCAGTTTGGACATTTGGGGCTAGATAGCAAAATCTTGCAGCCTGATGTTTCTTTTTTATCTTCCTCAGTACACCAGTTTACATCAGAACATTTCCTGTGATTTCCGCACGACACTCCTAACTCTTTTCTTGAAGTCCTCCCTCCTTTCTCTCCATTCCTTCTGCATGAGAATTACGCAAGCTGACATCAGAAACAAAGGAGTCTATATCAAAGTATAAAGGTATAATTTGCACCAATTTTTGCGACACTCGTCCCAATATAAGAAACGATATTAACTATTAATATCTTTAAAAAGGTACATGTCTCTGACCTTGACAATAGGTACATCTAGATGCACTCATGAATGTTCAGAACATTTAAACGGTTTTCCTGGAACTGTAAGCATTGAACTTTTTATTTTGGACAGCAGGTTAAATTTTGTTTAAGAGAGTCATCACACAGAGCATGTTTTTGACATAACTATTAACACATAACAGTCTTTGTTTCAGAACTCAAAGCCACCCCCACCCCCAAAATAAATGCATGCTACAAATTATGATCACTTAACAAATATGGCAAGATGGCACGCATATCAATTATTTTACTGTATACTATTGGTTAATCAGCAAGCCAAGTTCTGCAGTAAATGGCAGATGAACTTACAGCAGCCTCAACATTTGCTGGTGACTCATCATTTGGACTAGAAAGCATTGAAATAATGCTCAAAACAATACTCTCAACCTGCAGATGACGGAAAATCAATTAATTAGTAACTATTGAAAGAATACACAATAATTATTTATTGATGAAAGAAGTTGGGCTTTATCATTCCAACTTTGAGATCTAGTAATCTAGTTATCAATCTAGAAACTACTCAAACTTCAACCAGAAACTCAGTTATTTCTGGCCTTTATTGTTCCAAAATAGCAAGTTATTAGTGGTAAAACCATCTGGCAGGAAAGCAATCAGTCTATGCAACAGACTCTAAAGCTATAATGAACTCAGGAATGCACAGGTTCGTAATTAATGGTTTCTTAGTAGTGAAATTATGAAATCAGATAGCATGTGGAACAATATACAGTGCAAAATGATAGAACAAGAAACCTTTTTCATTAAAGTTTAGATCACCATCCAACAAAAACAGACTTGGAAAAATAATTGCATATTGATGGAAAGACAATTCACTTTGAACACTTTATTTTATGATCTACCAGCAAGTACCCAAGAAAACATCATATTTGCAACCAGTCACAGCAGATTACAGATCTACAATGCATTTATGTATGGCGTTTGATGATGTATGGCAGATCTACAAAAATAGTACTACCTCTGTTCATTTATTGTTGACAATTTACAGTACAAATTACTTATGTTGATTTAATGATACTAACAACAAACATGAAAAAAAAGGCAAAGAATAGTGGTATGGTAGACATTGGATATGAAGCCATACAGTGTGTACAGGGGTCCAACGCTCACTTGCAAGCTCATAGCCGTTGGGATCTTCACCAGGTGGATGAAGGATAGAGATGCACACCCGTCCATCTGGATAAACTGGCAAGCAAACAAATATAGTGAATAATGTCAGAACGATATATCATATAAGAGATGTGAAATTTATAATGTTAAATCTTACCATTTGGGTGCCACATTTGAGAGGTAAACCTGACTGCTGGCGGGCTGTTTGGATAATTTTTTGGGAAGGTCATTATTGCATTGAAATACCCTCCGTCACTACAACCAAATCTATTATTAGTGTCTTACCCAGAACATAAATAAAGACTACAAGGCCAGCATATCAGTAGTTTTGTTTAGTGCCTGAAAATTCAAATAATTCAAATTGTGGCGGCTGAATTAATTGATCCAGAACTATGACTGTATATTTAAATTCAGATTGATAAAACTAAACTGGAACTGACTAGTGTTGCACTAAAAATTGAAGGACCAAAGCAATACATTAATGCTGGATACTAATACCAAGCCTCCAAAATCCTGAACAGACTTTATGCTACACCCTCCGGTCTAAAAAAAAAAACAAGTTGTTTTGGACATCATCACACACCCAGAAATTTAATAGGGTCTCCAATTCTAGTTTTATCCACATTAAAGTGTCGGGTGGTACTCATAATCAACAATCTATCACACAGCCCATCTGGTAATCACCACTCTTGAAGCAATAATTCCAGGTACAAGTCTTGGCATCCATGTTTTTGCTTGTAGATTTTTTTGCATAGCACGCCAGAGATTTCAGCCAACAATTATTTTATTTTATTCTCATTTTTTTGGCTGGTGCTGTATGTGGTGCAGATACAGAGCAAAGCATCCCGGAGAGATAGAGCAGCGGCACCAGGCAAGCAAGGAGGCAGAGCATGCAGCCACACACTAGGAGAATAGGGAGTGATGCATGCCATGCAAAGTAAATTGAAGGCAGCCGGCCACCTGGTTCCAAATGCCAGGAATTAATCACCTAGCATCGATGCAAGGGTAGAATCATCCAACTTCCACAGCGAAAATGCAAATGACTTCCTTTAGGCCCCTCTGATCCCATGACTCCAATATAGGGAACCAGATGGAATATAAACCAAGCTCTCACACGTTACTATGTTTTCTTTGCAACAAAGTGCTCATCATAATTTCAGCATGCAAAGGTCTCACACATTACTATGCTTTCAAAATTGATATGTGGTTCAATTACAGTATTCCTGTTCACTGGATCTGAGCAATTTTTCACACTTCTAGGTTAGGTTAAAAGTCTTTTAGCATAACTGGGATAACTTATGATTTTGAGTCCAATACGAACTAAATAGGCTTTATAAGATGAACTCATTGGCAGCCCACTCCATTCTCAAATAGACAAGTAAAATAACATCACAAATGAAGGTCCAATTCAACCAAACCAATTTCAAATATGCAGTAGAAAAAAGAAACATACGGATAAAATTGATCCTGCACACTGAACCGCAAATTTCTGATTATATTGTATTAACATAATGCAAGTCAGTCTACACTCTGCACCTGGCTGGCAGGATACTCTATTGACACTCCTGAAAACTGCAACGTTATCCCCCTCAAAAAACCAGCCCATTCTAAGAATGAGATAAAAATAATTGAACATACCAGATGTTATGTGCGCAAATCTGCGTATTCACCAAAGTTGTAGCATTAATTTTACCAATGTTCAGTGTGTTAGATGTGTTTGCAAAGCTCGAAATGTAAATCTAAGCATGAAACCAAAAGGATAAAAGCAAATAAGATTTATATTGCTATTAAATTTTGCCCATGCTCCAAATGGACCAACAAAAGAAAATTATAATTTCAGGTGGCAGTGACAAGTCTGAGTAACCCATTCCATTTCAGATTTGAAACTACTACAAACAAGGTGCTCTGAAGACAGACCTAGCCTCTCCGTGACAGTGCCCAGATAGTTACAATTCCCATTTTTCGACATGATGTAGTTGTTGCAAATAACCTATTCGAAACCATCAGACCAAACCCTTGAAGCAAGGCCATGAAATCTGGTTTACCCCTATTTTGCAGCACGGATTCTGGGCCCAGCAATACACAAAGTTTACCCTAAAGGTCCTATGAATTTTTCCCCTGATACGCACATGCGGAAACCAATTCACGGAATAATTACTTGATATGTCAATGACCAAAAACCCAAACTGGCAGTGGCAGTCTCTTAATAAGGCAGTCCACATACCCAGACCAGATCAACCTTGATGGAATTGGACACCGACTAAACAGCAACAGCAAACAAACAGAGCATATTCAGCAGCAAAGCAGCCACAAGTAGCAACGAATTCGGGGATTAGATTCCCCGTCGCCGCTCGCAGTTCACAAGGTACCAACACACGAGACAACGGAACATGGCATGGCTCGACAAAACACACAATCAAACAAGCAATTCGTCGCGACAAGGAATGGAAGCCTGCGAATCGGAAAGCATATTCAGCCGCAGATCAGCCACAAGTCATAGCAACGAATTCGGGGATTAGGTTCCCCGTCGCTGCTCGCGGTTCACAAGGTACCAACACACGAGACAACGGAACATGGCAACACAGAAAGAGCAATTCATCGCGACAAAGGAATGGAAGCGTGCGCAAAATGTTGGGAATCGGACTCACTATAGGGTGTCGGGCGGGCCGATGATGGTGACCTGCCAGTCGAACACGTTGCTGTCGTCGACCAGCCCAGCCGAGAACCCATCCACGGGATTCTTCGTGAGATCTGTGCCAATCACCGTAACGCGAACCATTGCCCAATCAATCAACCATAGGTGAGAGAAAAAAAAAAGGAAAACCCGCGGTGAGAAATGGACGGAGAAAGTGTCCGCGAAAAAAAAAAATGGACGGAAACTCCGGCGACGTAGGATCCCAGACCTTTGAGCTGCTTCTGGAGGAGGAGGCACGCCTGGGTGGAGGTGCCCGCCATGGAGGGAGACCGGACCGCACCGGTCAGTGGCTAGGGCTTTTGCGGCGCGCCGAATGATTCGCGCTCCTCAGGGTGGAGGCGACGCGAATGGATGATGGGCACCGCGAGCGGCTTTATTTATAGACGTGCGGAGGAGCTTCGGAGAAGATGGGAATTGGGAGGAGGGAGGATGGAGAGAATGAAGAGGTTCGTTGACTGCTACGCTGGTGGCGGCGATGCTGCCTGTTCAACGTTACGAAGTGAAAAAGTTTGAATCTGGCGTTAAATTGCGACGTTTTCGTTGCCAACTCTTCAATTTTCACACTTTCATTTCAAAATGAGCGGCATCGAAAAGGTAACCATGCTTCAACAAATTTGGCAAGAGCTTAAAATCACTCAAGAACAACAGATTTCTTTTTTTGTATTTATATATACAAATGGTATTCTTCTCTGATAATTTGTTTCTACAACAAAAAATTGGTAGCGTCCTGCTTGAGGACATAAAAGGGAAGAAAAAATGGTAGCGTCCCTATCTCCAAAAAGCACCATGGTGACGTAATTTCAAAATACTACTAGTACTACAATATTATCCCTTCAGAGGGGAAAAAAAAAAACATAGTACTGCTACTGTGTCCGGTATAAGCTAAAGCCTAAATCAAATGTGCATACAACACCTCCGGAAAACCAGATGAGTAGAAGACCGTAAACAGAAAATCACAACAATCTGGCTGCTTCATTGTACTAACAGGCAAGAGCAGTCAATTTTGACCGGCAGTGCAGAGGAGGAATCGCAAATTCAAATCCTAACGCCTCCCGGGAAAGGGTTTGACCCAGTAGTACAATATTCGAATCGCCGTCGTTTAGCCGCGCCGCGCCTCCGTGAAATATGGCCGACATGCAGTTTCTGTGATTCTGCCTCATATGAACGCAGGATTAAAAGTAGGGAACGTGACCGACCACCGAACCGGTTGTATTCTTGGGCCATACCTCCGCAATCGATGATTTGTTTATTTTTATTTTTTTGGAAAACAGAATTGTTTATGATTTAAACCACGCCGCGGAGGAACCTCGCTTGGACCCTGCCGTTCACGGCCAGCATTTGAGCAGGGCAACTAGGTAAGGCAGGAAGGCAGCCTTGCGGGGGCACCGGGCGGTGGGCCTCTCGGAACGAAAGGCAGAGAGACTGACAGGTGACCCTGGCGCCCCGGCTGGCCCGCGTGCAGCCACCCAACAGAACGGCGAAGGAACCTGCTCCGGGCCTCTCCGCGTTTCTTTGTTCGCGCGCTTGGTCGATGATGGCGGACGGCAACGCATACGGGATGAAGCGTCTCGCGTGCAAATGGGCCGACAAGGGTCGCGTGGCCGCGCGCGCGGCGCGGCTCCCCATCCGTCGTTGCTTTTGCGCGATGGATGGATGGATGGATGAGCCGCCGAGGCGCCGACTGCCGTGCCGTGCTGTATGCGGCGGATGCGTACAGGGGAGGGGACAGAGCCTTTGTACGGCAGTCGGCAACTTTGCTCGCCGGAACGAGAGCCCAACCCAAGCCACCACCGTACCATGCCGTGTCCGTGCTCGTTCACGCGCCGCCACAGGCGTTCATCGGCCGAGGTCCGAACCACACAGAGTTGAGTTGCTTCCACGTTAAGCTTCTGCACTTGCATTTCTGTACAACAATCCGGCACCTGGCGTCTCTTTCACGTGAAAACATGCGTCGTGTCGTACTGTCGTCTCTCCATGGTAATCCCGTTAAGCTTCCCTTTCAGGAACTTCCTCTTCTTCTTCTGTGTCAAAAGAAATCGTTCCAAAGGACTACTATCTCCATGTGGCTTACTGTACGTACGTATTAGGAGGATGAACCTAACCTAGGTGCGGTGCGGTGCTTTGCAGTGCTGGAGGGAATAATAATCCGGCACCGAAAGGACGCCACCTTTTGCACCCCAAAAACGTGAGCCTCTCTGATCTAACCGTATCAAGTGTCTTACTGGAAAATCTGGATCGGTGGATAGGCTACGCACTCAACTATAGGATCGGCCATTTTATTTGGGCAGAGCAATTGACAACTTGAACCACAGCAGAGGAGTCCCAAAACAACCAGCTTGTCTCCGTTCTTCATGATTGAGTGCGGCATGTGTCTGAGAGTGTCATGCCTGACTGCTAAACAAATGTCCACGGAGGAAGGACGAAAGGCTCCTCAAAAGATTCCTCTGGAGAAAATAGCCAAACAGTAATAAGCTTATACCATAATGTTTGAAGCATGGGCTTCTTTTAATATGTCCAGCCCAAGTAAAAAAGGCCCGTTCGGCCCAGTGAACCAAAGCACATCATAATAACGGTAAAAAACAACAGTCAGCGCTCCGCCCCATCCCTGACAGTTTTGCTTGCCAATGATCATGGCCAAGCCTCATTTCCTACAGTACGAGGGACCACGCAGTCACGCACTTTTGCCTATATGGCAGTAATGCACCCACCTATAGCACGTTAGCACTCATGTTGCCATTCCGACCTTTCACCGCTTCCGATGCTCCGTCTCATGAGTCATGATGTGTGTTTTCCCTGTCATTCACCATGGAGAGGATAGACCAAACTTATCCAGCGGTTTGATCGAACAGAAAGAAATCAAATGTGCACACACAGAGAGAACTCGGCCGCGAGAAGTTCATTACTCACGCTTTATTTATTTCAGACTGGGAACTGAGCGGTTACATACAGTTAGTACACCCCATTCTTACGGCCAGAACGCGCGCACTTCCGGTTCCAGCGGATACCGGATAGTCCATACAGACTTACTAGTTACGAGTAGCACATTACAGAGCGAACGACACAAAACCACAAGCTAATCAAACAGGTACACGTACCACGTACAGAAGCAGATTACTACTATAACAACACGACACGCAGACCACAGATACCAGTAGCGATACACAGCGTGGACCATTTTTCTGGCCGAGACACCAAGCCCATGCCCGACCCCACCCCACCCCCCCGGCGAGACAGACGAGCTCGGTCTAGTGGCAGAAGATGACCTTGAGCTCGCGCGGCGCGGCGCACTCGTGGGTGAGCGACGGGCTGTCGTGCGCGTAGGTGAACGCCTGCGGGCACTCGCGCTTGAAGAACTCCGAGTACTTGGAGGCGCGGCAGGTGCGCGGGCTGTTGTACATGTTGCGGCAGCAGAGCTCGTCGGTGCGGAACGCCTCGCACCCGCTCTTGCACGCGAGGACGCTTCCTGCGGGGGTGCGCAGCTGCAGCTCGCTGGGGCAGGTCTCGGTGAGGTTCTTGCGGCAGGCGAGGACGGGGCAGTTGCCGCGGCCCTCGTGCGGGGTCACGGACAGGCCCACGTTGAAGCCGTCCACCACGCTCACGCCGTACGAGGTCTGGTCCTCGCCGTGGTGGAGCGACACCTGCGCCAGCGTGGCCGGTGACGCGCCGCCGAGCCCGCCGCACTGGAGCCGCCCGCCGCAGTCGCCCGTGGCGCAGTGGAGCTCCGCGCCCGAGCCGGTGCAGCCGGTGCGGGCCCAGATGCGGCCGGACCACGCGTGGTCGGGCGCCGGGAAGGACTTGTGGGAGAGCGCCGGGAGGAAGAACCCGCCGCCCTCGAGGACGTCGTGGCCGGAGTTGGCCTGGATGCCCGGCCACACGGGGAAGGGGCAGTTGTTGACGACGGTCAGCGTCATTGGGGCGATGTCGGCCGCCAGCACGAGGCCGAAGCTCAGCAGGGACGTTCCGAGCAGGAGCAGCAGAAGCTTGGGAGAAGCCATGGTCGTCGTTGTGGCCTCTGAGGTGGTGGACTATATGACTGGTAGTGTGTCGTGTTTGCGATTTGTGTGCAAATTTCGGGAGAGGTTTTGGGTGGCTTTATAGAAGGAACGTGCTGGGCTGGGCGTCGTAGGGTTTTGTACTTTTGTGTGTGGTTGGGCTTGGGTTCGGACCGGGTTGAACCGGTGCCGGCGTCTTCCTTTGCTCAGTGAACTGGACAAAGCTCGCTCTAGCTTTTTCACTTTTTTCTCACCGCATCCGCATCGCAGCAACACATGTACGAAATTTTTTTGAACTGTGATTGTACCACACTGAAAAGATTCTCACCTGACATCTAGAAGTACTCCTACCTGGGTCGTAGGCGTCCAAAAGTGCCGACTGCGATTATTGATCGGTCAGAACTAGTAGTTAGTAGTACTACATTATTTTCAAGTGGATAACCTGCTTAGGTCAGAATTAGCTTAACAAACAGTAATTCGACCAGTATTTCGAGTTTCCTTAACGTTCATCTTCAGTTCTTCACCAATCATCTTTATATATTGCATTAATTTCACGGGTCTCTAGATCACAATGCACCAGACTCACGTTCAAATTATCAGTTACGCCTTTTGATTAAATATCATGTAATGCATTGAGAAAATACTGACACACACTAGTTTTGCTTTTGAAAATTCACACTACCACCTAGTTTGCGACGATAGACTCCACAATCATATGCAGGACAATTGTCTTGTTGTTCTGAGTTTATCTTCTCGATCCTGTTACCAAGAGCGGCTAAACACGGCGCCGTGCCCGTTTTTTTTAAACAGTGGTAAAAAGCCACACCGCGCGCCTTGATGTTGCCTATTCTTTGAACTCACTTTCTCAAAAGCAGCTTTAGAAAACAAGCCAAATGCACCCAAAGCAAGGCTAATAAGAGACAACTTTACTGTGTATGGAACCGATGTGTCATTTCCCCAGAACGGCACCTGCACCTGCTAGTAGTGGTTTGTAAACAGCGGCCGCGCCCGTTCACTCGCCGCACTCCACGAGAAGGAAGGAAGGATTGTTCTCAAACAACCCGAGACGGCAGTGTTCTTAGCAATGGCCATGTCCTTTTTCTCCTGCCTTTCCTTCCCTGCGGACAAGCACATGCCGTGAGTCAGGCATAAGCAAAGGAGGCGACAGGGCATTGGGCAGGGGACGGGGACGTGCCAGCTTTCTTCGGCACTTTGGCGCAGGGGGTCTCTCTGGCTCTGGTGCGGCAGCAGCGCAGCGGCTTTAGCTATCTTTTTTGCATCGACGGATCGATCGCTGAAAGGCGCTGCAGTTTTCCTGCAGCGAAGCGGACTGGCGAATCATTCGAAAAGAGCCTCTGCTCGTCGCGTCGTGGGTGGTGTACGTGTATCACGATGTCCTGCGAGTCATGATCATGAAGCAGGCCGTGTGACATGAGACTGGAACGCCATCACGCCTATATGCTTTTTCTTTGTCTTTTCAGTTTTAGCACGGTGACCCTACGTGTCGACGAGCAGGACGCGGCGACACATCCTCGTGTTCCCACTTCCCAGCAGCAACGTGCCAAGATAATGGAACCCGTTTTTCTGGGCTCGGTACATGGTTGCCCGTACTATTAAGGTCAGTTGAGGCCATTGATCTGCGAAGCCACGAACACAAACTTGGGGGTTGGGGGGGGGCGGAGGCGCCGGGGGCCGACTGGCGATGCCCGTGGCGCGTCGGTTCGCGTTTGCATCGACCGGGTGGCGGGAAGACCAGACGAGCTCCGTGGACGGTAGATATTGTAATATGGTTGCTCATGTATTGGCCAAACAATAAACAGGCGGGTACGTGGCATGTAATCTCGGACTGCACACGTGTGTTGTTGGCTGTCGATTGTAGCCTTTGCCTAAAGTAATGCAATTGCAACCATTGTCTCAAAAAAAAGCTCCGTGGACTGTGGACGCAAGTAGCTTTGCAGTCTTCATGGAGCGTGAACTGTGGAAGGTACAAGCGGCCCTTTACAAGTCTGCATTAGGCCGCACCAGGGCTGTTGGTTTGGGCTCCAGCCGGGCTAGGAGTGGATGGGCTGATTCCGTGCTAGTATCTAGCAGCAGGACTACGGAGGTTGTGGGTCATCTTGTTCTTAGCCTGCCTTACTCAGCCCAAAGGAAAAGCAATGGGATACGGCTAAAAATAAAGGAAAATAAACTTTACGGCATTTTAACTGGACCAAAATTTAGCCTTCGATCTTGGATTTTTTTTTCCTTGCGTTATCTTGCCGCGTCTCGCTTTCTGTTCGCGTTTGCCTCTGTAGAATTCAATATTACCCCAGAAAGAAAATTATTAATCAGATTAGTGCGTCATTTACTGGTGTGAGCCTGTCTGACTGTGAGGCAGCTGCCAGCTGGCTAGTAGCTTGGCTGACTGGTACAAGTACTAATAATGTATTTCTTCCGTCCACAAATATCTCGAGCTGTAGCAAACGAGACTCTCGTTCAATATCTCGAGCTCTGGCGCACAAGGCATCGACTCGAACACGCCCGCGACCTGTAGAAGCTACCAGGCGAAGGAAAACCGCCATACGGCAGAGAAGACCAGAAACAAAAGTCGCGCGCCGACGTACCACTTGTCACGTCCCTATTGGCCCAGTTCCCCTACCGCATCATCCAGACTGTTCTCGAACGTCCTCCCCGATATGAATCCAACGGCCGTTCTTTGCCGCGGCAGAACGTTCTCGAAACCCCGTCGAACCCCATAAAAACCAGGCGCCCGCGTCTCCGCTGTTCCCCAGCACTGCTTGCAACAGCGAAAGCATCTCGAAAGCAATTCCAAACGATTTTGCTAGATCTACCAGAATTCAAACTTCCTAGCTTCGATCGGAGGGAGAAATGGCGAAGGGCGAGGGTCCTGCCATCGGGATCGACCTCGGCACGACCTACTCGTGCGTCGGCGTGTGGCAGCACGACCGCGTCGAGATCATCGCCAACGACCAGGGGAACCGCACCACGCCGTCCTATGTAGCCTTCACCGACACCGAGCGGCTCATCGGCGACGCCGCCAAGAACCAGGTCGCCATGAACCCCACCAACACCGTCTTCGGTACGTGCTCCACATCCCTCACTAGTCACTATGCAGTTACTGTTCTCTGAAATTCTGAGTGATTTGGGGCCTATAGTTCGTGCCGAATGATTTAGTTTGGATCTGATTGTAGTAAAGTTCCTATAATGTTTAGTATTAAGAACTGCACAGAATTTAGTGGACTATGCTAGAATTTTCTGCATGTAGTAATCTGAGATTTAATAATGGAAAGGAGAATCTGGGAGATATATATAGGACGTTGCGTGTTTGTCGTTAAATTTAGCTTCTGACGTCATCTGACATAACTTAGCTGGCTTTAGATTCAGGGATTTATGTTTAATTCTGATGGATCATTGTGATTACTTTCATTCTGCTGGTCGATCTGTTCTGGTTTAGTATATATGACAAATTAAGTGCTCTTTTAGCTCAATTTTGTCGGATAGATGGTTGGTTCCAAAATTAAGTGCTCTTTTAGCTTCATTTGGTTGGATAAATGGTTGATTCAGCCTTTCACTTCGTGCTGTCTGAGCTTTACATATAGATTGAGAAATTCTAACTTATTGTAGAGCTGTGCTCTTAGCTGCATTTTGTCGGATAGATCATTGATGCAGCCTTTCACTTTACGCAGTTAATCCGGAGTTCTAAATATAGGTTGAGAAATTCTAACTTAATGCTTGTAGATCTTTTTATTAATAGCGCTACTGGCAAACTGTGACTTGAGTTGAAAATAATAGGATAATGACATCATATTGTGATGCTTGTTGTGTCATATTTCTGCTTTATTCTTCTGTTTCCTCCCGAACATGCTTTAGGGAATTATCCAAGTGACTCTGTTCGCAGTCCTCAAATTTTACCGAACACTGTAAACTCACAATCTTGTTTACTCGTAATGCAGATGCTAAGCGGTTGATTGGGAGGCGTTTCTCTGACCCATCTGTTCAGAGTGACATGAAGCTATGGCCGTTTAAGGTTATCCCAGGCCCTGCTGACAAGCCAATGATCGTCGTCAATTACAAGGGTGAAGAGAAGCAGTTCTCTGCTGAGGAGATCTCCTCCATGGTGCTCATCAAGATGAAGGAGATTGCTGAAGCCTACCTCGGCTCGACAATCAAGAACGCCGTGGTGACGGTGCCGGCCTACTTCAACGACTCCCAGAGGCAGGCTACGAAGGACGCAGGTGTTATTGCCGGCCTTAATGTGATGCGCATCATCAACGAGCCCACAGCTGCTGCTATTGCGTACGGTCTTGACAAGAAGGCTAGCAGCGCTGGCGAGAAGAACGTGCTCATCTTCGATCTTGGTGGCGGCACCTTCGATGTGTCACTCCTCACCATTGAGGAGGGCATCTTCGAGGTGAAGGCCACTGCCGGTGACACTCACCTTGGAGGCGAGGACTTCGACAACCGTTTGGTGAACCACTTCGTTCAAGAATTCAAGCGCAAGCACAAGAAGGACATCAGCGGCAACCCACGCGCTCTGCGCAGGCTGCGCACTGCCTGTGAGCGAGCGAAGCGTACACTGTCGTCCACTGCTCAGACAACTATTGAGATCGACTCGCTGTTTGAGGGCATCGACTTCTATTCGACGATCACCAGGGCTCGCTTCGAGGAGCTGAATATGGATTTGTTCCGCAAGTGCATGGAGCCAGTGGAGAAATGCCTGCGGGACGCCAAGATGGACAAGAGCAGCGTGCACGACGTTGTGCTCGTTGGTGGTTCTACCCGTATCCCCAAGGTGCAGCAGCTTCTTCAGGACTTCTTCAATGGCAAGGAGCTGTGCAAGAGCATCAACCCCGATGAGGCCGTGGCGTACGGTGCTGCTGTCCAGGCTGCCATCCTCAGCGGCGAGGGCAATGAGAAGGTGCAGGACCTGCTCCTGCTTGATGTGACGCCGCTCTCACTCGGTCTGGAGACTGCAGGCGGTGTCATGACCGTGCTCATCCCGAGGAACACCACCATTCCCACCAAGAAGGAACAGGTCTTCTCAACCTACTCCGACAACCAGCCTGGTGTCCTGATCCAGGTGTACGAGGGTGAGCGCGCCAGGACCAAGGATAACAACCTCCTCGGCAAGTTCGAGCTGTCTGGCATTCCTCCTGCTCCCCGCGGTGTACCCCAGATCACCGTCTGCTTCGACATCGACGCCAACGGCATCCTCAACGTCTCTGCGGAGGACAAGACCACCGGACAGAAGAACAAGATCACGATCACCAACGACAAAGGCCGGCTGAGCAAGGAGGAGATCGAGAAGATGGTGCAGGAAGCAGAGAAGTACAAGGCGGAGGACGAGGAGCTGAAGAAGAAGGTTGACGCAAAGAACGGGCTGGAGAACTACGCCTACAACATGAGGAACACCATCAAGGACGACAAGATCGCCTCCAAGCTGTCTGCAGAGGACAAGAAGAAGATTGAGGACGCCATTGACGGCGCCATTAGCTGGCTGGACAGCAACCAGCTCGCCGAGGTGGAAGAGTTTGAAGACAAGATGAAGGAACTGGAGGGCATCTGCAACCCCATCATCGCGAAGATGTACCAGGGCGCTGGCGCGGACATGGGCGGCGCTGCTAGCATGGATGAGGATGCGCCGTCCGGTGGTAGCGGTGCTGGTCCCAAGATTGAGGAGGTCGATTAAGTCTTGGGTGATTTTGGTGACGGTTCGTCGGTGCCTTTTGTGTCTGAACTCGGTGAACTCTGGATGGGTTAGGGAAGTTCGAATCCCTGATGCTGGTGGCGTGTCTGTGAGTCTTTTAGATTTGGAAGTACATTTCCTTTTGCTGTTAATCTAGTACTATGTGCTAGTAATTATTGTGTTTCCTTGTTTAATCTTTAATCGCAAAACTAGGAATGTGAGAATTCTTTCTGATCGCGAATGCTTTAACGTTGCGATGAATTCAGATATGCAAAACGAAAATGCTTCCACGTTAGCATAGTTCGTCGATGCACAAGCATTTGCGATCGAGAGTTCTAACATTACAAGTTGTCTCAAACATTACAAGTATCAAATTTGCTGCTTCGTACGCTTAGATAACCTTAAAGGCACAGAAGACGATAAAAAAGCAATTCTACTCTGTAGCTGCTAACTCTGATTTGTTCAATTTAGGCCTCGTTCGTTGAGTGGCGTGAATTCAAACCATGTGGATTAAAGTCCGTAAAAATTTGAATTATGTTTGGTTGATCAGAAAATAATTCAGGGCTGCAGAGAACAGTCAGGTGTTCAGTGATTTATATACAAACGTAGTTTACCTGAGTCAAGCACCCAAAACACACATCCAGCCCAGTAGCATATACAACACAAAGAACTCAGCCACGTGTAACATGATCCTAAACCAGTAAATTTTATACAGAAGAGTGCAAACGGATGTAAAAATTAGCAGCAACAAGTAAATAATACTTCTTGTTTCTTGTTTTCTACGAGAGCATCAACCAACATATACTGAACAAAGTTGCAGGCATGGGGAATTAAAAGGATTCACGCACGTACAGGCTCACCCAATGAACAAGAAAAAGAAAAAGAAACTTCAGCTTATTCTTACACACAAGTACGCATGCAGTTCAAAAGCATTTTCCTCAAACCGTTGTTAATATCTGTTGTGATTTAGGAAAACGATGAACAGAACAAACTAGTAGTTTGGACCCGTGATCAGCTATGGATGAAAATAATGGGATAGAGATCTGCTTTGATCAATTCAGATTCCAAGGATGCCAGATAAACTCATGATGTTCACAAAGTATTAGCAATCATACAGAATTGAAGTAAGTCATTATTGAATTAGCAAAAGATAGTATATCCATATACCCTAACAGTATCACCCATAATATTGAACTCTTACCAGTTGTTTTCAGATGTACAATTGAAGTAATTAGAAATACACGGATTCAGGCACCTCGCTTGGAGTGGAGAATGCACTGAACATCAGAAGGGATCAGATTTTCTTAATTGGAAATTGCTGTGTAAACGTTGGGTGCTAGAGGTAGTCGCAATCGAAAACAGAAGCAGGCTCAGAGTGTTCTGTTATAACTGCTAACCTGAATTGTTAGAGTCAGTGTAGCTAGCTAACAATCCCGTCATAACTGAAGAGCATGCAAGTTAAAAAGAAACCCACAAAGCAAAAGCAGAGCTAATCTTCAGCTAAGTTTTATTGCCGAAGAGAATACAGGTGTACAGCAAAGGCACTGAAAGTAAAAGGATTAGCCTCAAAAGCATACTAAAACCTTGACTCTAAGCTCATTCGGCACTGATTTGGAGTTACAAACAAGGTGCAACATGATGAAAAGACCTTGCTCAGGTCAAAAGAAGTCCGTTAGCTCCAAAGTGAGGAGGCCGCAGAGAGACCCTAACTTCATGTTCTTCTGGCTCATCCCCTCGTTTAGGGACCATGATCTCAAGCACTGAAGCAGCTTCATCAAAGTACGCCTCCAGCTTAGCATCTTCCGGTATGCGAGTAGCTAGAGGAATTTCACGGATGAAATCCCCTGGAGGACAATGCTCGGGTGAAGGATCAGCAAGCTTGAAAGCCCTACCATGTCTTCTTATATGTGGCATCCTTGCAGTACTAGTGCAAACAATCTTCACGATACCATGAGTAAGATTGTTCCTCCACGAAACCTTCACTCTCTGCTGATCAACAAATGGAAGGCTGACCATGACTAAATAGCCCTTGTCATCCTCGTAAATAGACTTGGCAGCAGTCACTGGTCCAAAAGCCTTTGTCATGACCCCTGTGAATTCATGGAGCCACGAAGGTTGAACTTCTGATACTGAATGCATCTCCACATCTTGTTGTGTCTTCTCCGTGCAAGAGTTCACTGGTAAGAAGCCCTCTTCATCCATAATATGCGGGAACCCCTCCTTCCGACGTTTGCTGCTAACCGGAGAGAGATCCATGCCATCTTCTCCAGAATGATTGGATGGTGAAGACAAATTCAAGCCTGATCCATTTAGCAGCTTCTTTGGGTTTTTAGTACTACCATTGCTCTTGATGGCAGGTTGCCTTTCAAGCTCAAGCTCAGAGTTTGGCATGGTCCTCCATGTCCCAAAATCAATGGCCTCCTGCGGGATTACAAAATTGGCATCCCTCCCTGTAAGCTCTGCCCACCTCCTGAGGTCTGCCTCAGTGAGTCCTGAAAGATTTGGTGACCTGACTACCTCAATCCCATGAATACATTGTGGGTTTGAGAGCCCCCGGTAGTGCTTGCGCTGCATCCGGTGCGACCTGAGAAAACCCCTGTCGACGCTGAATGGGAACTGGGGCTCACCGGGCCGCTGGTGCCCGTTCATGTAGCTCCTCAGCTGCATCTTGCCAAGGGCGTTCTCCGGACGCTCCTTGAAGACCCACATGTACATGTTCTCCATGTCGTGCTGCACCAGGAACATGTCGAGGCTGAGGTCCGACTTGTCGAACCCGGACACGCCGTTGGCGTCCCGAACGACCTTGTCCTTGCTGCACTTGTCCGACAGCAGAGGCTTGAAATAAAAGGTGAAGAAGAACCAGGCGCCCCAGATGCTGTCGCTGCGCTTGGCAGCCTTCCGGTTCACGACCTTGGGAGCGCAGCTGATTACGGCCTCGGCAGTGTAGACCTGCGGGCCCAGGCCGACGCCCAGCATGTCGCAGAGGTCCGTCTGCCACGGCTGGTTGATGTCCGGCGGAGGCGCGCCGGAGGGCGACACGGCGTGGGCAGCCCCTCCGAGGAGGGCCTGTACCATGACGCCGACGGCGCGGTCGTCTGGCACGGCGAGGTGGCCCGTTGGATCCATGGAGAGCAGCGTGCAGGGGCCGTTCTCCATGGACAGGGTGGTGACGATGTCTTCCCCCATGGCAGGTGGCTCGCGCCTCGGGGTGACTGACGGGTGTTAAGAGCAAGCCCAACAGGTTCTCCTCTCCTCCTTCCCCACAGCAGCTGCTATCTAATCGGAGGCCTCATCATCCCTCCACACTCCAAGAACGCGTCCCAAAGCAACAAATCACTCACCCATCCCATGAACCCCACCATCGATTCCCCACCAGACTCCACCACAAATCTTCGCCCGGACTCCTCCACCCTCCAAATCCACGGCCCGGAGAATGCAGCCCCCAGCAGGAATCAACAAACCTTGACAAAACTCACTCCAATCCGTTCCGACTCACGCCAGAGAACGACGCCCGGTGGTGGGAGTGGGCCAGTCGACTGGTACCTCCATTAGATAGAGAGGACGGCCTACGAGCGCGTAAGGCGTGCGGAGAAGATGCTTGAGCACGAGCGCGGCGAGGAAGGCGACGACATGAAAGGGTGGGGTTGGGGATGTGGGAGATTGGGAAAGGGGAAGGGTTGGTTGCCGGGGGCGGCCGTTTTTAATGGCCTCCAAGGCTCGGAAGAGCCCTCCACCAGATCCTACCGGCAGCGATGCCGCCGTCTCTTTTCACGGCCACGGCGCGCCGTTAGGGCCACGGAGGACGAGACGCCGTGCCGTCCCGCAATTTTCTTTGCGAGAAATCAGCGAATCACATGAATCGGACAAGATTCTGTCCAAACTAGTGTACAAGTGTGCTAATAATAAGTGGCGACTGGCGACAATGTCAACGACTTCAGAAGGCTTGATCTCGGCAGCAAGCAAGTTATCAATTCGCTTCCTTCTTAGTTTACTATTTTTGTTATTGTAGTTATCAGCTTATCCATTTTTTTTCTTATCCTAAGCTGAAGCTCTTTCGACAGAGTCAGTTGTCAAGGCATGGTGCCGGCATCAAGTTAAAATGCCACGTTTTCTTTATATAAGTGTTCTCATCACCTGCATACTTCACTCCTTTTTTAATTGGTGTCGGTTAGCATAAATTTTGTACTAACATATACTATTATCAATAAAAAAAGAATAGAGATAATAACTTTTGATTATTAGAAGCATGGTCCAGCTGAATTTGCCCCTTCATTTCTTTTTGTTTAACACGGATTTGCCCCTTCATTTCCTCTTACGGTTTCTTGGTTTTACCAGAAGCAAGTGTGCTCATCTCTCCAGCAGCTAGCTGGGCTGGAGGGCGACGGCATTCCCGACCACCGTGCTGTGCTGCCGTAAACGCGGAACTAACGTTCGAGCCACGGGCGGGGAGAAGCAAAGAGAAAGCTCTGTCTGTTCTCTGCTGCCATCGCCGCCGTTGTGAGGTGCCTTTTCTGGCGCGACACGATGCGAGTGGCCCTAGCACCGCCGGCCACAGTTCCGCAGCTTCTTCGTCTACGTATTTTGTGGGTCAGGCGCGCGATCCCTGTCCCCTCCTCGCTTGCATCTCACTTTGAGGCTTTGAGCAAAAGCGCGATGTGATTCCAATTTCCAGCTGCGACTGCGACCCCGGCCACTTTCTGGTTTTGCCCTGAGTGGCCAATCTGCATGCGTCGTCTCTACACTACACTACACTACACTACACTACACATGGACATGATCTGCCCGGCCCGGTCGGCCGTTCCAAAGTTCATACCGAATCAGCGTGCCGAGCAACCGTCGTCTTTTTATGGATCAAGAATCACACGCATGTGCATCGCTTCCGGTGGTTCAACTGCTTTGCCAATGCTCAGTGACGGACGGACGTTGTACTAGATTAATAGACTGCTCGTTTGTTTACTCTTCCTTACCAGTTTTAAAGTTTTTGCTTACAACTGATCTAAGGCAAATCCCCTACCAAGTGCTGACACCTTTTCAAGTATAGTAATAATAATTGTTTCCTTCACAATCCTTGTCATACAAGTCGAAGGCACGTATGAAAGGCTGCTTACTGTTAGTGTATTACAGAACATGACGATACTAAGGTCGTTTTTCGTGCGATCGGTGCACAAGGTTTTCTGAGGCAACCTATGTGCCAGGGCCCATGGTTTTGGCCGCGTGTTAATTAGCTCATAAACTAACCAATAATATATCTTGCTACGCGCAGCCACGCAACCACAATAAAACATCTGCAGAAAAGAAAAGAAAATAATACCTTGTACACATATGTCCGGTTGTTGAGAGCGTGAGATTTTGGAGAGTTCCAAGGTTTGAAGATATAGTATGAGACCCAAAGAAAGTAGCCTTCATCTTTGACTTGCTCCACATATCTTCGAAGGTTGTACGACCCAACATAGTTTATTTACCAAACAGAGGAAAATTAAAGTAACCTATCAGGTGTATCCTCCTCTCTTATCATAGTAGAATAATGGGTCCAACACGAGAAAATGGGCAAGGCGTCATGTCATGAAAACATCAGCTGGAAATTTTCTTTGGAGCCTAGTCCAATAATTGTATTTTTCTAGTCAATAATGTTGCCTTATCAGCTTATCTTCTATGCTATAATTTGTTCCTTTCTTTGCATATGTAGTTTTCAAGTTAGCAAAGTGAATGGACGCAAATAAGTTAGACAAGTGAATTATTACTGGCACCAGTTGTGTGTGTGTGTGTGTGTGTGTGGGGGGGGGGGGGGGGGGGGGGGGGGGTGGGGGTGCGGCGCGGGGCAAACTCATGGGTTCTCAATTATCAAGCTAGCCTAAGCACTTTCTCAAAGTAGTGTAGCAAATGAGGCTCGATGGCCTCTTTTGGACTTTATCCCCGTCCAATCGAAATCGAGTAAAGTACTGTGGGTGAGCTCGTCACCGCGTGTGGTTTGTACTCATCGGATAGTACTATTTTAATCTAATAATTGAGCGCATTGTGTCGGCCGGGTTAGCAAGAATCTCACACTAGTAATATAGGTGCCTAATTAACCTGCCTCCACTGATGGTGCTCTGCTAGGGGACAGCGGTGGGTGAAGCCAGCTTTCCATGTTAGCGGGGCCATGAGGTAAACAGGGGCCGGGCAGGCTTATAATTAGATGAACTATAAATTATTGTACTGGAGTAATAAAGAGAGAATTAGTAGGTAATTAACTGATGGAGATTGAGCATGCAGTCTTGGGGTTTCTACCAATGCCATCAGAAGAGTGTCTTTGTTTCTATCCTTTTAACGAGCCAAAATATGTTAGCGATGATCTAATAACGCGGAGTGCTGACCGCATCGTAGAAATGTTGTACTATCTTTATTTTTAAATTATTCTATAGTTATTAGGATAATGATTTTAGTATATTTTAAAACTAAAATTATTATCATGTAATAACAGTAAGAAACGGAGGGAGTACTTAATTATACCCACTGAATCTGTTACTATTGTCTAAGACTTTGCGCACCAGTCCTGAATAGTAGAAACGTAGTAGAATATACGTAGACGTAGTACAAACTTGTCACCTTGCCAGTCGTCCCTCAGCAGTTTAGAGTGTTTTGTTTAGTGTAGCATGTCTCCTGGAGGTTCTTAGACGCCGCGCAAGTGGACGGCACGCGCGTCGCTCTCGGATCTAATAACAACGGGAGACCCAGCGCCCTCACGTCATCAAGGGAAGCGACAAGAGAGCTTTGCTCCACAACGTGTCAAGCTATCGACGAACTAGAAGAAACTTATCAGCTGGCAACCCGCTGCAGCCTGCAGCTGGTGGTTCCTCGTCTCGAGAGTCGAGAGTCGAGACGCAAGCGCATCATCATATCGTGCGTCTTCAAAGCAACGTGCTCAGCTCGCAGTCGCAGAGGGGAAACAAAGCCCGTGCATTATTGATGCGAGAATACGACAGGCGCGCGGCGCCAGTGGAGACTGGAGAATATATGACGGGTGAGGCGATGAGGTCCGTCCGTTCGTGAATCGTCGGAAACAACGGAACGTGTCAGCAGCAATGGACAAAACTGCCGAGTTGCCAGTGGTTTTCAGCAGCTCCATCTATGTCATATGGAGGGAGGGGCGTGGCCGTGGCCGTGGCATGGCCACAGAAATGATTGCCAGGCACCGCCACGGCGCCAGGAGGAAAAAAAAAAAAGGAGAAAAGCGATCGAGCGGAAATCTCTTTTCTTAGCAGTATCTCTCTTGATGCGGCCAGTGCACAGGCAGAGGCAGAGTTTGTTTCGTTTCTGTCCATACAGAATACAGACAGACCGCACTGCGCGGCCGCGCTTGTTGTTTTCCGCTCCGGACTTTGGCCTCCTGGCCGCGCGCGCGAGCGAGCTCCTCCTGCTGGGTAGAGAGGTAATGGGGTGGTGGGCTGCTGGGTGGTGGTACACAGTAATCTATCGGCATTATTGGTGGTGGGATCGTCGATCGGTGCGAGGAGATGCAGATGCGTCGTCGTGCTCGTGCAGAATGGAAGGAGAAGCTTCGGCAGAAGCGAGCTCCCCCGGATGCGAGCTGGGCGGATGTGATCTGGCCTCGTTTTGTCTTCCCCCGGTGCAGATCTGGTGCAGTATTAGTAGTACTACGTACGTGGAGTAGTAGACTGGCGATACGTATATATATATATATATATATATATATATATATATATATATATATATATATATATATATATATATACGTACGTAGGCTCCCATCACCAGTTCTCTTTGTTTCTTGTGCCCGGGTCTAATGCTACTGATGACAGCTTCGCTTAGGCTTTGTCTGTGCATATTTGGGACTGTTTTCATGCATTATTTCGAACAGGTTCATGGTATGTGGGTGGTATGGGTGACACACTTTCAGTATTAAAACATCGGGAAGGCCCATAACTGGTGACGCCGTTTGTGCTTGACGATGTGTGTCTGATTCTGGGTTGTGCTAACGAACCTCTTTGATCGACCTTGAATAGACTCTCGTCTTCCCCGCGGAAGAATCGATACCCGTTTTCTCTCTGTATGTAGTCAATGTTCGTTCCCAAATCTTGTGTTAGAGTAGAAAGATTATTGGGCTGTGCGTGGACGGGCTGCGACCGCGAGTCACGCACAGGGCCTAGCCGTGCAACCCTAGGACTCCTAGCCGTGCAACCCTAGGACTCCGTGCGCCAGGCTGCCGTACGCCTGTGCCGGCAACCTATATATATAACCCCTCATTATGGTATAATATTGTTGTGCAATTAACCCAATTAACATGGTATCTTAGAGGTCGATCCTCTTCCTCGCTTCCGCTCCTTTCCATCTAGGGCGCGCCCCCCACCTCCAAGCCGTCGTCGCTGCTGCTCCATGACGGCCACCTTCAACCCCATGACGGGCACGTTCCAGGTCTGGCCCGGATACGCGCCAGGCGTCCTCGGTCGTGCGCCGCAGCAGCAGTACTCGCCGGGGCACGCGCTCACAGCTGCGGGCCTCCCTCCGGCAGTCGGTTTCCAGGGTTACGGCGCCCCTGCTCCTAGCACCGGGTTCCCTGGCTCCCCTACTGGTCAGGGCGTAGCCGGGTACGGCGCCCCCGGCTGGTCACCTCCACTCGGCTTCTGGGATCCGGCGGCTCTCGCCAACTCGTTCCACACCACCACCCTCACCCCTCCTCCGACGGGCGAGTGGACTATGGATTCCGGCGCCGACGCTCACATGACCTCCACTTCTGGTAATCTGACTTCCTTCTCCCCTCCTTCATCTACTAGTCCATCTAGTATCATTGTGGGTAATGGGTCACTGCTGCCCGTTACCGCCACCGGTCACACTTCCTTTTCTGCCGAGCGTCCTTTGTATCTGCGTAATGTCCTTGTTTCTCCTAACATTATTAAAAATCTTATTTCTGTCCGTCGTTTCACTACTGATAATTCCTGTTCTGTGGAATTTGACCCCTTTGGTTTCTCTGTAAAGGATTTAGCCACCAGGATCCCTCTCGCCCGATGTGATAGTCCCGGAGGTCTCTATTCCTTCACGTACCGCCTCATGCGCTCGCCCACATTGCCACCAGCAGTACCTTATGGCACCGTCGTCTTGGTCATTTAGGCGCTTCTGCTTTATCTAAAATTGGTCCTTCTGTTCCTTGCATTAGGAGTGAGCTAGAGTCTATTTGTCATGCGTGTCAGTTGGGTCGTCATTCTCGACACCCATTTTTACAGTCCAATTCTCGAGCAGTTAGCAATTTCGATTTAATACATTGTGATCTTTGGACATCTCCAGTTATTAGTGTCTCTGGTTACAAATATTATTTAATTATTCTTGATGATTGCTCGCATTTTATTTGGACTTTTCCTTTGCGCCTCAAATCTGACACGTTCGCCGCTTTGTCACATTTTCTTGCTTATGTTGCTACCCAGTTTGGCACTACTGTTAAAACTATCCAATGTGACAACGGCCGCGAATTTGATAATTCCACAGCTCGCTCCCTTTTTTCGGCAAAGGGCATCACCATGCGCATGTCGTGTCCTCACACCTCCCCCCAAAACGGTAGAGCTGAGCGCGCTATTCGTACCACTAATAATATTGTGCGTTCTCTTATGTTTCAGGCCAGTCTACCTCCTGTGTACTGGGTTGAGGCTCTGCAGACCGCCACATATCTCGTCAACTTACACCCCACCACCACGCTGAATGGCTCCACCCCGTTCTTCGCTCTCTATAAAACCCAACCATCATATTCCCACTTGCGTGTTTTCGGGTGTAAGTGTTATCCTAATCTCTCCGCCACAGCTCCGAATAAACTCTCTCCACGCTCCACCTTATGTGTTTTTCTGGGATATCCTCCCGAACACAAAGGCTATCGTTGTCTCGATATTTCCACAAACCGCATTATTATTTCTCGTCATGTCTCATTTGATGAGTCCTCCTTTCCTTTTGCCGAACTCGGCTCGGCACAGCCTTCATCCAACTTTGATTTCCTGGATTATTTTTATACTAATATGCCAACTCCAGTTGGCACCCCTTTTATTGCAGGTATACCACCGACGGCGTCCTGGGCGGCTGCCCCTGCTGGCTTCTCGCCTCAGGTCGCTGCCAGTCGTCGGGACCCCACCACACACGGGCCTCCCTCACCGGCGCCCGAACCGGCCTCCCCGTCCGCGCCGGGCTCGCCGGCCTCACCGGCGACCTCACCGGCGCCCGAACCGGCCTCCCCGTCTGCGCCAAGCCCGCCGGCCTCACCAGCATCCTCTCCTGGTGCTGGGGCCTCTAGCGCAGGGGCCTCGGGCGCGGCGGCTACGGTGGCCTCCCCTGGCGCTGGGGCCTCTGGCGCGTCCTTCCCTGCCGCGGCCCCTGGCACGACCCCGTCTCCCGGCACGCCCAGTCGCGGCCCTCCGCCGGGGTTCCCTGATTGGCTGCCGAAGAACGCTGTCCCTGCTACTGCTACGCGTAATGACCATGTCATGACGACCAGGGGCAAGCTTGGTTTTCGGCAGCCCAAGCAGGTGTTGGATCTTCAGGCCACCTCTCTGTCGCCGATCCCGAAGACGTACAGAGGGGCTCTCGCTGATCCTAATTGGCGAGAGGCCATGATTGAGGAGTATTCAGCACTTCAGGCTAATAACACCTGGGACCTTGTTCCGCCTCCCCCGGGTGTTAACGTTGTTACTGGTAAATGGGTGTATCGGCACAAGCTTCATCCTGATGGTTCGCTCGACCGGTACAAGGCACGCTGGGTACTTCGGGGCTTCACTCAGCGTCCCGGCATTGATTTCGGTGAGACTTTCAGTCCTGTTGTGAAACCAGCCACTATTCGCACTGTTTTGTCTCTCACAGTTTCTCAGGATTGGCCCATCCGTCAGCTCGATGTGAAGAATGCTTTTCTTCACGGGACACTCTCTGAGACTGTGTACTGCTCTCAGCCTTCAGGTTTTGCAGATACTGCTCACCCAGACTATGTCTGCAAATTGAATAAATCTCTCTATGGCCTGAAGCAAGCTCCGCGTGTCTGGTATAGCACATTCACCTCTTTTATTCAGTCACATGGATTTATTGGTGCTCAGTCAGATACTTCTCTATTTGTTTACCATCATGGTTCCGATGTGGTCTATCTGCTGCTCTATGTGGATGACATTGTGCTCACAGGCTCCTCTAGTACAGTTCTTCAGCAGATTATTGGGGTGCTCACTTCAGAATTTGCCATGAAGGATCTCGGGTCACTGCATCATTTTCTGGGTATGACTGTGCACCGTAGTTCTTCTGCACTTTTTCTCTCCCAGCGCCACTACATGGTTGAGATTTTAGATCGGGCTGGTATGGCGGATTGCAAACCTTGCAATACGCCGGTTGACACCAGTGCTAAGTTGTCTCCTGATGGTGCGCCTGTTGCTGATGCCACCCACTTTCGAGCTCTTGCTGGTGCCCTGCAGTATCTCACCTTCACCAGACCCGACATCGCCTATGCAGTCCAGCAGATATGTCTCTTTATGCATGATCCTCGGGAGCCTCACCTCGCTCTGCTCAAACGGATTCTTCGGTATATTAAAGGTACCCTTGAGCATGGACTCCAGATTCACCGCTCCTCCTCTGCTGACTTAGTGGCTTATTCTGATGCTGACTGGGCTGGATGTCCTGAGACCAGGCGGTCTACTTCTGGTTATGCTGTCTTTCTGGGTGACAATTTGATTTCTTGGTCCTCCAAGCGACAGGCCGCGGTTTCTCGATCAAGTGCAGAGGCAGAGTATCGGGCTGTCGCCAACACTGTTGCCGAGGTCACATGGCTGTGCCAGCTTCTGGGTGAGCTCCTCCGTCCTGTCCAACGCGCCACAGTTGTGTACTGCGACAACATCAATGCCATCTATCTCTCTTCCAACCCGGTACAGCATCAGCGTACCAAGCATATCGAAATCGATCTGCACTTTGTTCGGGACAAGGTTGCCACTGGAGCTATTCGCGTACTTCATGTACCCACGTCGTCGCAGTATGCTGATATCTTCACTAAAGGTCTCCCGTCGTCAATCTTCACTGAGTTTCGGTCCAGTCTGAACGTCCGTCCTAGTGGCTAGCTACGACGTTCCGACTGCGGGGGGCTGTTAGAGTAGAAAGATTATTGGGCTGTGCGTGGACGGGCTGCGACCGCGAGCCACGCACAGGGCCTAGCCGTGCAACCCTAGGACTCCTAGCCGTGCAACCCTAGGACTCCGTGCGCCAGGCTGCCGTGCGCCTGTGCCGGCAACCTATATATATAACCCCTCATTATGGTATAATATTGTTATGCAATTAACCCAATTAACATCTTGTGTTGGTTCGATGCGAGCAGCATCAGATTCCATCACCTGACGATACTGCGTAATACTTCTTTTTAATTTCTTACCAGCTGAGAATTGACTAGTAGCAAGCGCCCAAAGCGATATCATCACAACGCTTGGAAAAACAGATGACTACTACGTGGCTAGGTGAGGAGTTAAAATTCCAAACGTTCTCTCTCTCCAACTCCAAAAGCAGACAGTGAATAACTGCACGTGTATAGTTCCAAATTCAGGGCGAGAGTGCCCAGAGGCCTTTCTGCGGTCATGTTCCATGTCTTTCCCATTTAATTTCCGCTCATGCACTGAAAAGCAGACAGTATGTTGGCGCTAGGCTTGAAACGTGGCCATCGGGGCTACTACTCTGCTAGCAGAGAAGAAAAAGGAGATTCTTTGGCACAGCACCTCCATTTCAGGTGCTGTCCCGCGATATCTCTATTTGCTTTGCTATACTGCACCACCATTCAGGTGCTGCAAATCGGGGATTCAGAATAGCTGCAATGATTTTGTACGATAATCACAACCTTTGGATCTGATTGGATTGCTACCCCTCCTCCAGTGTCTTTGCCTATCAGCTGGTCATCTTTTGTCGTTTTTCCTCTCTCTCTCTCTCTCTCTCTCAAAGACTGGGCATAGTTCACACCAGGATAACACGCGGATCAATATCAGTATGGTATATTCGCGAAAAAAATATCAGTACGGCAGGAAAAACCTATGGAACGTGTCGAGGTCGCATGGCTTCCATGAGGGTGGGTGTAATCTGCCTCGTGGTGAATGCGGTGGTATATGACAGACAAACAGAAGCAACACCTGATGACTGATGAGCCGTCTCCATTTTTACGCTCTCAGCGGCTCACCACTCACACCCCTCGTCCCGCTCGATCGCATTGGTAGAAAATTGTGCCAAGTGGTTTCACCATAATTTTTACTAAATCGGTTCCAATAATGTACGTCATCAGACGGTGAGTCAGTACGTGTGGGCTCGCGTCGTCCCGTTCTAATTTTTACTCCCACCTCCCCCACCACCACCACTCCACTCCCCTGCTTTCGGCGCTACTAGTATTGTTTGCAGTGCCGAATATTCTCGGATGCGTGCCATCGCAATTTATGTAGTTTAGTGGACTACTGCTAGTTCGGTCCTTGGGTCTCTCTTTTGGAATAACTTACCGCGGCTCCAAGACGACCCCTCCCCCTTCAGAGCCCGGCATCGGTGACGTAGCGCAACACCTTCCTTCGCTGCTTCTAAGTTCTAACCCCGTCGAACATTGTTGCTAATTTGCTATGATGTGCACTGGACTGGACGTTTGGAACTGGAGGAAAGCAGTATCAAAGCGGTGGCCCAGACACAAACATGGGCTTCACCGTTCCTCGTCAAAAGCATGTGCAATATCAATCTCAAGATATAATAAAAACGATTTCTCAAAAGAAAAAAGATATAATGAAAACGAACAAACTAACCAAGCAAATAACACCACATTCTAGTCTCAGGAAAATGCATGACTCGAATGATCCTGCTCATAACAACCAAACGCTACTGGTTCCGACGGCTTGCAAGTTTATGAAGCGCACTCACTAGTAATAAAAACTTAACGAAAGGCAACGGGGTCCCGTCGCCACCCAGATCAACGGAACATCTACATGTTTCTCACTTTTTTTGCGAAACGTTAAATAAAAAGGAAATCTCTGCATGCATGGCTCAAGTGAAACTTGAGCTCTCCAGGTAGAAAGACATTCAGCGGCCTGCAGACTGAAGGCCCAGGAAGTCATAGAACGGCAGCTCCTCCGCGTTCGAGTCTGGGCCCTCCTCCACCACCACGGGGTTCTCGAACTCTCCACCGGGGAAGGATGAAGAAGCGGGCGCCGAAGGAGTAGAAGCCGACGTCAAGACGTTGCCGCGCGCGTTCTCGGCCTGCAAGAAGGTGGGCTGGAGCGGGAACAGCTCGAGCGTCTCGCGGCTGCGGCGGCCGACGACGCGACTCGCTGATGCTCCGCCGCCGGCGTTGGCTGGAGGGACGGAGGCCTGCAGCGCGCTGCCGCCCATGCCGTAGGAGTACATCATGGCTGGGTTCATCTGCCTCTGCTGGGCCATCTCCGATCTTGAGTACATGACTGCCATGTGGTGCGCCGCCGCCTGCTGCTGCAGGTTGTAGTTGTAGCAGCCAGCTGCATGTCCTGAGGAGGCCTGATGCTGCGGCGGCGCGGGCATGTAGTATGGCGCCCTGTACACCACTGCAACAAATCCCATTCGGCAAAAAGTGAAAAGCTACATCAGATGAATGATCTATATACACACACCAGGGGCTCGACCAAACATAACTAAACAGAAAAGATAGTACTAGTATATCAAATACCGCCATGATCAAAACTAGAAATGTTTTTTTTTTCAAAAAAAGTTCCATTTTCAGACTTGAGAGTATATTTTCAAATATGTTCAAATAGGAATCACTTTTGATGTCATCTTTGACCATTTACCACCTCCGTTCTAAAATTTTGATGTCATTTTTTGACCATTCATCTTATTTTTTTTAAAAAAAATCAAATATGTAATATAATAAGTTGTTTCAAATTTTCTTTGGTGATAAAATAAAAGCAATATAGGATACTATTGTGCACAAATGATCAAATATGAAGCAAAAAGTCAACGCATTAAATATTTTGTAACGGATGTTCCACATATAACGTAGCACAGCACAACAACCGCAAACTGGAGCCTTATGCCAGTAAGATGAATAATCATATACTGGCGTAATGGTACCAAACCAAATGCACATTGAAAAAAGAAGCAGTAAATTACCCGTGGCCGTTTTCACAGCGAAACGCTTTATAGTACAAAATTAATCACTACAATGATTCTTTCTGATAATCAAACAATGAACATATCAAATGGAAACCAAGCTCATCAAATTTCATAAGAAAAACGCGCATGAAATACATTAACTGTTATCATAACTTATGCTAGGTAAGATGAAATGACCATATATGAGTGCAATGCTAACAAAACAACCAGCTGATGCAGCTTGAGAGAGTATCTTTTGAAATTGATGAATGATGAAAACAAGAACTTTTCTAAAAAAAAAAATGTTTCCCGTTTTTTTAACTTCAAAGAGTATCTTTTCAAATATGTTCAAATAGGAATCACTTTTGATGTTATCTTTGATCATTTACTCCCTTTGTTCTGAAATATTTGATGTCGCTTTTGATGTCATTTTCGACCATTCATTTTATTCAAAAAAAGTTCAAATGTGTAATATATTAAGTTGTGTTTCAAATTTTATTTAGTAATAAAATAAAAGGAATATAGAAAATGATGTTACCATATTTTTGTGAATAAGATAAATGATCAAATATGAAGCTAAAAGTCAACGCAATAAATATTTTTGTAATGGATGTTCTACAGACAGCGCAGCACAGCACAGCAGCCGCAAAATGGAGCCTTATGCCAGTAAGATGAATGATCATATAGTGGCGTAATTGTAGCAAAACAAACTCACATTGAAAAATAAGCATTAAATTGCTCGTTGCCATTTTCACAGCAAAACGCGTTATCGTACAAAATTAATCAGTACAAAGAATCGCTAAGAATGAAGATTCTTGCTATGAATGAAATGATGAACAAATCAAATGGAAGCCAAGCTCATTAAACTTCATAAGATGGGTAAGGGAGCAGCCCAGGAATGATGTGGATGGCTCTCTGTCTGGCCATTTCGGTGGTAGCAAGGGAGTGGACGGGTTTCAATTCCTTAACCCAGGGCAAACATACACAAAAGGGGACAGGAGATTAAAGGAGCTACAAAAGGGTAGCAGTAGCAGCTATATGTAGGCAGGCAACGTTAAATCGTGTGACCATGACTCCGAGGGTTCCTTCTGCTCCACTGGCATCGTGAAATTCAGAAGGCGAGGAGACGAAAGGTCAGGAGTCAGGACAGGCAGGGCCTAGCTATGACAGAGTGAATGAGATTAAAAAAAAGCCCTAAATATAACTGGGTGTGAACATCAAGGCGCATCAGTACTGTTGCATATATAGCACGACATCTGCCGCGTGCATGTCTCGCTAGCAGAAGACGCTATGGTAGTGAGGTCAATCAAGTGCGTGCATATGCAAAGCAATTCATCTACGAACAGGATCAGCAAAGAACACAGCTATCGTAGCGCGCATAGAGCATACAGGACCATGCACCTTACACACGCAGCAGACAACGAGCCTTATTCTAAGAAGAAAAAAGATAAAAAAAAAACCGAGAAAATTTCTATCAGAAAAGCCATTTGGTCCACCTCCAAACGCGGGGGACATGAAATGAAGCAGTAGAAACGTGACAACATCTTTTAGGGTTGACCCCCTCGCGCATCAATCGTGAAAAGCCATGCATGCATCAGCTGGAGGTCCTAACCCTATCCTCCAATAGCTATCCTACCGCTAACAAACACCGATTTGTAAAGCTAATAACCAAAGCAGCCGACGACTAGAAAAGAAACAAATAAAGTACAGAAAGTAATGGATCACGATCGACGTTCAGATTTGTACGTATACGTACCACGGTGAGAGCCGCCGACGACGGCGTTGTTGTTGCGCGGGATCTGTGGCGGACCCATCGTCATCACCAACGGCGGCGGCGGAGGCGGGGACGCTGCCGGCGGCGGCATCCGGCCGAGGGTTGGGTAGGAGGTCTGCTGCTGCCCGCTGCCGGGGGGGCCGGCGATCAGGGGCAGCGGCGGTGGGCGGCGGAGGAGCCTGGTGAAGTAGGCGAAGCTGTCCTGCCTCTGCCTTTGGCGGAGGCGCGCCTTGTGGTTCTGGAACCAGTAGAAGACGTTCTTGGCCTCGATGGGGCCGTGCTCCTGCAACTGGCTCGTGATGTGCTGTATCTGCTCGGCGGTCGGCGTGCACAGGCCGCGGTCGTACAGCCCCTCCAGTACGGCCACCTGCTCCTTGGTCGGGCACCACCGCGCGTTCAGCAGCGCGACCGCCGCGGCGGAGGTCGGGGACAGCGGCGGCGGAGAGCGTGGGGGCTCGGAGGAGGAGCCGCCCGCCGCCGCAGCAGCCTCGCCCTGACCGCCGCCGGCGCCGCCCTGTGGCGTCTCCATGGCTCTCTCTTTCTCTCCCCCTGCGTCTCCGAGAGGAGGATCTCGGAGCGAGGCTGCCAGGCGGTGGTGTGTGTTGCTGCTGGCCCCGGCGGCTGCTCGAGGTGTGCGCGGTTTTAAAGGCGTGCATCTGCATGAGAGTGCTGAGGCCGGCGGAGGGGTGGCGCGCGGAGTGCGTGCGCGTTCAAAGTAACGGCAGCCGCGTTTCGGTGTGGGGCGGGCACGGCTGTCGCCTCGCGGGTCAAAGCCGGTGGGGTCCGGATGCCAGCCGCGCGACCCAGCGCACAACACCCGTGTCGCCAACGTGCTGCCGTGCACCGCGTCACACGAGACCCGTACGTCGTACTGGCGCGCGGGCGGGCGGCTGGGTGCAAACTGCATGCGCGCGCGGTGGAACACCGGCGTCACGCGACCGGCGGTGCGTTTGGAGCGTGCACGTCGCCGGGCGGCGGCCAGCCGAGCGGCCTCCGTCTGTTCCCTCCCGTTATTTTTGCTGGAAACCCGGCCGGTTCGTTCGGTTCCAATAGGAACGGTGCAAGCACATCAGGCGTGAAAAAAAGCAGGGAAGCGTGCATGTCTCTCGGCGCCGGCCCTGAAAACAATGGGAGGCTGCGCGCCTTGAAGATACATTAGATGGTGGAGAGATTATTGTGCGTGCATCAGCTGGATGCTGCTCCGCCTCGGGAATGAAAGGGAAATTCGTCCATTGCTCGTGCCAGCGCAGAGCTGCGGTCAGGCAAGAGCTTTCCATTTCACAGCCATTTTCTCGTGTGCCCGGCCTGTTTTGGTAGTGTACTAAGTACAGTACATCAGTACAATACGTGGTGGCGTTGCAGCGGTCGCTGTGCTGTACCGCCAGTTGAGTGCAGCCCTTCATCACCGTTCACCGCTTGGCTGTGTTGGGCTGTGTTTTTGCTAAAACCGTGGTTGGATTTCGATCCATGTGCAGCTGTGGTGACAACGTTGGAAGGGACGACGCGTGCGGAAGTGGAACAGGCAGAGGTTGAGTTGTTCCCTCAATTCCTTTTTCTTGCAGCAAACTGTACTAGAATGTCTGTGCTAGTTGTACTGATTTGATGAAGCGCGCCAGGAGACACGTAACTGGAAACTTCGAAGATGTACTAGCACTCCCAGATTTTATCCAAAAAAAAAAAAACGGATGTACTCCCAGACACTTCTCGTGCCTGTAGGTTGCTGTGCAAAACACAAAAACCACGAGGCACTAGTAGTGGTAATTAATGCTAGCTATACATCAGCGTAGTAGTAGTAATTGATTAAGTAAGGGTGCAACTTTGGCAGTAACTCATTTACTACTTTTATTATTCAAAGGAACTAGTACTACTACAAAAAAAATTTGAATGAAATAAAATAATTTTTTTATTGCGCTAGAAATAAAATAAAATTTAATCCCATGCAAAACAAAAAACCACGAGACTGGCGTATTGGTCATAAGTGCTAGCACATCAACAAAAGTAATCAAGCAATGCTGGTAACTTTGGCATGACTTCATTTCAGTTCCTAATCCAGAGGAGAGCTCACATTTTTTCTGTGTATCATCTGCCTGCTGAATGCATGGTAATGCCTGTAGCTGTAGTAGTAATCACTGTGCTACAGAGAAAAAGCTCGTATGGGAATTGGAGGAGCTAGCCACAGGCAAGGATCGAAATTGCTAGAGATGGACATTGGGAAATGGAGACCGCGAGATCAATGATAATGTGTTTCGGGAGTAAAGGCGGGCGTGTGTGTGTGTGCATTGTGTGTTTGTGTTTGGGTTTGGGACACACGAATGCCATGCGACGCAAAGAGAGGAGGCGGAGGGCAGCAGCCAGCCAGCAGACCAGACGATTCAGAAGAAGGCGGCCGGATATCGATGAGAAGATCGCTTCGCGCTTCCCCGTAGATTCCTATCAGAAGCTCAGAACTTGAGGGGAGACGCGACGCCGCGCCATTACTCCTCCTCACCCCGTTCGACCTCGCGCGCGCGCGTGCTCGTGGGCAGGGCAGGGCAGAGACGACGCTGCAAATTGGCGCTTCCTGCGTTGCGTTGCGTTGCGTTGGGAAGCTCCATCGCTTCGCCCTAAGCTTATAGCCTTGCCGTAGAGGGGGGATGGCACTGCTACTGCTAGAGTGCTAGGTAGAGGCCACGCCCATGCCTGTGCGCCAATCGCCGCCTCCGACTCCGAGCATGCGTACAGTACGACGAGGCGGATTGACTTCCGTTTCATGGCAAACAAAATCTGTGCCAAAAGATTTGAGGAGAGATCGCCTCCCTGATCCCAATCCCAATGTATTTCTAAAAGAAAAAAAAAATTCTATGCATGCTGCTGTGCTTGCTCCAGTTGGGAAACGCGACGCCGCTCGATTAGCCGACGTGAACAGCACAGGGTATGGAGACCGAAAGATCCAGAGCCCGTGTGTGTGCTAGACGACGGTGCAAGGCGACATGACAGGCGCCCTTGATGAGTCAACAGCGGCCTAGAATTCCGGACTTGTATGTTGCGCGAGGATGCGCGTGCCGTGCGCAACAACAGGAGGCCTCTTGAATCGGAACAAACAAAGCAATGGAACACAGCTTGTGCAGCAGACATTCTGAATGGGTGCAACAACGGACACGAGAAGAGTAAGAACAACGAAGTTTTCAGGGTACATATTTTTCTAAGTTCGTTCGCATGATGGTATCAACAACACTGGACAATCTCAATTACTCCGTTCCGTATTATTTTTAATTCAAAAGTTGACTCAATATAATCTCACTCCTCAATGCACTTTCTCTTTTTTCAATACATCTCTCTATATTTTTGTTTGTTTAGACAGATCCTTAGTCCAAACAACAACAGAAATTCAGAAACGAAAATGTATTAACGTATATAAATCCTGTCATGTTGCCAAGAGCTTGGGTAATTGGAACGACCGTGCGAAGGCCCAGAGATTTACTTGCTGTTTTACCAAGGACTCTGTCATGTTGCTAAAAAAAAGGCTGTCATGTTGCTAAAAAAAAAAGGATTCTGTACGAATTTGCTTCTTTAGCAACAAAGCCTTTGTAAATGTTAAACAATGTGCTGGCAAGGATGCATAACACCTGAAGAAACAAAATTAACTGATCTCTTAACCGACGCCAGTGAACTTATACTATCAAAATTTCAATGGTTAGTTCCATAACAGTGAAAAGCCTAGTACATTCTATTCGCAGGACAAAGGGCCTTAGCAAAGGACCACCAGAGGAAACTTGATCTATTTCTTCTTTTCAGCAGCAGGTGCAGACCTGGCAAACATTAGGAAAGGATCAGCTTGTGTACCTTAAGATACATGATTCAGTTTTCAAAGTGCATAATTCATAAAACAAGATAACCGGGGCAACGAATTATAGCACAGTATTTAACACCATGAACTAACCACTAAGCAACGAATGCGAATTGCACCTCAATCAATTATGAGAAACGGAAATCTTGCATTCTCATTTTACAATTTAAATCACTAACAATGCTCTGACAATCTTACCGCTTTAACTATACATAATATAACATATCTCAAAGGTTTCCATTAAGAAATCAATAGCCAAAACCAAATGAACCCCAAATGGAAAATATTTAAGAATTGTGGTATGACAAAATATGAAAATAGTCTACATCTACAAACCTTTGTACTGTGATGGCTACAAAACATGCCAGCACTAACAATCTGCTGATAAACTTATCACTTAACTTTAGTACATAATATAACAAATCTCAAAGGCTTCCATTAAGAAATCACTAGCAAAAAAAAAAAAAAAAGAAAGAAAGAGAGAACCACCAATGGAAGAAACCAATATGTTTTAACCATGATATAACCAAACATGAAAACAATATGTTCTACAAAGCCTATATACTATGATATGCCTAAAAAACAGGCCATTGCATCCTCAAACTCAGGAGATAGTAATCCAAGCAATGCCAATAATATCAATGTTGATTCATGACATTGCGGATCACCAAAGCAGTTAGAACTAGTAAGTACCCAGTGTTCTGAAATTAAAACGGAGCATGAAACCGTATAAATGGAATCGAGAAGTGACGCACCTCATTTTCCTGACGACACCAGCCATCTCCTCTCTCTTCTTCTTCGCTCTCTTGTGAGTTCCAAGCTTTCTCTTGGCCAACTTGAGTGCACGCTTGTCCTTCCCGACCTTGAGCAGCTCAGTGATGCGCTTCTCATATGGAGCAAATCCAGCAACCTCCCTAATCAAGCCTCTGACGAAACTCACCCTTTTGGTTGATTTCTGAAATGGTTGGGCCATCACAGGGAAATAAGAACAGAACCCAAGCAAATTAAAAGAAAATTTTGAAAGGTTTTAAGCATTTCTCTCAGATGACATAGATGCTACAAGTGTGAACTGTAACTTACACAAAATGCTGGAACAAGAGCATTTAGTGAGATGTTTTAGAAACAAAATCAATGTGATTAAGCTTCCACTCTATGTCCCACGAATAAATATCTGCCTCCAGGACTAGCAGCTTGGAGTAATGAAATCTCCATATTGCCAAAGGTGAGATGAGGCATGACGATCAGCATTACATGACTACGTCATTCTCAGAAATCAGAATGATTTGAACACAAACATTTCGACCATTCCTGAACAATTTCATTCCATTATCAAATAATAACAATGTTCCTACCTTCCATACTTTTTTTTCTTTTTTTTTTTTTTGCTAGAAGCTCATCTGACCTGATGAAAATTCTAACGTCTTATCCACGTCAAAAGAAACAAAACACTGAACTGGAGACCTAGCAGTTCTATACATTTGGCTCCGGGCAGCATCATTCTGGGTGACATTGACTACGTGGGCAACATCAAACCGCAATAGCATATCAGAGTAGAAGTACGAGGTCGCGGTCTCGGGATCGAAGTCTTACTTACCCCCCTGCGGTCGGAAGGGCGAGACGGCAGCTGCCTCTTGGTGACGACGTGGCCCTTGTTTATGCCGACGAAGAGGCCCGACTTGGCCTGCGGCGGCGCCATGGCGAGTCGCGCAGCTGGCTCCGCTGACCTGCTCCGAACGAAATTGAACAAATCAAACAAACAAGACCTGAGCCTGGATGGGGAAGCGCGAAGAAAAAGCGGGAATGGAATACCTGGACAGTAGCTGAACCCTAAACGCCGGCGGCTCGAGTTCCAGCAGAGTTAAAACCCTAGGCCGCGAATGGGGAAGGCAGGTTTATACGCGCCATCGAGGTGTGGTTTGTGGGCCAAGGCCCGGCCGGTTAGGGCTGGATGGGCTGCTTTCACATATGATATTTCTTTTTCGTTTTTCTTTTCTTCGTGGAACCTTTAATGTTCTTTTGCATCACAACTCTCTGCAGGATTTGCAATTTTGGGAGAAAATAATAATAATACAGAAACGCGTACAATTCAAATTAATTTTGTAAATATGAAGTAGAACATGACTTGATTATCCAAAGATATACTTAATACTTCTAGTATTATATACTCTCTTTGATTTTTTTTAAAAAATTTTCTTGCAAGGTAATCAGTTCAAAATTGAAATAATGATAAAAGAGAGTAGTATATAATACTGTAGAAGCGTTAAGTATATTTTTTGATATAGGGCCAATCCTTTCGAATTCGATTACATCGCTGGGATGGGATCGTGATGAATCTGATGATGATTCTTCTCGGCATGAAGAAACATAGTTGTAATAACTAGCGAATATTAATTTCCTTGTCAGAAGAATGATGAAAACGATTGATCAATTCACTGATGCTGCGGTACGTACCCGCGTTTCCGAAACAAAAGGATCTATCCATTTTCACTTGTCACTAGTGAGAACAAAGCTTGCTACTGGATTTGCTAAGAATGCAAGTAATGTAAGTAAATGGTACAATTCAGAGATTGGCCCTAGACAATTAGACACGGTGGGCACTAGCACCACTGGCTCTCCTCTCCATCTCCAGAAACTGTCCGAGCGACGGTGCTGACGTTCCGTTGTTGTCTAGGTGGCTCCGGAGGCAGAGCGAGAGCAGAAGCGCCCTGAGCTTGCCGCTCCTGCTCGTCCTCGCGCTGGGCCGGCGCCGGCTCTCCATGGCGTCGACGAGGCCGATCAGGCTCGCCAGCGTCATGCCGCCGCCGCCGCGCGACAAGGACCACGCCGACTGCACGGATATGATATAGGCAGATTAACGTAAGATCGATCGTTACTCGGCGAGATGTCGTTACAAACAGTGCCGCGCGCGATACAAATGGTTGATCCAGACCTCTGTGTCGAAATCAGTGGAAAGAAAGGAAGAAGCGCAGCGAGAGGAGGTGAAGTCCGTGCTGAAGGAGGCCGAGCCAGAAAGCACTCCAGCTCGTACGTTTAGAGCCCCGAGTCCGAGAGGCCAGCCTTCCTGTCACATTCACATACCCGACACCATTTGACCAGAAGAACAAAACTTGGGATCAGTCATCAATCTGAAGCTGAACAGAGATCACAAAAGAAACAGAGCGACGAAATCGCAATGTCGAGAGAAGGGTAACTGCACTGCACCTCATGGGCCATGACTGACTGGGGTGGGTTCTCTTCCAACTTGCAGTTGCAGAGAGGGCAACAAGGGCAGAGGAAGGGCAGAGCAGTTGTAACTGATCGAGTAGGGCAGGAGGTGTTCAGACTATCTCTTCCTTATATGGAGATTAGAGAGGAGAAAAGGGGAGGATCACGTGAAAAAGTTACCGACTGCGCTCTGCTACTACTGTTGACCTCTTTTGCTCGTGTCGTGTTCGATTAAAACTTAAAAGTTGGTGGAAGTGCAGGAGGAAGAGAGAAAAGAAATGCTACTGCTACAGGGACGCGAGCTGCGAGCACATTCATCATCAAGAGCAGATGGCTGTTGGAGGAGTACTCGTCATCGTCAAGCTCCCGTCACATTCATCAGTTTTGGCGACTGGTGCGTGGACGGAAGCGGAAATGACGAGAGGTCCCATATGTAGATAATCCGGAAATGCCTTGAAAGACGGTAGGAATCATTGACGGCGTAATCGGACAAATGGACGCCCGAGACCACGGAAAGCGAAGAGGCGCGGGGGTCATGCCCTTCTCCCCGCCCCCCGCCCCACTGCGAGCTGCATCGCATCCTATGCTTGACTGCTCTTGGCTCTTGCACTCGCTCGATCTCGCACATGGTCGAGCCGCCACTGCTTTTCTCGTCAAAAACCAACGGAAGAGAAAGAGGCTCAATCACTCGACAGTAACAGTCGGGGAACGACGGCGATGCCACCACGGTCGACATGTTGTAATGCGTTCGGCGCCCTATACGCGGACGTCATTCATTCGGATCGAGATAGAGGAAGGCGGCGAGCGGTGGACATGGACGCCACGGGACCTAATACAGGGTTGGTTCACGAGAATCTGGCAAGAACGAGCGGACCAAGTCAGGAGAGCTGATGCTGGGCCAAGCGCGGAGCAGGCCGTGAAGTGGCCCGATTATCTGACCGATGTGCTGACTTGTCTCCGGCCGGCGAGTCGCGACGACCGGCGCGGGCACTCGACGGAGATGTCCTCGCTGTTCTCGTCTCTTTCGTTCCGTTTCTGCAAGCCTCTCATCTCAGGAGGGAAAATCGAATCTTGACGCATTCAGCGGAGCTACGAGCAGGCGTCCATCAAAGCATCGTCATCTGCGGACGGCGGTCTGGCGCAGGCGCACCGATGGCCAAAGGCCTAGTAACTTTTTGGCCCGCGTCGCGTACTGTACGGTGCGCTTCGATACGAACGACGGGTACAGAGACACAGACACCACCCGTCCTATTCCATGTGCTAGACGGTGCCCAACACACGAGAATGAGTCCTGCACAGTGGTATTTTCCACGTAGCGACAGCCGTGGACGAAGGACGTGACGAGTCCACCACGTCGTCCCAAATTTCTAGAGCGCGGCTACGTACTTGATCCCATCACAGATCACACACACTAACCTACAGAAAATGATTGATTATATGTAAGGCTAGCCGTCGTCGTGAGACTAACAAGGCATCACATTCTTTTTGTACTAGCACTACCTTCTTTCCTTCGACACGCCTGACGTCGCCGTCGCGATCCGATCGAGACATGGCGAGCCACCCCAGCACCACCTGCCCCACCACCGGAGCCATGGCCACACGGCGGAAGCGCCACGCGCAGCCGGGCCGCAACACGTGACTTCAGCCGCGCCCGTCCACGGCAGCAGCAGCAACCTCCCGTCCTTTCCTGTCCTGCTCCGCCACCGCAGAACCCGGATTCAAATTCAAACGCGATGCCTCCGCCCGTTGACGTTTTAATTCACGGATTCACTGTCCGATCCCATCGATCTTCTCCACCTCCACCCAATCCCCTATCTCTCGTCTTTGGAACGCTTCAACGGCGGCTCCAGAAAGCGGAAAGCGCTCTGTGATCTCATCTCCCCCACCAATCAAGCTCGTCCAGTGACAGAGTCAGTCCCCCGTCTCTCCCCTCGTTTTACCGCCGGCCTCGTCGGGGCTGCGTCACTCGCGCGCGCGCTCAAGGTCTCAAGCCGTCCAGTGGTTTGGTTGCGCGCCCGTCAACGGCCCGGCCGGCCTCCTGCCGCTTGTTGTCTTGTGCGTCTTTGCGGAGTGGTTGATGGCCGGCCGCCTCTAAGGCGGGCGTGTTTACCGATATAGGTGAGGACCACGGACGAGGTCGCTCTCTATCTCCTTCCTCGCCACCTCGACGCTTCGGCAGATCAGATCGATCGATTAAGACAGAAGAAGAAGAGAGAGACAGTGCGCGGCGCCATGGACGCGCCCTTCTTCCACGAGCTCAGGCGCCAGGCGTCGTCCTACCTCACCGGCAAGATACGCTCCGCGCGGCTCGCGCTCACCGACGTCACCCCGACGCAGCTGTGAGTTTTGGCTCGTTTTTGCTTTCGCGTTTGTTCTTCCGCGACCGCCGGCGTTTGCTCTGCTCATCAAGCTGCGTGTCGTCGGGTCGCAGGTTGACGGAGGAGGCGACGAACGGGGACGCGTCGCCGCCGAACGTGAAGACGATGGGGCTCATAGCTCGGCAGGCGTTCGAGATCGACGAGTACCTCAGGATCGCTGACATCCTGCACAGGCGCTTCGCTGGCTTCGACCGCAGGCAGTGGCGAGAAGGGTACAAGGCGCTCCTCCTCCTCGAGCACCTCCTCACGCACGGGCCCTGGAGCGCCGCGCTCGAGTTCCAGAAGGACAGGGACGCCATCCTCAAGATGGCCTCCTTCCAGCACATCGACGAGAAAGGGTAAGCATCCAGTCTGTCCATTCGTATGCGTGTGCGTGCGCTCCTGATGCTTCGTCGCTAACGCCGATCCGTCAACTGCGTGCGCGCCACAGCTTCAACTGGGGACTGACGGTGAAGAACAAGGCGGAGCGCGTGCTCAAGCTGCTGGAGCGGGGTCCGTTCCTGGAGGAGGAGCGCGAGAGGGCGCGTAAGATCGCGCGCGAGATCAAGGGATTCGGCAGCTTTAAACAAGGCAGCGCACCGCGTGGTGCCCTGTCTGGTGACGGCGGCAGCCGCGGCATGGCGGACAGCCTCTACGGGCGGAGCAACTCAAAGTACGAGGAGAGGTGGACGAACGACGACGGCGATGACGACGACAAGGAGAGCCTGATCGTTTCCAGGCCGGAGCCGCGGGCCATGGAGGCGGAAGAGCCCCACCACCGCCACCCGTTCCACGAGTTCGGGCACCGGCCGGAGGCGATGCTGCTCCTAAGCCAGTAATGCTGTTGGTTTGTCACACGAATAAGTCTGTGCTCTACTATGTTCGTGCCACGTTGATGCGACGAAACAAAGGAGCGGTGATGCTCTTTTACCCTCCAGCCAAGGTCAGTGGTTTGCTGACACTGCATAATGCTCGGGCACTCTGATGATCTCGTGATTTCTGCTCTGTAAGACTAAGACTAAGACATGCTTCGCGATGATCTTTGCCTTCCACTGTAAATTTCTGTGATGAAATTGAAGTTCTCTGAGACCAAGTTTCAAGCTCTGAAACACCTCGGCTGATCTACCCCTCGTGGACTGTGTTTTCTTTTTATGGAGACCTGTAACGCGGCCACACACACACACAGAGTAAAATTTCAGCTAAACGGACGAAGTATCCGTCTGCCTAACGGCCTCTGTTTGCTCTAGAGATTTCACAATCCAGATCCAGATTTTATAAGTGAAAGCTGAAATAAAGGGTTAAATTTTATTTTTGGATTTCACAATCGACTCTCTAAATTTCACAATCTCACGATTCAAATATTTACATCTTTGTCACTGAGACACACTATATATAACTGAAACTAGATCGTACAATCTTAACAAACAAATAACTCAGATTTTTATCTTTTGATTTTTAACTCAGATTTCACAATTCCTGAATGAAAAACTAGGCCATCTGCTGGCTCGGATAGTACTAATCAGAAAGTGTTAACCTGGTTGGACCCGGATCTTCTAACGTAGTGCCCACTACTACGGGCAGTCACGCACAGGCCAAGGTCCCATCGCCTCATCCAGCCTACTGAGTGCTGATCAAAACCATTTGCGCACCATCGCCATGGGAGAAGTACGCAAAGGACAGCGGGCCATCGCAGTAGCAGTAAAAGTGTAGTGTAGCACAAAGGCTCTCCTGCTACGTTCTGGGGCTTGCACATGTGTAGCACGGCAGCACGATATGAATAGATTCAGGCAACATTACTGCTGTGCGGCAGTAGCCAGTAGACATCTCTCTCTCCCTCCCTCTCTCTCTCTGTCTCTCTGCTATCATGCTTGGAATCAGCTGTCTCCTACAACATCATAAGTGTCTGCAAATTACTTATTACACCTACTGCCCTGTTCTACATCAGCATCTACAAAGCACAAAGTAACCCTTACAGTACAAACCGACCCCCGAACGCAACGTGATATCCACCATCATATGTATGACGAGTGATTTGCAAGTTCTTGCCAGAGCGCCGGACTTGACAACTAGCTAATACCAGACACCAAACAATCTCCATTAGATTAGAAGATAGTAATAACTCATGAAACGGGGCGTACACAAGGGTTCAATCTTCAGAAATCAGTGGCTAGAGGTAACTCTCCTACTGAAGTAACCAGAAATCCCAGATTATCAAAAGCTTATGCCAATTGAGTTTTTCCTCGACACCTACAAGTTAAATTTCATAAGAAAAACCAAAGAATTTGGCTCACCCGGTTTCCTGATGTTCTCAAACCGTATATATATGCATATATACTAGCACCTTCTAGTTTTACATTCAGAAATAGCGAAAGACATGGGGAAACGGGTAGTACAATGATACGCTGAAGAGTACCACGTGATCACAAAGCCACAAGCAACTTACACAAGAGCATCCAACAAAAGCCTCCACTGACATCAATCCTGCCCTACCAAAATTGCATGAAGTCTTCGGTTTACACAAGAATTTTTAGCATGTGGCATGTCTTCCTTCACATCTTCCTGAGTCATTATACAGTTTTACAGGAGCTTTAAACCAAAATTTGAAAGTAAAGCTGAATTGTTCATTTAGCTAAGCTCAGTTTTCATACCACAGCCTCAACCTACATAGTAGTAAACTTCATGACAGTGAATAATATGTCATTTGCTGCGGCATTTTGGACATACGAAAGGGGGGACCGGGGGGGGGGGGGGGGTGATGTTATAGCCATTAGAAGGAAAAATTGTGCATAGTTTAAACAGATGAAGAATCACAGACTAATCATTCCATGAAGAACAAATTGGGCAGAAAGGGAAGGCCTCTAATAGATAGTACTCCGTTTTTAAATTTTTGTCGTTAGGACAACAACTTTAGTTCATTTTTTAACTAAAAATGTTGTCCTAACAACAAGAATTAAAAAGCGAAGGGAGTAATGGATACATATAAAATTAAAATGATCAACCTTTCTTGTGAAATAGAGCACAAAAACCATCAGGTTTTTTTTTTTGTGAGCATAAAAACCATCAGATTCAAATGGTATAATATAAAGAAAATAGTATGAAATCAAGTTTGATATTCAACGTTGACAATGCTTAGTAATCATCTGATATTTTGGGGTTTCTTCCTCACAAATTCAATTCATGTGTTCCAAAAGGCTTTTATGTGACGATATCTCTTAAGTAGAAGTTCCTGAATGACTGGTCCCATCATTCCCATATTTGAAAAGAATGGTCCAAATTTGGTCACAGCGATCATCAAACTACACATCTACATCTGCTTATATCAGGGAAATAATTCCAGGGTCCCATGCAGGTCGTGACTCCTGCAATATACTCCTTCCAAGTTGGTAAAGAAACTTGTTTAGGACAAGATTTTGGTCAAACATTAGGAATATAAATCATAAATAACTTTTAAGTTATTAGGTTTGAAAAGATGAAAATCATATGAATAGATTTGCCTTTAAGAATACTTTCATAGAAGTATTTATATGTCATTTTTTAATCAATATTTTGATAGAAAATTAGAGTCAAAGTTACGCTTTGAAGACTGTATCATTGTCCTAAACAAGTTTCTTTTCCAACTTGGAGGGAGTATGAATGAACTGCACATGACAACAGGTTCAGTAACTAACTAAAATACAGTTGCATATTGTTTCCATCATACAAACTCCAGGGAAACTACAAATGAAATAGGTCATGAATCGATAGTGATCCCCCAAAGAAATTCACTAGTTTATTCTGAACACTGAAGGACCACATAATGTTAGGCATATCAGCAATGTAAATATCGGTAGCAGCGACATATCATTAAGCATTTGGGACTCTGATTTCTCTCCTTGTGCTTATGGTCAGCAGGGTTATTTTAACAGCTGTCAAGCTACAAAGAATTGGGCAAGCTACGTTGGTAATGGCAACAAGGGTCCTGAGTCTTTTTGGATCGTTATTAAACTGCCCTTCCTCAAAGTTCATGAATCATTGATCCACATTTAGTTGGCACTATAGCCTGACAGAGTTCATGCTTAGCAACTTAGTGTTAGGATTTTACAACTTGCAATGTGTTCTTTTGAGAGAGAAATACGGCAAAGGAGGCCTCTACAGTGTGAGCAGCTTTGCACTTTGAGTAACGTATTGCCAAGCATATGTACATGTTAAACACGACTGCAATTAGTTACCCCCTACACAAATACAGTGCATGCTATTGGAGATAAGATTCACTAAACCTACTATAAGTGTTCAACAAGTGTGTAAAATTTACCCTACCAAATTTCTTTGGACAGGGACTGTCAACTCCCAATAAGCTCACATAGGAGATTTCGCTGTTCAGACATCACATGGCAATCAACTTTCATTTCTAAGATGATAGTCAAATGTACATGGTAGAGTAACTTCATCCTATCATGTATCATGCTGGTATCGCAAGATCGTAGAAGACTTGGCCCCAAGCAAAGAACCTAACAGGGTTGATAACTGTGAGGCGTGAGGAAGTGCCTCTCCACCTCTATATTGATATCCCAATCCAACCCCCCCCCCCCCCCCCCCCCCCCCCAAACACACGCGCGTTGGTACTAAGGCATAAGGCATAATGCAATTCACACTGTCACTACAATCATGATGCTAAATCCCCTGCAATTTGGCGCAATTTTGATACCCAAAGCAGAGTCCAAGCGCATACAAAAGGAGAGAATGTTCAAAATGGGAGAAACTAGTATTATTTAGGGGCAAAAGGAGTGCATAGATTTCTACATGTGGTATAATTTTCCATTTGCAACATGGCAAATGGAAATGAAAAGCGAATGATTAAATGAAGCAGCTAATTTTTTTTTGCTATTTTGCAGCTACTGAATTCTCTCCCCATCCCATCCATTTTCCGGATTCCTAAACACAGTAAAAACAAAAACTGAGCACAGGGAAGTAAGCAATGGGTACCACCTGGATCTCATACCAGAGATAGTAACAGATGTAGCTGTAGATACATCAATCCTATACAAAACCATGCTCTATCCTTTACCGTTGCCGACGCTGATGACTTGTCATCCTCACCATGGAGGTCCGGTGGTGATAACAGCCTCGTTGGTGGGGTCTGCTCGTTTCCAGCATCATCCGGTGCCATTGCAGCCGAGGGTGGCACTGCGGCCATGATGCCAGCATCACCCCTGCTGAACATTTCCTTCGGCAGTAGAACCTTGGAGACAGCAAACACTGCCACGGGATTTTGGTCAAATACTGTGCGCGTGATGGATGCCTGCACGATGCCAGTGTCAATGGCGATGGAGCCATTGACGCGGGTTATGTTCAGGGTGAAGCGGCCAGCCTCTGTGAACTCAGTGGCGAGCGTGGGTTGGACGGGGTTCACAATGGATTCGAGGGAGCCAAGCGGGTAGTAGGAGTGCAGCACATGGAAGCGGAGCATGACGGCCTTGCGCTCAGCGGGCAGGGACTGGAGGCGGCCCGTGGCGGGGAGGCTGGCGAAGGCTTCATCGGTGGGGACGAAGACGGTGATACCAGCACCGTGCTCGTCGGCCTCGAATTCGCCCGCCACACCAGAGGCCTGCAGCATGGAGGCCGCCACATTGAATCCCCGCGCGTCGGTGAGGACACGGGTGATGTTCACCGGAGGAGGCGGGTGGCTCTCGGAGGCCGAGAGGTCGAATCCGGAGGGGACGATGAGGCTGCCGACCGCGAGCACACTGATGTTGTACGGCACGGCGGTGACGGCGCCGAGCACGGTGGCGTTTGACCCCGAGGCCGGCGCCGGCGCCGGCAAGCGGACCACAACGGTGGAGTTGGTCCCCGAGGTGAGGTTGACGGCGCCGAGGTCGGATGGCGCGCGGCCCGTGGTCTGAAACAGCGTCGTCACGAGCTTCCCCGACGCGGGGAGGCGGGCTAGATCGGACGGGGCGAGGTACTCGAGCAGGACGTGGTACCGCAGCACGTCGGCGATGTCGGCGCCGGCGGCCGCCGCGAAAGCAGAGGGCGACTGTGGCATGTTGGCGTTGGGCACCGCCAGCAGTGTCAGCGACGACCTCCCGGCCAGCTCGCTGGCCACGGGGGTGGCTGCCAGCAGCTGCGCAAAATCGGTGAAGGTGGGGAACGCAGCGAGCACGGCCGTCACATTCACCCCAGCCGCTGGAGAAGGCAGCGCTGACGCCGCGAGCAGCAGCAGCGCCGCCCCGAGCGCGAGGCGCGGCGAGACGGGAGAAGGGCCGCCTCGCCCCATCTCGGCAGTGAAGCCGAGCAGCGGAAGCGGAGCGGGGAGTGAGAGGAGATGGATAGACGACGACAGGGGAGAGAGGGACGGGGGTTTGCCTGATGAGGAGGGAATATTTTGGTTTTTTCTCCACCCACCTTTCCCTGTTCGGTTGTTTTTCTCCGCTTCAGCTCTGCGCCTCTCCTCGCTGTTGAAATGTGTGGCGGTGGAAATTAATGGAATGGCTGAGTTGGTGGCTCGGACTGTAGCAACTACGCCAGCTCCCAGGCTCCCAGCCCGCCAGGCTCTTTCGCCTTGCACAGCCTACGGCTCTGTGCCATGACGCGTGGGTTCGAGCCCATATATCCATCGGTGACCGCGGCATTGGTAGGTCAGAGGATCCCCATCCCACATGACATGCGGGTCGCGTCACGTGTGCCTTGGTTCTGTTCGACAAATTGGTGCTCACGGAGTCGTCATTCCAGGCTCCAGTCTCCGAACTCCGAAGCAGTAGTATTCTGCGACACCATTTCGTTGCTTGTGTCATGCTTTACAGATTTGCTGAGGCAGCCTACAGAAAGCAATTACGTATACATAGTAGTACTAGAATGAATGCAAGCATAAGACTGGGGGCTCCTTGGCCCCCATTACCCATAAGTAATGTATTGATCCCATTTATCAAGATTCGCTCTGGCGTGCATGCCAAGGAACGGGAAAAAAACATACTACTACTCCTAGTGCGGTTAACAGACCACATCATGAAGTAACCGAGGGATAGTGATGTATAACAGGATTACTTTTATTAGAATGGAACACCGTGCAAAACAACAGTGCCGGGTTCCAGAAACATTGATACAGCCAAAACCAAAGGCCAAGATCGGGAAAAGTTCTCTCTTTTCGATTTGTAAGAGCTAAAGGGGATTGTTTATTTTCTTGACTCACCTGCTTCCTTTACTTGTACACAGTCCAACAGCTGAATCATGTAAACAGTGTTTGATCAATCCCCACTGTAACACCTGCGTCAGATTAATGCAGCTAAATAGTTGCAGCAACTGCCCATGAATAAGTTTTTGGATGACTACATTGTTATAAAAAAGATACAGTACTTTACCTTTGCCACTTGATTGTTCCCACAATGCTTCACCAGCAGTCAAGAAAAGTACAATTCACATTTCGGCTGTTTCTATATTTGAATTACAGTAATTACTTAGTGTCCAACAAGCAGCGTATCCATCGAAAAAAAAATGTTATAACAAAGAAGGAAAAAGGCATTTAGAACAAAGGCTCAGCTCTTCAGAAATGATTAATACATTAAAATAGAAAATGTCTGCTTTTCTTCAAAAATTCTCTGTATGATGTTGCTTCCTTACAGAGCAATATACATGGGAACTAATACAATGTACAAGGGAACTAGAAATCTGCTTGGTCAGAACTAATTGTCAAAAACAGCCCTAAATATGGTTACATATACCTAATCTGGAAAAGGATACGAGTATATTCAGTGTCAGGGTTAGCTCAGATGAAAACAATTTGACATTTCCAATGCTCCAGAATCAGCTCTCTGGGATGATGGCACGCATGAGCAACGCTTCAATAAGGGTGCTTTGGAGATGGAGCATCATACCACCAATGGGCACACAAAGAATGAGGATTCTATGATCCCAAGAAAGAATTGGGGTCAGTCAGATGAGTTAAGATACAACTATTAGATGTTATCTGGCCTAGATGGATTTGGAGTGTTCTGATTTATTCAATCGACACATGCAGTCAGGACATGGAAAGGTGTATACAGATTCATTAACCCTTTTAATTTCAATACCCTTGGCATCGCTATGTGTCCTCATATTGACCAGTTGACGTTTCAGTGTCTTCCATCTGCACAAAAGCAAAGCATAATGTAAACAAGATAAATTTCATATTTGAAATAAAGAATGTAATGGCATTGAAGTCAGAGGACGCAAAAAGGTCCGTGTACAAAGACAGACAGACATACCCAATACGTGGACTATCAAAGAGTACAGCCAATCTTCTTTTATCAGGCTTAATTGTCTTTGCATGGCCACCATACAAGTATCTCCTATGACCGATAAGAAAATGGGGAAAATTTCCACCTTGGGTAGTCACAAAAACCTCACTATGAACACAGACACTGTAGTCAATAGCTGCCATCCTTGAGGAGAAATTCTGCCAGCACATATTGTCTTAAGGAGTCAATACTTTAAAATACATGTATTAAAAGGAAATTTCTGCAGCTATCCAATATACCTTGAATGGAGCAAGTTCTTCACTTGATGCTAATGTTTCTTTTGTCTGTAAGAGAGGGAACATTTCAAGGAGGGGAGCCATGTTCTTCTCTCCTTTATATATCCTTCCAGAAGCCAAATAGATTGCAGTATTGTTGCTGAAACCCATTCCACGCAGCATTAACCCAACCTAACAATAATACATCATAAGCACGTAAATAGCAGGACCTTCATAATGCTTTTAGTTGCTTAAGGATTAAATCATAGATACAGCCATACCTCCAAAGGTGTAAGTGGACATTTCCCATTCATCCGTATTGCTCCAGGCCTTATCACACGTCCTGGCCGGGTGAACTTCCCTCTCCAACCTTTTTCCCTGGCTGCATCCAATTCCTTCTTCTCACTGTCACCACCATCAAAAACACAACAAGAGAAGGCAACCATATCCTGGAAAGGAGATTTAAATGGATGAGAACTTTCTGGCCCAATTACCATGTGCCTGCCTTGCATCAGAAATAAAAAACAAATAGAAACAAGACTAATGAATTTTGTAGAGGAAACCAACCTCTTCAAAGCGCAAATGCACTGCTACATATTTTCCAATATTTTCAGCACTTTTTTCTCTCATTCGAGAAATTAAAGTGTTAGATAAAATTGTGATTGGTTTAGAAAATTTCAAGGCTTCAAAATTAGCTAAACATCTCAGCCGTTGAACAGCAGGAGGAGCATCAAATGATAGTCGATTTGCGAAAGGTGATATCCTTATGAGCCTGTAATTCAGACAGAACAGCATCAAAGCTCATACAAGCATCTTACAATTATTAGCAATATCAGTAGAATTAGATCTTCAGAACTGCAAATCAGAATTGGCTTCAACTCACCTTTCCTCGATCAATTTAGGAAGAACAACATCTTCATAGAACTGAATAGGAGACCAAGCCTTTATCTTGAAATTAAATACATTACTAAAATTGTGACCAAACCGCTCCATTATGAACTCTGGAACTTTGTCAACCACTCGGACATCATCTTTTAACCGATGGATAAAGTGATCCTCATCATAAATATCACTAAATTTGCTGTATCAAGAAAAATATATAAGTTGGTCACAAAAATAAAAATAAAAATCCTTCAAATGTCTAGTGTATGAAAAAATCTGACATTGACAAGAAATTACTGTCAACTGCCACGTCAGGGTGCACTAAAGGCTTGCTTGGGACTAAAAGGCTTGGTTTGTTGGCATGTCAGGGTACACAAAAATCAGCTATTTCAGTTGTAAATGAAAAGGTTATTCCTAAACCTATATGCATAACAGGAAACAGAGAATGATGATAACGTGTAATGTGTTTCAAGTATCTTAGTAAGAATTAAGCAAACTTAGCATTTTCGCTAATCTTTTCAGTATTGGCATTAAACAACTTTAAGCCATTGAATATGCTATTGCATTATGGTTTTAACAGGGAGCATTATGGTTTATCAGGGAATAACAATCCACAAGTAAAACTAGTGTCATTTTGCATGAATCTTGTATAGATGTCATATTGATCAATGGTTAAGCACGAATATATATTCCGCAAGATCCTGAGTTTGATAGTAGTCAGAGTTATTTAGTTTTAAGAACTCAGAGCAGCTCGGTTGAGGATGCAGACAAACACCCTGGTCACCCAAGTTTGACTCCACTTCACACAAATTTGGGGTGCCTATTTCTTCTCTATTAGAATAACCTAGTTCCTCCAAGGTTGGTAAAGTTTTCCTGTTGATTAACTTGTCTGTCATAAAGAATAATATATCTGGGGTTAAAGCATTGCAATTTTGATTAACGGTTAAAACTAATTGAAAGGATTATAAAACATCGATTTGTCTGATGATAAAGTCAACACTCTCAAGGATAACCCAAGGTTATGATTGCAGGACATATAAACTCTGTTGAATGTTAAAGGGCGCGTGAGCATGAGCTTAGAGAATGTGGGAGGGAAGAAGAGACCTAGGATCCCTCCAAATGCTGTGATAGTGGAAATTCGGGATTACAAGAGTTGCATTCAAAAAACCAGCAACTGCGACTGCATTGCATATCTGCACAATAACTTCAAATGAGAGAAAACATTAGAAAAGAACTGGATGGACAACATTCAAAGGTAAAGTGACAATTACCGATGTTCTTTGTTGATTTAGACCGCCATTTGCCTCCACATATATGTAGCCATTTGATTCAGGCAAACCTAGAATGAGTAAACTAAAAATTGTTATATACTTCAATATATATAAAAATACATTGCAGAAAGTGGAATCTCCTAAAGAAAAAAAAAGTTATATAGCTCAGGCTCATGATCCAGGAAACAGAACCCTAAGCATCTGGCTCCTTCCGTCTTGGTAGATCATGAACAGTTTCACATGAAAAGAAAAAGGACACTGCTGAAGGAGATGTTACAGTGACGGAACTTAATACTGTATGTGTGTTTGAGTTGCACAATTGCACCAACATCTACATATGTATAATCCATTGTTTCAAAAAAAAAAAACTTAGGTGCTAAGTGGGCAGTTGGGCTCGCTTAGTACCTAGTCACTGCTCTGGTCACATTCGATCATCTTGTAAAAATAATGTGATACCGCAAAACCAGAATACTTTAATGGTATCTAAAGGGAATGAAACAAACTTGCTTGTATCAATCAATTATTTCAAAACAACACTATAGTTGGAACAAACCAACATGTGAAATAAGAGATATTAGTGATCACAACTACCAACAGGAAAACAGAAATGGCATACCATTGGTGTTATTGCTTATGCAAGGTTGCCAAATACCACCTCTGTGAGCATGTCGCCATACAGTTGCTAGCTACAAAAAGATACCAACATCAATATGAATAAAATGACAAACAATTCCAAAAAAAAAAAGAAACATGCATGCTTGAACTTAAGACAGAGTCATGTAAGTAGGGATCAAACGAGTCAGATGACAAATTTCAATTATTAGAAAAACTAATAAAATTTCTACCAGCTATACTAGATTACAATTTACATTGCAACCCAAAATCATTCCACAAAGGCAGGCAAAATTTTCCAAAATTTTTAATCCTTCCATGAAGTGACAATTCCATCTGAACCGAGGCATCATCTCAACCGAGGCATTAACTAAAACATATTGATCCAGCAGACTGGAGAGATGCATATGTTATCATTTGCCACACGCATTACCATCACATCCACTGATCTGACAAAATTCTTAACTGACGATTATCTGATTCTGACCAAGCCAACTATTATCTGCCAACTGGACAATATTCCATTCCCCCCATAAGCTGAGGCAGGCAACTGGTGAAGACCCATCAGCTGCTCCTGCAATTCACTACACATATGCACGAACTATACCTTAAAAAAGGACCGACGCTCCACAAATACCTATCCCAAAAAATTGGACCAGATCAGCAGTCACAAAATAGTCTGAACATGTACGAACCAGAACCACTAGCCAGAAGCACACAGTTCACTGCGTGCCCTCGAAGTTTCGATTCAACAGACATGCTGAAATTAAGTTTGCTTGTTACAATGCTTGGAGCAGGGAATATCACGAGTCGAAGAATTCAAGCACGCTTTAAACCGGTCAATCACCAAAAACGTCCAAACACTTCCATCACAAACATCAATTCGCAGAGTCCAATAGACCCCGCCGACCGATGAGCGATGAGTAGGAGGATCAACTCACACTCACCGCATCCGTTGCGTTGTCAGCGTCCATGTCGGCGCGCAGGCGGGCGTAGAGCTGAGGGCTGCGGTACATCGACCCGGGCGCCGGGCGCGAGATGATGCGAGGCACGCTGTCGAGCGAGATGGAGCCCATGTAGAGCAGAATCGCGGCGACGTACAGCAGGGGCGCGAAGAGAAACACCGCCTGCCGCCTAAGCAGCGCCGCGAGGACCGCCCGCGCCGCCCTCCGCGCCGCGCCCCCGGCCCACCCGGCGCCGCCCGCGCCAGCGCCGGACCTCGCCGGGGCTCCTCCCTTGACTGAGACTCGCCTCCCCCACGCCCGAAGCGGGGACGACGGCGGCGACGGCACGGCCGCGCCGCCCCCGAAGCTCCCGAGCCTACTGTACGCGTGTTTCTGCATCGAACCCGCCGGAGCCGCCTGATACAAGTAACCGTGCGCCGCCCTGGCTTGAAGCAGCGGCCTAGAGCTCCTTCGATTAGTGCCCCTCCCGCGTGGTCGCGCCTCCGCAGGGACGCGCAGAAGCCGGAGGCGGCAGCGGCGGCGAGACGGCGGCGCTGCGCTTGTGCGGGGAGGAGGGCGGAGGCACATGCGCGTGCGTGGCGCGTGACCGCCTAGGCCGCGTGATGGCCTGGCTTCCTCGGGCGGCTGGCTGGGCTGGCGAGTGGCAGGCGGGGTGGGATGGTGGTCGCGTCGGGCTGTGTGACTGACAAGCAGGTTTATGCGCTTTTGAGGTGCGGGCTTGGTAACCCGCGCCCCCGCCGCTGACCGAGGATTTGTTTCGGCCTTCGGTCTGTTGTTGGTTTGGGAGAACTCTCGCGCCTGCGCGACGGTCGGGGTGGGGCCGCGCACTGATAGAATGATGTGGATTTGGACGCCTGCTCGTGTTTTGGAAGTCAGCTTATCACGCGCCTGGGTGGACAGTTGGGTTTGGGAGCTGATTGCCCTGCCATCTCGCATGTGAGCGTGATGGGAATGGTACACGGTATTGCGGGTCGTAGACGTTGAATGCGATGGGTGGCAGGTGAGAGAGGGTTCGTTAATGGCGCCTTGTGGGTTTATTATTCGTTAATAATGATGACTTGATTGATACTGCTCCTACTCATCATCTCTGCACCACGTGTGCTTGATGTACATTATGTTGGCACTGTACTATGCCACTTGTATTATAATACGTAAAACAATATTGCTGAATCTGTGTGGCGTATTAACGTCACAAACTATTCCCTGCAACAATTGCTGAACAAATCTGGAATCGGACGCGCCATGTCAATCTGAAAGTCAAATGACACGTGGAGCGCGTAGAGTGAAATGGCAATAACAGCCTGAGAGCCAACGTTTTACTTCGTTCTGAATCTTTCCTCGTATTGATGCCTTTTCTCGTATCAAGCTCAAGGCCACGCAAAGTTTGTCCTGCGTGGAATCATATTTCTCTCCCAGAAGATGCTTATGAGCGCAGGTGTGAAGCCAAGAACAAAATCATGTTTTGGTTTCTCTCTATCCAAGTTCTTGATATGCTTAGGCCTTCTATGGATGGCGGAATTTTTTTTCTCGACTCCTATGGTTTTTTATGAGACAACGTTTAAGTGAAATGAAAAGGCTAGGCATATACAACTTCATTAATTACGAAGGCTCTTACTGCTGATGATGATTAAAAAAATTTTGGATCAAATTGGTCTATCAGAGCATCTTCAACAGACATCTTAAAAAATACTAACTCTCAAAACCTCTTTTAAGAGGAATTTAAAAACTTTAAGAAACGGATTTTCCCCTCCTTAAACAGTTATCCTAAAAGGTGCATAGTGTAAGAGGACTCATATTTCTTTTCCCTGTTTATTGGTAAATCTGAGAAAAAATTAAGGAGTTGTTAAAAATAGAAATTGATTTAAGATAACTGTTACAGTTGCTCATGATGTACGAGAGACGAGCCATATTTATGTTACGAAATAACTACATTTTCATGTGGCCATATTAATCAAATAAAAATACGGCAAGAGAATGACTTCTCTGCATATTTTGTGTCTCAGTCTGCAGACCCTACCCACCTTGACGTGCCACGTAAGACATGTGAGCGGATTAGAGCCTATTTAGATCTGGGTAATACACCTTCATAAATTCAGAGTCAAAATTGCATTTTGAGGTAGAGAGGGCTACATGATACACTTTGAATTACTCATAGTTAGTAGGTTGTGTCCATAAAAAGATATAGAGATTACCTTATGTCTACAAGTGTTAAGGATTAAAATAAAAGTTATATGTCCATATAAAGATATAGAGTATATTATGATGAAGAAACTCTTAATCAAGAGTATTTTTAATTATGAAATTAGTTAAGAGCTTATTGTTTCTGAACTGTAAAACTAACGTCCAAAAGATTTGAGTGAAAATGCGCTGTATCGTTAACTTGTTCTGTCTAATTCAGACGAGAGAGGTCACCATCACATCGGTTTGGAGCATAAAGTTCAGATCAGCGTTACGAAGATAGGCAAATTATGCTGCACTGCCAAGAGCGAATAGCTACAACATAAGATGCGGTTGCGCTACATATAATGGTTTTCTGATAAGCTCCCAGCTTTAATCATCCCCACCAACACAGAAGTAGCATGGGTGCATCAACAAATTTGAAAGACGAGTAGCACAAATTATTACAGTCACGATGCAGCCATGAAGGTGCAAGTATAGCTGAAGACGAGTAGCAAAAATTATTACAAGTCACGATGCAGACATGAAGGTGTACAGCTGAAATACGTACATACGAAGGTAGCCAGCACCGTACTACAATGGTCCGAAGACGGACCAAGCAACAGTGATTCCCAAGATACAGAAGTCTAGATCACATCTCTGATAACTGAGGGTGGACATCTTTGGCTTGAAAAAGACAGTCATATCCTGCACACCCTTCCGACGATAAGCCACCACCTTAACTCCTAGTTGTCCACTTAATTCCACAGAAACAATCTTTCTCGTAAGCTTAATAGTGTTATAGTCATGGAAAGCCATCGCTCTGCCTTCAGAATCAACAAGCACAATATCCTGATCAGGTATACTAGCTGTGTAGGCAGTGAGTCGTCCTGGGATACTTTTTGGCCATGACCCTTTAACAAGTTTAACCATTATAGAGGCCTCAACTGAATTCCTAATCAGAGCTTGTGTAAACTCAAGTTTGCTACGGATGCCATATAGAGGATTTGTAAATGGGTGTGGATGATCTGAATAAGAATAAGCATTTTTGGTATTCATCACACCAGCAACAAGCAATAGATCATTAGAAGACTCAGATTTGCCTTTTGCTTTCAGTTCAACTTCGAATCTAACTGGATCAAGTATCACAACTCCACGTGATGGGCCTTTTAACAGCAAAAATGGTTCCTGGAAGCAACAACATGGACTTATCACCCAATTTTCATTTTTTATTTGTGTATATATATATATATATATATATATATATATAAAATTGCGAGTGACATCTGGTTTATTCTTCAAACATAGCAAGGAAGCACAAAACATCCATTACCAATGGAAATAGTAACCTGAGTGTAGCAAGACAAAGCATAAGCCCTACAACTATAACAAAAAACAGCTAAAATAGGAGTGCAGCAAATGATACAAGCTAACAACTGACAAATTTTGGACCATTACTCAAACTTGATGTAAGTTTTAGGAGAACATGTAAATTACAAATATATATATGTACACATTCCCCTACTGGTTAGTTTGTTTCATAAATAACAGCAAAACTCAAGAATATATAATGAAAAAAAATGCATACACGACAAATAAATGTGTAACCGAATAAATAAAATGATAGGGTAAGAAAATAGTGTGATACATGTTGATGGTCTATGTATGGCCCATACCTCTTCAGTTATAATTTGGCAATTAGACCTATCTCGTTGGAACAGAAGGTTGCGTCTTGGATCTGTTGAGTCCCTAGTAGCAATAAAGCCATATACTTGCAGTGGCCAACAAAGATGATCTTCCTTTTTCAGCTGGACAATTTTGACAGAGAAAATCTGCAATGTATCATCCGGGCCAGCAGCAATTGGCATAGATCCAAATGTATAGCGCATGGGTGGTACAATAGCTACAATAATAAGGATTTAATTGATTAAAGGACGCATCTGAATAAATCTTGTTTACGCTCAAATCCGAGCCACTTTCAAATTAAGTAAAATAAAATGCTTAACCTCAATGAGAATTTAAGTTTTGCCACTCAGTACCCTTTGATTTCTTTGCTATTATTCAAATCGGAATAAAAAATTTGTGCAATTCACATAATAAAATTGATATATGCCAACAAAAGAAACAATATCGAGAATATTTAGTGCCAATTATGCAAAACAATATTTGAGCGATAACTCTGCGGAGCTCACTAATTCCGGTGGCAAAAATCCAAATTCCCATCATAACCCAAATATTATAGACAAAAGAGCACTAAACACGAAATCTACCCCAAAACTAGCATCCCGATACATCAAAACAATGAAAAGATGATTGAATTAGATTGGATTAGATTTAAGGATAAGATGGAATTAATTAGATTATCTTACTAGTATCCTCGAAGGAACCGTACGATTCGGCATAGGATTTTTCCCAGGCCCAACGGTGAACAGCGAGGCCGTCCTTGTCAAGCTTCTTCTTTGCGATTTCGAGCTCGGCAATTTTCCTCCTACACTCATCCTCATCCACCATCTTCATCAACCATTCACGGTGGGTAAGTTGTATCCTCGCCTCCTGATCTTTCCGCATCGACTTGGTCTCCATCCCCTCCATCCCACGCGCACGCAAATAGATCTAACCCGATTTTGAAACCTGGCCAACACAAGGAATTGTTTCGCATGCAGATTTCAAAATTCTTCAAATAGGATTGCGAGAGACAGCGAACCAATCCTAGAAAGAAGACGATGCCGGCCGATGACGTAGTGCAGTCCGGTGGAGGACGACGGCGACGCATGCAGCCGGCGCCGCAGTCAGGCAGTATTAGGGTTTGCTCCGTTGCGCTTTCTTTCCCGTAGCCCGATGCCGTCATGGACTTATAGGCTTTTTTTTTTTTTTGAGCGAATGGACTTATAGGCTTCTAATCGGCTTTACCCCGTTAGATCATGACCGTGGCGTGCTGGGGCCCAAAGGTTACGTGGGCCCTTATTAAACCTATTTGAGAAAATTTCTTTTTTGACATAATAATACTAGAATGGGAAAATATTCTTTTAACCTCATTAACGTATTGGTTTTCCTTACTCCAATTGAAATCGTTTGCTTTTTCTTCCTTGACAGTTTTGTATAATAATTTTATAGATTTGAACGACGGTTTTACTGATGAATTGCTTCAAAAATCAGTTTATGACATTTATCTTGCTCAAAAAAATCACTAAACTTTTTCTGATATCTAAAAAGGTTATGGGAAGAAACTTTGGTTATTGTGCTAGGTTTTGATTCATCTCCCAAATATTTATAAAAAAAAAATCTCTCGATAATTTCGTTTGTAGGGAAACCAATCCATTACAACATTTTATAAATGCAAACAAATTACGAAGATTTCAGTAAAATCATATTTTGATGTGATATTTACAACGGTGAAGTTCTTTACTTGCACTTATGTTGAAAGGATTGCATGTTTAAATTCGTGAAGATTATAAAATGCATGTTTGAATTCTCTAATATTTTCAACATAATTGCACATTGAGGACTTCATGCTTGTAAAGTTCACCTTAAAACATAATTTTGGGGATGTTTTCATATTTTTCGCGTGTCTCAAAAATGGTGAAATTCATTGTTTTCCATACAATGACTATGTCCAAAGTTTTTTTATAAACTTATTAGAGGTGAACTAAAACCTAGTCCAATAACAAATGTTTCTCTCCATTAGTTATAAAACATTTTAGTGATTATTGAGGCAAGATATGTCACAAACCAATTTCTAAAGGAATGGTCAGCAAAATCACCATCCAAAACTGTTTGAAGGAGGAAAAGCAAACGATTTTCAAAATTGAGTGAGACATCCTATCAGGTTTGTAATAGAGGGAGGAAAATTAAACTTAGGTATAAAAGTTGAAGAGGTAAAAAGAAATGACTTTTCTACTAGAATCGCTGAACATTGCTAAGCTAAAAAATGTTCACCTTTCAGCCAATCGAAGCCCAACACGTACCATGTGTTCTCAGTTACACCTGGACTCTAAATTTAACTTTGCCTCTCAGTTTATTCTCCATCTCAGGTGACTGAGATTCTGCAAATCTCTCAGTCACCGAACATTTAGGGGGTGCGGGTTGTCGGGAGTTCGACGGAGTGGTCGCCGACCTTAGAGGAAGGGTTTGTGGGTGGTGGGTCAGCCCGACGCAGGTGGTGGGAGAGACAGTGGCAGCGGAGGCGGCGGGCCGTGGAAGATGGCGGTTTGGCCAAGTCGGAGCGGGGGAGCGCGCCGTCGACGGGTTAGGGTAGCGGCGGCTGGAGAATTTAGCGTGGCAGCGGTCGGAGAATTTAGGGTGGCGGCGATGTAGACGGGCGGCACGGCGAGGCGGCGTGGCACCGTCAGCCGTAGGAGGTGGGGGCGGGTGGGGTTGGAGCGTGCGCGGTGGGCGCTGACGTCGTCGAACATGGCGACAGAGGCGTGGGAGGAGGCGGTGCGGCGGGGCTGCAGCCTTGCACTTCGTATCCATTGATCCCTCGCGCGAGGATCGGAAGGCACTCGACCGGATAGAAACATAGAGCAAACTAAAAAGTATATGCGGCATTGCCACGCTTCAAGTGGTAGCATAATTGTTTGTCATTGTTGTTTGCTCCCCTTACTTTTTTTACTATTTATTGTAATTGAGAACCATGTTGAGATGTGTTGTGGTTCAATTTATATGATTATGGGTAATTGACATTGGTTATATGGAGTTTGAATTTAAATGCGGGATTTTGAGGATTTCATTGAGCATTAGCATGAATATGTTTTTCACTAACCGGATTTGGAGATGGAGTTTGGAGAAAATAGAGGGGAAGGAAATGTTTTTTCTTATCTTATGATGTGTAGATAAATTGAGTCAACTTGACGGTCGACAATAAGAGGATCGGGCATAAGTTGAGAACTTGGGGCCGGACGATCGGGAGGCCGGGTGAGGTCAAGGGTGATCGACACCATACACATGGACAAGGCAAGAAGTACGAACGGTTTCACGGTTGAGCCTCAAAACCATGGGTATGATGAAGACAGCATGTTGAGCAAGTCAAGACGAAAGGGATGCCAGTCGCAAGTGACAAAGGGGCCCGATGGACAGGGATCGGGAGAGACTTGCCGGCGGTTAGGATCGCAAGACAAGGTGGCACACGTCAACATCGAAAGACATTCTTTGAGAAGCGTGTAAGGCGGTTTCCCGGTTTGGCCTCAAAACTTGTGGCAACGGGTGGTGGTGCACGTGGCATCATCGCGAAGCTTGCGTTGAAGCGAAGCAAAGTCGTGAAGGGCTCAATGGCGTTCGAGCGTCCAAGAAAAAGTTGAACCATTTTACCCCTGTGGTTAGTGAAAGTGTATATGTAACCAAGTGTGAGAGACCGTCCAATTTACATTCAAGTTTACCAAGTTGACTCGCGGCCCACGCATGGTATGCAAGAACTCAACCCGATAAAAGAGAATGTAAACCCGGCAGTCCCCCGACATGCTTCTCAAGCAATGCCCAAGATCCAAGCACGTCGGTAACAACAGTGATACATCACATAAGTCACATTAACTAATAATAACATTAATTTCAAATATTCTTCGAAACCAAGGTTCATCATAAGTCTTGAAACTAACAAATTAAAGTGCGGAAGCAATTTTATGAAGGATAACGGTCACAACAGTTGCAACGAGAAAACAGCAAAGGATTGCGATGCCCAGCCCACGGACATCGCAAATCACGGTCACTCGAATGTCTTGACTACGCCTCGCCCTCGCCGGCATCGGCGGGGACAAAGTAGCCGAAGACCAACTCATCCTCACCTGCAAAAACTGAAGCAACAAACGTTGAGTACGAAGGTACTCGCAAGTCTTACCCTGTTGTGGCAATTATATCCCGACTATAAGGATAATGCAATGAGCCAGTAGCAAGGTAAATAAGGTATAGGGATGGACTCGATTGCTTAAAGCTGACTAAGCAGATGTGAATAAGCATAAAGTAAAAAGACTCTAGGGCATGAACTCCTGCTAAAACCCATGACCATAAGTACCATGTAACCATAAACCTTATATACCATCAACCATATTCCATTTAAACCACATATACCATCTACCATATTCCAATTCCCAACATCTTATGTGTCAACTCTACGATATTATCCAAAGGACACTGAGCTTGATCATAACCGAGATCGTGGCGGATCCAAACCGATTTTTACACCCTACAGGGGAGTCCAACTGTACCCACATGACTGAGGACCATACGGCTCGTGCAACCCGCTAAAGTTACACAAGGGGGTACTCACGTCAACCTTTTTCACACTCGTGCCCACACGGTTGAAAAATCCACACGGTGCTGAGTACCACGGCCTCGTAGGCACACGTGAGTCCCTCGTCGAGTATCACGGCCTCACAGGCACACATGAATCCCTCGTTCCACACACCATGTAGTCATCGGCCAAATGTTGATACGCAGTGAGATACTCAGCTTGTCTTACCATTATATTCGACATGTGGTATGAACAGAAAGTGCTCAGGCCAAGAATAACACGGCCGGATCCTAGGTCAATCCAGACGGGGCCTACGGCACACAAGACCTCCACGTCTTGCTGCCACTCCTATTCCACCGTCCAGATTTCAGTTTCAACACTCTTCAACTTTTACCATCATATGAACTCGCCACGAGTCCATAAGTAACCAGGGTAAGTCCTATACATGCGAGTGGGACTTACCACTCGACTTCTACCGCTAATCTAAGCAGGGCTAAGCATTTCGTGACTCGAACCAAAGACACTCTACCCAGTTGACAAGGTGACGTAATCAATATCAAGGAGGGGTATATATGCTACAATAATAGATGTTCCCGATAGTACCACTATGCCTGACTTAATGCAGTCCTATACGTAAGCATTCATATCAATCATTAAATTGTTACTTAGGATAGCAATATGAGGTGCTTGCCTTCAACAACAGCGGTGGTGTTCTCTTCAGCAGCTTGATCAACCTCTGGTGCTTCTCCCACAGCAGCACCTGCATCACTCTCCGACGGATCGTACTCTATAAGGTAAAACACGATGGGGACGAGGGTCTCGATCTTCCTACAGGTTCTGATATTCAACGATTTGGGTGAAGTCGCGACACAAATGGATCCGGCTTTCGAACGGCACGTCCCGAACCCTGCAACCGCAGCACCATGTCTCCTCTGGTTATCACCCGCGCGAACACAGATGACCTCGCCGAGAAGGCTAATCCTTGCCTGCGAATCGAAGAACACAAGCAAGAACGAAGTGGAAAGCAACCAAATTTACAGATATAGATTAAACTCATAAGTTGGGGTCTCACAAACCGATGAAACGGCGAATCTATGTATACAGAAATAATCTAAGCAAAACCCCACCCTAATAGAGGGGGCGACAGCTGAATATAAAGGACTTGGGGACGTGCAAGTCCCCCTGGACGAAACCCTAATGGACTCTAACTCGATACAAGGCCATCCGGCCCAAAATCGGTGTCGCAGCACCCTGACAGATTCTGGACGGCTCACTGTTTTAGCGATTCCTGACGACTTCGAAGGAATTTGGATATGGGACCGGTCCCGTTGGAAAGATGGTCTCGACCTCTTTCCGTGAAGTGGTAGATCGCCTAAAATGGAGTCCGTATGCAATCTGGGCGTCCATTTTAGTGGAGACTGCTCTTGGACTCCGAATTGGATTCGAAGTCGACGTGGGCTAGGCCTCCGACTTGGCTTGGACGTCCTTGGCTGAATCCAACCTGGTCTTCCATCGTTCCTCTGACCTCTTCATAATTCCTAATCGTAATAACATCATTAGGTAGTAATCTATCCTTAAGAATTCGTAATGGAGTGCTAAGGAACGAGCTCACCTCTATATTAAGTTGACGGGCGCGAATTCTGGTGATTGGACCTTCATTTGTAGCAGCGGGAGAAGTATTGTGTGTATCCATGGTATGATGTCCTCATCATCCTCCCTCTCTTGATGCAGAGTTGTCCTCAACTCCAGATCATCCTCCTCTCCCAAATATGACGTCAAATCTGAAATGTTCAAAGAGGGACTAACCCCGAACTTGGATGGCAACTCAAGCTTATATGCGTTATCATTAATCTTCTCTAAAATTTTAAAAGAACCAGCAGCTTGAGGCATTAATTTAGACTTTCTCAAATCAGGAAATCTATCTTTTCTCAAGTGCAACCAAACAAAATCACCCGGTTCAAGTTTTAATCCTTTCCTATCTTTGCTACCAGCAATCCTATATTTTTCATTTATTTTTTCAAGTTTTTCTTAGTTTGAGCATGCAACTTAACAAGAAAATCAGCACGCTCCTAACATCAATTTACTCTCTCACTAGTAGGCAAAGGTAAAATATCAATAGGAGCATGAGGGTTGAAACCATATACTACCTGAAAAGGACTTACCTTTGTGGTGGAGTGTTCCGCTCGATTGTAAGCGAACTCCACATGGGACAAACATTCTTCCCATATCTTCAAATTATTCTTCAGAATTGCTCGCAACATGGTGGATAAGATGCGGTTCACTACCTCCGTTTGGCCATCAGTTTGTGGGTGACAGGTTGTAGAAAACAGAAGCTTGGTACCCAGCTTATTCCATAAAGTGCGCCAAAAACGACTCAAGAACTTAGCATCACTGACAACGACCCCGCCCAGAAAACCTCGTCTCGGGACGGATCCGGTCAGTCGTTGAGCCAGGATCCTGTTGGGCAACGCTCGACGAAGCGAGCGTACACACGATACAACACAGGCAGGGATAAACAGCAATAATTTACAAGGAGAGGAGGTTTTTAATACAACATTACTCCATAAATTTAAAGTTAGGTCTTACAATGATTCAGAGTACGCAATAGTTTTGAAACAAAACAGTGGAAGACTTGAACGATTACAAACTCCGACACTCAGACTTAAGCAAAAGCACGCGCCGTGCCCAAGGGCGTCATGCTACTAGCCACTTCAACAATTCACTGCGGCGACTTGCACAACTCCCACTGGAGGTTCCCGAACTCGGGGAGAGGCTCCTCCCAAAGAAAGGTACCTGCTTGGTCCTGCATGACGGCGCCTGAAAACCATAAAACGCTAACGCATGAGCTTCTAAGAAGCTCAACAAGACTTACCCGTCAACGTGGCTGACTACAGCCGACTCCTAGACATGCTGGCTGACTTGGGTCGGTTTACTTGCAAAAGGACTCGCAAGCCTATACTACTCTTGTTAAATTTTAGCACCGGATTAAGTGATTAAAAAAATAAATTTAGTTAGCACTGAGCCAAGCAAACATAACAGGAGTAATAATAGCAAGGTAATCATTATGTTCATTCTCATTGTGTCTCAACCTATTTACTAGAATGTGACAGAGAGTTCAAGTAAGCTCATAGCTGAGAGCGACAGCGAGTCGAACCGATTTTTATACCTCTGCAAGGTTAACCTAATCGTACGACACGTGCGTGTCCCAGACTCGCACGTGGCAACCGTTCACACCAGCTCCTGTAACGTCAATTCCCTCCTACGCCTGCCTTAGCAGCCTCGCGTCCCACCAGACAACACGTCCCAGACGGTTTCTGTGGAGTTCCCACGCTGCCCACCCCAGATCTCCTCCTAGTCAGACACCGTAGGGCAGGTTCAACGTTGCAATCAATATGCTACGTAAGTTTACCGGGGCCCATAACACCCAGCATACGATTAGTACATTCAATACTTGCCCAGCTGTGCCACACGGATCAGACCAGACTACGGTCACCCTGGTCCCGGACCAGTTGCCGACCTACTGGTACCTAGTCTGACCCTCAATCTTTTATCTTTCTTACTCATTGACAATCATGTGGCACATCTCATGAAATAGTTTCATTCAATATCCTACTACTCGCGAGCCGCGTCCACTCTGCCGACTTCTACCGGCAATTATCTGCTAAGCATAGCATACTAAGGGTATCTATACAAGCTACCGTTAGGGTTTCCTATGAGAAACAAATGCAACTATGGTTTTAATCAACTCGTAGCACTTAATACACAAACAAGACACACTGAGTTGTAAAATCAAAATTTTAAACAGCGGTTGTGCACCGGGGCTTGCCTGGTTCTTCTGAGCTGACGATGACTTCTTCGGCTGGGGTCGAGGAACTCGGATCTGCAGCTACCTCGTGAGCGTCAGAATCTACATGGTGTAGTAGGATTATGATAAGTTCAATGAAAAAGAAACTTATTGTTATTATCAATAGTAATCTAGGGTTTAGATTGGCGACGCATAGGGTTAACCCTAATTACTCAACGCCGTCGATTAAATTCAATTTTTAATCTATGAATGATGTTTAAAGAAATCTATTCAACTCTCATGAGGTGATTTTTAATTGGCATGTTTAACAACTTCAACTTTAGTTAAGTTAATTCGACTCTTTTCATCGGTTAAAACATTATTTAATTCCTTCGGCTATTAAACTAGGGTTAAAATAAAAATTTTAATTCTTCCTCAAGATTGTGTTTAGTTGGTAGCACTCCCTGGAATAAGCATTTTGGGCTTTGGGTGGGGCCTACATGAATTTTCTATATTTTATAAAAATTCATCAAATTTCCTTTTTAAATCTTATAAAATCAGAAAGCACTAGTAAACCTTAGAATAAAATTATGAAATTTTATGTGGCCATTGCTGAGCACCAGATCTAAAACTTTGCTTTTGGGTCTGATCCTTTTAAATAACTTTTACAATGCATTTTAGAAAATAGTATTTTAACTAGGCAGATTGAAGTAATTCAGTAGGTCTACATACAATTTCATGGTCCTAAAATCTTCATAAAATTCTAGGAGGTGTGTATGGCCATGGTGTATTTGTGGATCAAAGATCAGCCCTAGAATTGCTCTAGAATTCAACTTAAAATTCAAAAACAGAATAGAGTTTTTTAATTAATTCTGCAAATTTTTGTACAATTTCTAAAAAGTGCTTTAATAGAAAATTAGTCCAGTGTTCAAGGATTCAATTAAAATTAGGTTTGGTATTTTTTGATTTTTCCATGGTTTGTTACATGCCTAACAATCTCGGGCTAATTAAAAGAAATTAGGAAATTCAATAGAATAGTAGACTGAAAACAGGGGACACGGCAGCGGCGGTTGCTCCGGTGAGCTCCTCGCCGGAGAAGAGGGCTAGGGCAAGAACCAAGGTGTCGTGGAGCTTCACCTCGACTCACTGCACTGATTTGTGGAGGATGGAGGCCACGGTGAAGAGTGAAACAGGGTCGGCGACGTGGAGGTCGAGGTGGCGACAATGGCGGTCGACGGGGCGGCACACGGCGTTCTTCTCCGACGACGGTCACCTGTGGCCGGATTCATGTCAAAAGGTTGCGCAAGGACGAGAGCTAACAGCCGGCAAGAGGAATTGGAGAATCGTTGTACCGTCACGAGGAATTTCACGAGATCGTGGCCGCCGGCGTTGCTCTTCGGCCGAGGGGAGGGTGGGGACGTTCTGGTGAAACCAGTGCACCGCCGGCGGGCTTGGTGATCGGAGAGCTTCAGGGGATGGAGGGGAGTCTCTCGGGCATGGTGGCGAGGTTTGGAGACGGCCGGTGTGAGGTGTCGACGTGGAGGTGGAGGGCGGCGGCAATGGTGGCGGCGCTCTGAGCAGAGAGGAGGGGAGGTCTCGCGCGAGGTGAAGGAAAAAGGAAGAGTGGGGGGGGGGGTGCACCGTTTTAAAGGGGGCTCGACGTAGGGGTTAGAGGGGCATTAGGGGTATGGCCGGCATGGCCGGCCATGCCGGGCGGCGCTCGGGCGGCGCGCGCCGGGGAAAAACAGGGGGGGCGGCAGAGAGAGAGAGAGAGAGAGAGAGAGAGAGAGTGAGTGAGTGAGTGAGTGAGTGAGTGAGGGCTGCGGGAGAGGGAGGAGGAAGGAACAGAAGAGAGCGAGGGAACGCGGGCGATTGAATGCAGCGACGTGCGGAGTGAAGCCGGCGAAAGCCGTGTCGGGCGGGCGGTCGGTCGGGCGGCGGTACTGTAGCCCGCCCGACAATAGCTATTTCAATTTCTTTCCTTATTCATTTAATCGAGCTGGAATGCAATTCAATTAAAAGATATACTTCCCGAGCTCAAACATTTTGAGAATTTTTGTGTAGGCTCAGGGATTTATTTGGGGCACTTTTCATTTAGGGTTTAAGTCATGATTTGGTCTCTAAAAATTCTTGAATTTCTAAGCTGATTATAGCTCGTGTGAATTTTTAAGAGGTCTAAATCCTTTCCAAAAATCTTGAATAATTTCCCAAAATTATATTTTAAAGTGTACTTAATTGTTATGTAAAAATATGGGTAGGGTTCTGTGGAAATTTTGATGGTCAAGAGTTAGGGTTTGGATTTCTTCCTGTTAACGAGATTTCGACACTACTAATTGAGATTTTTCCCGGACTTTGCTATAGTGTTCTGTTGTTTGCCAAACTTTTCTTAGTGTCCCTTTAAAGCATTTTAAACAATATTCCTTTTTATTTCCAAGATTGAATCTGCTTTAAAGTGAGTGAAATTATGGATTAGGGTTTACAGTTGTCGATTTTGCCCTGGTGACACCTGGGGTGTCACAATCACGATCTGAAATAATAGTAGAAGGAACACCATGCAAACAAACTATCTCTTTAAAAAAGAGGTCAGTAATATGAATAGCATCATCGGTTTTATGACATGGAATAAAGTGTGTCATTTTAGAAAAACGATCCACAACAACAAAAACACTGTCCCTCCCCCTCTTAGTCCTAGGCAGTCCTAAAACAAAATCCATAGAAATATTTGCCCAAGGAATAGAAGGAACAGGAAGAGGCATGTATAAACCATGAGAATTCAAACGAGACTTAGCTTTTTGACAAATAGTGCAGCGAGCAACAAACCTCTCGACGTCTCGTCTCATCTTTGGCCAAAAGAAGTGTGTGGCCAAAATATCCTCCGTCTTCTTAGCACCAAAATGTCCCATCAACCCGCCTCCATGCGCCTCCTGCAACAACAAAAGACGAACGGATCCAACTGGAATGCATAGGCGGTTAGCTCTAAACAGAAACCCAACATTCAACACATATTTGTTCCATGAATGGCCCTCGTTACAATGCAGCAACACATCTTTAAAATCATCATCCAAAACATATTGTTGTTTAATGGATTCAAGGTCAAAAATGCGACAATCAAGCTGGGACAGCATGGTATATCGTCTAGATAAAGCATCAGCAACAACATTATCCTTCCCTTTTTTGTGTTTGATAACATAAGGAAAAGATTCAATAAATTCTACCCACTTAGCATGTCTACGATTCAGATTTATTTGACTACGAATATGCTTAAGTGACTCATGATCAGAATGGATATCAAATTCTTTAGGCCATAAATAATGTTGCCACGATTGTAAAGAACGAACAAGAGCATATAATTCTTTATCATACGTGGAATAATTAAGAGAAGGATCATTTAACTTCTCACTAAAATATGCAACAGGTTTTCCTTCCTGCATCAAGACACCACCAATTCTAATTCTACTAGCATCACATTCAAGCTCAAAAGTCTTACCAAAATCTGGAAGTTGGAGCAACGGTGCATGTGTAAGCTTGTCCTTTAAAAGAGAAAAGGACTCTTCCTATGATGGCCCCCAATGGAAGACAACGCCCTTCTTTGTCAACTCAATCAGTGGTGTCGCGATGGTGCTGAATTCCTTAATAAAACGGCGATAAAATCCCGCTAGACCATGAAAACTCCGCACGTGCGAAACCGTTGTGGGCGTAGGCCAGCTATCAATCGCCTCCACCTTAGCCTTATCAACCTCAATGCCCTGTGAAGTCACAACATAGCCAAGAAAAGAGACTCGATCGGTGCAAAAGGTGCACTTGTCGAGGTTACCAAACAAACGTGCATCACGTAAAGCATATAAAACAGCACGTAGATGATCCATATTTTCAGCCATAGACTTATTATAAATCAAGATATCATCAAAGTAAACCACCACAAATTTACCAATGAATGAACGTAAAACTTCATGCATTAATCTCATGAAAGTGCTAGGTGCATTAGTTAAACCAAAAGACATGACTAACCACTCATACAAACCAAATTTAGTTTTAAATGCAGTTTTCCATTCATCACCGAGCTTCATTCTAATCTAGTGGTAACCACTATGCAAGTCAATTTTAGTGAAAACTATAGCACCACACAATTCATCAAGCATGTTGTCTAGCCTAGGAATAGGATGACGATACTGTATAGTAATGTTGTTTATGGCTCTACAATCTACACACATACGCCATGATCATCTTTCTTAGGAACCAAAAGAACAGGAACAGCACAAGAACTAAGACTCTCACGTACATACCCGCGTTCCAAAAGATCTTGGACTTGTCGTTGAATTTCCTTAGTCTTCTCAGGGTTGGTTCGCTACGCCGCATGGTTTGGCAAGCTCGTACCAGGAATCAGATCAATCTGATGCTCAATCCCACGAATGGGTGGCAGTCCTGGCGGTATCTCATCAGGAAAAACATCTCGAAACTCCTGCGAAAGGTTAGTAACCGCAGGTGGCAATGTGCAAGGCAAATTATCAATAGAAAATAAAGCATCCTTGCACACTAAAGCATAGCATACAGCAGTACCATCATAAATTTCAGCAAGGTCAGTTTTTGTAGCAAGCATTATAGAAGCTTTCAAAGTTATATCTTGCTGAATTTCAGGTTTAGCATGAGATTGTTGTTTAGCATTAGCAGCCCTCTCCCTATCAGATGCAATGATTGCAGCAGGTGTCACAGGTAACAAAGTAATTTTCTTTCCTTTATGCATAAAAGTGTATTTGTTACTATGACCATGGTACAAAGCATCATTATCATGTTCCCAAGGACGACCCAATAAAAGAGAGCATGCTTGCATAGGAACAACATCATAATTTACAAAATCAACATAAGCACCAAGGAAAAAAGGAACGCGACAAGATTGTGTTACCTTAGCTTTTTCTGAGTCATTCAACCACTGAATATGGTATGGATGTGGATGTGGTCGTGTTGTCAAGCCAAGCTTCTTGACCAGATCTGAGCCCACCAACTTGTTGCAGCTGCCCCTATCAATAATCACCCGTGCTCGTCTATTCTTGATCACGAACTCAATCTGAAACAAGTTATGGCGTTGGAGCTGGTCAGGTTGAGTTACCTGAGTACTGAGGACCCGCTGGACAACGATGGCTCGGAAGGTAGTGTCGGCGCTGCCGAGGACTAAGGAGTCCGCAGCACCGTCCGCAGCAGCAGCAACATCATCATGATCATCGTCATCTTCTATGTCGGAGGTGCTCGCATAACCTCCATCTTCAGTGGCAATGTAGGCTTGTTTGCTTGGGCAGTCACGCTGAACGTGCCCAAGTCCAAGGCAGCGATGACACTGAATGTCAGTCATGTGACCAGTGGATGTAGTGGATGGTTGATTCTTCACTGGACCCTGCACAGAGGATTTAGAAAAATCCGCAGGGCGTGACAAGGGAGGCGTTGCTGTGGTGGACGGTCGCTTGCTGGCTGATACAGGAGGTGGACGAAAGCTTGACGAGGACCGTGTTGCTCCCGTAGATGTAGACGTACTAGGCGTGAAGGAGCGACTGGTTCTTGTCTTTGCTGCTTCCTGTCTTCCCTGCAATTCCTTCTCTGCAAGCATAGCTATGTGGAATAACTCGTTAACATTGTTAAAGGTTTTATAATCAACAATATCCTGAATTTCACGTCTCAATCCGCCGTAAAAACGATAAATTTTATCCTTATTATCCTCAACTACCCCACAACGCATCATGCCCTTCTGTAGCTCAGCATAATGATCCTGGACGGAATTACTACCTTGCTCTAAGTCAACCAATGAGCATGCAGAGCACCTTCGGACAGTTCTCCAAAGACTCAGAGATCATCAGCTCTACGCCAAGTTCAGCAAGTTCGAATTCTGGATTGAGCGTGTTCAGTTTCTGGGTCATGTTGTGTCCGTGGAAGGTATTTCTGTTGATCCAGGAAAGGTTCAAGATGTTGTTAATTGGAAAGCACCCACAACAGTCCACAAGGTGCGAAGTTTCTTGGGATTAGCGGGATATTATCGTCGCTTCATTCCCAACTTCTCCAAGATTGCCAGGCCTATTACAGACCTACTCAAGAAGGATCAGAAGTTCAAGTGGACAGAAAAGTGCGAAGAAGCCTTTCAGACTTTGAAGAAGCACTTGACCACAGCACCAGTACTCGCCCAACCGGACTTAAGTAAACCCTTCGACGTGTATTGTGATGCGTCGGACACTGGACTTGGTTGTGTGTTAATGCAAGAAGGACGGGTAATTGCTTATGCTTCCAGACAACTCCGTAAGCATGAGTTGAATTACCCCACACACGACTTGGAATTGGCAGCCGTAGTATTGGCTCTGAAGGTGTGGAGGCATTACTTATTGGGAAACTTGGTACACCTCTACACCGACCACAAGAGTCTCAAGTACATCTTCACCCAGAACGAGTTGAACATGAGGCAACGAAGATGGCTAGAGTTAATCAAGGATTATGAGATAGAGATCCACTATCATCCGGGCAAGGCTAATGTGGTTGCAGACGCGTTGAGCAGAAACGCCCATTGCCACTACTTGGATCAGGGAGTTGCAACCGAAGAACTAGAGCCAGCCGTAAGGATTCTACCCCACGGAGCACTCTACAACCTCGCCTTAGTACCAACACTTAGAGATGAGGTGGTCAAGGCCCAGAAGCTTGATAAGGGCATGGAGAAGATCAGATTAGGAGTGCAAGAAAAGAAGATATAGTGCTTCCGTGAGGACGAAGAAGGAGTTTTGTGGTTCAAAAACAGGCTGGTAGTGCCGAAGGATCACGAGCTCCGAAGGAAGATCATGGATGAAGCTCATTTATCCAAGTACTCAATTCACCCTGGCAGTAACAAGATGTATCAGGACCTGCGAAAGAAGTTTTGGTGGACAAGGATGAAGAGAGAAATCGCTCGATATGTGGCGGAATGTGACACCTGCCGCAGAGTAAAGGCCGACCATCTGAAAGGCGCAGGGTGGTCGCAACCTTTGAGCGTTCCGTCATGGAAGTGGGAAGACATAAGTATGGACTTTATTGTTGGACTGCCCATGACAGCTCAAAAGTTGGATTCAATTTGGGTCATAGTGGATCGCTTGACAAAGTTCGCTCATTTCTTACCTGTCAGTACCAACTATAAAATGAAGAAGTACGCAGAACTATACATTGACCGGATAGTCTGTTTACATGGAGTGCCGAAGACAATCATCTCCGACCGGGGTACCCAGTTCACCGGTCGATTTTGGAAACAACTCCACGAGTCACTAGGAATCAGGCTCATCCACAGCTCGGCCTACCACCCTCAGACTGATGGTCAGACGGAAAGAGTGAACCAAATACTTGAAGACATGCTCCGAGCTTGTGTTTTGGAGTACGGAAAAGGATGGGACACTTATCTGTCATTGGCGGAGTTCTCATACAACAACAGCTACCAAGCCAGCATCCAGATGTCCCCTTTCGAAGCACTTTACGGCCGTAGTTGCAGAACCTCACTCAACTGGTCAGAAGCAGGCGAAAGAATCATATTGGGCCCAGACCTAGTACAACAGGCTGAAGAGAAAGTACGGGTTATACAAGCCAATCTGAAGCCCCTAGGTACCTATGACTATCCTAACCCTCTCCTTAAATCTCGGGACGCGATTTCTTTTAGGGGGGAGGGCTGTGACACCCCAGGTGTCACCAGGGCAAAGTCGACAACTGTAAACCCTAATCCATAATTTCACTCACTTTAAAGCAGATTCAATCTTGGAAATAAAAAGGAATATTGTTTAAAATGCTATAAAGGGACACTAAGAAAAATTTGACAAACAACAGAACCCTATAGCAATGTCCAGGAAAAATCTCAATCAGCAGGGTCGAAATCTCGTTAACAGGAAGAAACCCAAACCCTAACTCTTGATCATCAAAATTTCCACAAAACCCTAGCTATATTTTTACATAACAATTAAGTACACTTAAAAAAAGAATTTTGGGAAATTATTCAAGATTTTTGGAAAGGATTTAGACCTCTTAAAAATTCACACAAGCTATAATCAATTTAGAAATTCAAGAATTTTTAGAGACCAAATCATGAATAGAACCTTAAAAGAAAAGTGTTCCAAATAAATTCCTGGGCATGCACAAAAATTTTCAAAAATGTTTGAGCTAGGGAAGTGTGTCTTCTAAATCGAATTGCATTCCAGCTAAAATAATTAAAAAAAATAAAATAAAACCGCTGTTGCCGGGCGGGCAACAGTGCCCCACCCGCCCGACAAAGCGGCGAGCGGGCAGGGAGCAGCCGCCTGGCCGACACGGCCATTCCTCCGCACGCCGTGCCTCTTCAATTCGCGGCCGCCGCTCGCTCCTACTCCCCCTCACTCTCTCTCTATCTCTCTCTCCCTCTCTAGCCCTCTCCCTCGCTCTTCTCCTCTGCCGAGCGCCGCCCGACCGCACCAGTGCGCCGCCCGCCTTGCCGCCATGCCCCTCTGATGCCTCCCCTGCTTCCTCCCCGGCTCTCCTATAAAATCGGTGCACCTCCTCCTCCTTTTCCCCCCTTGCTCTTTCTTCATCGCGCGGCGCCCAGTTTCTCTTCCTCCTCCACTGCTCCCGGCCGCCGCCCGTCATAGCCGAAGGTGCCTCTTGGTGAACGCCACCTTTCGGCCATCCTCCATTCCAATTTCCTCAACCAATCACACTCTCCCGCTCCCGTGTAGCTCAGAGCACTCCCCAATTCTCGGAATCAAGCTCCCATCGCCGTAATTTTACTCGGTGCACCGCCGCCCCACTACTGCCGCAATCGGGCTCCCGTCGACAGCATGCCACGGTGAGAAACCTTCACCATTCTCCTCTTGCCGCTCTTCCCCATCTCGCCTAGTTGCTATAGAAACAAACCCTAGCCTCTGCCGTGCCGTGCCGCGACGCCGCGAGGCCGCCGGAGCAAGCTCCCGAGGGGGTCACCGCCGCGCCCTAGAATTCCTTGCACCCCGCCGGCCGTTGTTCTATCTCTGGGACTCCCCACACCTTGTAGAACGATTCCCCCCACTTCCCCCTCGCCGGCGACGCCCCGGCCGCCTGCAATTTCTCCCCGGAGTCCTCGCCGGACTCGGCCGGAGCCGCCCCTGTCCTCTGCCGCCACTGTTCCATTAAAATTCCATTTCTCTATTTTCTGTCCTGTCTTGTAAAATCCTTAACAAATCACAGAAAAATCTAAAAATGCCAAACCAAAATTTGTTAGAACCCTCGTGGAAAGGACTAATTTTCTGTTAAAGCACAAAATCTGCAGAATTAATTAGAAAACTCCTTTCTATTTTTGAATTTTAAATTGCAATCTATAGCAATACTAGGGCTAACCTTTGATCCACAAGTACATCATGGTACTACACACCCTCTGGAATTTTATGAAGATTTTAGGAACACGAAATGGCATCTAACCCTATTAAATAACTTCAATCTGCCTAGTTTAAATACCATTTTCTAAAGTACATTGTAAAAGTCATTTATAAGGTTAGACCCAAAAGCAAAGTTTCAGATTTGATGCTCAGGATTGCCCACATAAAATTTCATAATTTTATTCTGAGGTTTACTAGTGCTTTCTGATTTTATAATATTTAAAAACAGGAACATTGATGAATTTTTATAAAATATAGAAAATTCATCTAGGCCCCACCCAAAGCCCAAAATGCTTATTCCAGGGAGTGCTACCAACTAAAAATAATCTTGAGGAAGATTTAAAATTTCCATTTTAACCCTAGTTTAATAGCCGAAGGAATTAAATAATATTTAACCGATGAAAAGTGTCGAATTAACTTAACTAAAGTTGAAGTTGTTAAACACGCCAACTAAAAGTCACCTCATGAGAATTGAAGAGATTTCTTTAAACATCATTCACAGATTAAGAATTGAATTTAATCGACGGCGTCGAGCAATTAAGGTTAACCCTAATTCTAAGCGTCGCCAAATCTAAACCCTAGATTACTATTGATAATAACAATAAGTTTCTTTTTCATTGAACTTATCATAATCCTGCTGCATCATGTAGATTCTGAAGCGCACGAAGTAGCTGTCGATCCAGTTGCCTCGCCCCCAGCAGAAGAAGTCTACAACTCCGGAGAACCAGGCAAGCCCCGGTGCACAACCGCTGTTTAAAATTTTGCTTTTACAACTTAGTGTGTCTTGTTTGTGCATAAGTGCTAGGAGTTGATTGAAACCATAGTTGCATTTGTTTTCCATAGGAAACCCTGACGGTAGCTTGTATAGATACCCTTAGCATGCTATGCTTAGCAGATAGTTGCCAGTAGGAGTCGAGCAGAGTGGACGCTGCTCGCGAGTAGTAGGATATTGAATGAAAATATTTCATGAGATGTGCCACACGATTGTCAATGAGTAAGAAAGATAAAAGATCGAGGGTCAGACTGGGTACCAGTAGGTCGGCGACTGGTCCGGGACCAGGGTGACCGTAGTCTGGTCTGATCCGTGTGGCACAGCTGGGCAAGTATTGAATGTACTAATCGTATGCTGGGTGTTATGGGCCCCGGTAAACCTACGTAGCCTAGTGATTGCAACGTCGAACCTGCCCTACGGTGTCTGACTAGGAGGAGATCTGGGGTGGGCAGCGTGGGAACTCCACAGAAACCGTCTGGGACGTGTTGTCTGGTGGGACGCGGCGCTGCTAAGGCAGGCGTAGGAGGGAATTGACGTTGCAGGAGCTGGTGTGAACGGTTGCCACGTGCGAGTTTGGGACACGCACGTGTCGTACGATTAGGTTAACCTTGCAGAGGTATAAAAATCGGTTCGAATCGCTGTCGCTCTCAGCTATGAGCTTACTTGAACTCTCTGTCACATTTTAACAAATAGGTTGATACCACAATGAGAATGAATCATGAATATTACTAATGCTGTTGTTACTCCTGTTATGTTTGCTTAGTTTAGTGCTAATTAAATTTATTTTTTTTAATCACTTAAGCTGTGCTAAAATTTGACAAGAGTAGTATAGGCTTGCGAGTCCTTTTGCAAGTAAACCCACCCGAGTCAGCCAGCATGTCTAGGAGTCGGCTGTAGTCAGCCACGTTGACGGGTAAGTCTTGCTGAGCTTCTTAGAAGCTCACGCGTTAGCGTTTTGTGGTTTTCAGGCGCCGTCATACAGGACCTAGCTGGTAGCTTCCATTGGGAGGAGACTCTCCCCGAGTTCAGGAACTTCCAGTGGGAGTTGTGCGAGTCGCCGCAGTGAATTGTTGAAGTGGCTAGTAGCATGACGCCCGTGGGCACGGCGCGTGCTTTTGCTAAAGTCCGAGTGTCGGAGTTGTAATCGTTCAAGTCTTCCGCTGTTATCGTTTTCAAAACTTTTGCGTACTCTGAAACCATGTAATGTTCAACTTCAAATTTATGAACCAGTGATGTATTAAGTTCTCTCTTCTTGTAAATTATTGCTGTTTATCCCTGCCCGTGTTGTATCGTGTGTACGTTCGCTTCGCCGAGCGTTGCCCAACAGGATCTTGGCTCAACGACTGTACGGATCCGTCCCGAGATGGGGTTTTCTGGGCGGGTCGTGTCACGAGCAGCGTCCACTCTGCTCGACTTCTACCGGTAATTATCTGCTAAGCATAGCATACTAAGGGTATCTATACCAACTACCGTCAAGGTTTCCTATGAGAAACAATGCAACTATGGTTTCAATCTACTCCTAGCACTTAATGCACAAACAAGACACACTGAGTTATAAAAGAAAAATTTTAAACAACGGTTGTGCACCGGGGCTTGCCTGGTTCTCCAGCGTTGTTGAAGACTTCTTCTGCGGAGGTCGAGGCAACTGGATCTGCAGCTACTTCGTGCGCTTCAGGATCTACATGATGCAGTATGATTAAGATAATTTAATTGGACAACTCTAGGGTCTCGATCGACGATACCTAGAATTAGGGTTAACCCTAATTACTCGACGCCGTCGACTTGTTTCAATTCTTGATCTGTGAATGATGTTTCAGAGAATTTTTATCTATTCAAATTTTTCATGAGGAGACTTTTAGTTGGCATGTTCGACAACTTCAACTTTAGTTAAGGTTAATTCGACATTTTTCATCGGTTAAACATTATTTAATTTCTTCGACTATTAACCTAGGGTTAAAATGAAAATTTTAATTCTTCTTCAAGATTATTTTTAGTTGATAGAACTCTCTGAAGTAAGAATTTTGAGCTTTGGTTGGGGCCTAGATGAATTTTCTATATTTTATAAAAATTCATCAAAGTTCCTATTATTGAATATTATAAAAGCACTAGTAAACCTTAGAATAAAATTATGAAATTTTATGTGGGCATTCATGAGCGCCAAATCTACAACTTTGCTTTTGGGTCTAATCCTTTTAAATGAATTTTACAATGCAATTTAGAAAATAGTTCTTTAACTAGGCAGATTGAAGTAATTCAATAGGGTTACATGCAACTTCTTGGTTCTCAAATCCTCATAAAATTCCAGAGGGTTTTTTTGGCCATGGTATATTTGTGGATCAAATATTAGCCCTAGCATTGCTCTAGAATCCAAATTAAAATTCAAAAACAGAAAGGAGTGTTCTAATTAATTCTGCAAATTTATGGACATTTTCAAAAGAGTGCTTTAACAGAAAATTAGTAACTATCATGAGGTTTCTAACAAATTTAGATTTGCCATTTTTGGGTTTTTCTATGAATTCCTATGGATTTTACAAAACAGAGCAATAATCTAGAAAATAAATAGGAAAAAGAAAAACAGGGGATTGCGCCGGCGAGCAATTGCCGGCGACCACCCCATCGCCGGCGGTGAGACCTTGAATTTTCACGGTCCACTCGACATGGCAAAGTCCGGCAACATGACGCTCATCGAGGTTTTGGCCGAGAAAGTGGTGCTCACCGTAGAGGGTCTCGGTGGCGACGGCGAGGTCAAAATTTCGGTGAATGGAGCTTGATTCCGGAGAGGGAAAGGTGCGGTGAGCTTCACGGGGGAGAGAGGAAGGGATTAGTCAAGGAACATGGGGTGGAGGATGGCCGGAAAATGGCGTCGGCGGCGGCCGGGGCAACGGAGAAGAAGAACCTTGCGCGTGGGGAAGAGAAATGGAAGAAAGGGGGAGTTGGGGAGGGAAATGCGCCACTTATAGCCTTGGATTGGGGGGAGAAAGGGGAGGTGGAGGAGGATTGCGCGCCATTTATAGGAGCTCTGGAGCGGGAGGAGGACAGTGGGAGCAGCGCAGCGTGGCCGGCATGGCCGCCATGGCCGCTCGGGCGGCGCGCGTGTCGTGTGGGGAGGAAAAATGGAGAGAGAGGAAGAGGGAGAGAGGAGGGAGAAGGAGAGGGAGGGAGGGAGGCGGCGAGTTAATGGAGTCATGCGCCTGCTTGCCCGTGTCGGCCGGGTATGGCGTAGCCGCCTGTGGCGGGCGCCGGCACTGTGCCGCCCCCGCCGGTTCAAAAAATTTTTTTTACTTAAAGTTTGAAAGGAATTTCCATTGAATGACACAATTCTCGAGCTCAAACATTTTTGAGAATTTTTGTACAAGATTAGGAATGTATTTGGAGAATTTTTTATTTAGGGTTCAAGTCATGATTTGGCTTCCAAAAATTCTTGAATTTCCAAGGTGATTTCTGCTTGGGTGAATTTTTAAGAGGTCTAAATCCTTTCCAAAAATTCTGAATAAATTCCCAAATTTCTATTTTGAAGTGTATTTAATTGTTATGTAAAAATATGGCTAGGGACTCCCAGCCCGCGCTCGTGGAAGTGGACAAAGGACACCACGTACCCATCCGCCGGCGCGCGGGCACCTCCTCGTTGCCCGGGAGCAACCACTCCCTCGCCTCCGTCCGGGCAACGAGAATGCCACGGCTAGCCAAGCCCTCAAGACGCATCCTCCGGATGTCGGATTTCTACCAAGAGGCCATGGAGGACGAGCAAGGAACGCGGGAAGAATGCAAAGAAGCGAAACGCGCGAGCGCGGAAGGATGGAAGGCGAAGAACTAAAGAGTGTGATATGGCGCGGGAGGCAAAGGGACGCGAGTGACGAATGCAGCGAACGAGCATGCAAGGTGCGTACTTATACCTTTCACCTGCCTGGCGCTCCTCTCGCTGCAAGCAGGGCCCGCCTCGTCATCTCGCCCGGTGCGGGCGCCGCTCCGCCTTCCCGGATTCCTCTCGCACCGCTCACTGCAACTGGACCCGCGTAACCGCCTCACACAGTGCGGGAAGTATCCTGCCCTCTTGGGGTCACTCCCAAACCGCCACAGGTGAGGCCCGCCTAGCCAGCCTGCCCCGCGCGGATGTGACTCCGTCCTTTCGACTTCCTCTCACCCCGCTCACTACCAAAAGGCCCTCTCAACCGCCGCGCGCAGCGCGGGAAGCTTCCTGCCCGCTTGGCGTTTTCTTTCCGTCCCTGCAGACGGGGCCCGCACCGCCGCCTCGCGCAGAGCGGCACTTACCCCCGCCCACGCGGCGCCTACCGCCAGTCACTACAGGCGGGGCCTACGTGGCCGTCCGCTCGGCGGGATCGAGCGCACGCGCGCGTGTACTCATAACCCGCGAAGACTAAAATCCCTGCCGCACGTCCCGTCGCGACAGACGCCTCTGCTACGCCCCTGCCGCAAAATAAATTTTGGCAAGCAGGGGCTTTGGGCTGAAATATGCCCGGACGGCCCAAAGAGTTTGAAGGCTGGCCCAACAAACGGGTTCGACAGCCGCTCAGGGCGAAAACAGAGCGAGGGGTGGATGGAGGTGGGCCCGCTAGCGGCCAATACCCTGGCGCACGAGCGCCGAGGGCATCTCGGTCCACGTTCGAGTCCCGGTTCTTGCCGACCCATGGGTATTTCACCGCAGAAAGGCAGCGAGCCCTCGGAGCCTAGCGAACGGCATCCGGGTACCAGATTGGGACGGCAACCAGGAATATTGAGGTCGACCACCAGCTGGTCCATCGGAGCTCCCCCCGAAGGGAGCCCGGGCTTCACTCGAACTCACCCGTTTGTAACTCGACGAGCGTCACGCTTCGGCCTCCGTGGTAAAGCGTGGCCCGGCTCAACCTCCTCGTCTGGCGGACAGACGCGCTGGGGGAACGAAACAAGTCGAACCGCGTCCACGATCGGACCACCGCAACGAGCGGGAGTCTCGGGAACGGAATCGCAAAAAGAGATCTATTACGGGATCGCAGAACGCGTAAGCTCGACAAGGACCAACGCGAGCCTACCATCACAAGTTTACCACTCCTGATGTGAGTGACTCCAGACTCCCTTTCGCAAGGAGATCAGGCCTCACTCGGGGGCTACTGTTGAGGGTCAATACCAGAGGTAGTTAACCTTAATGACCCTCGACCTTAATGACGTGATCAAGACATAAGTAATCTCCGCCTTAACCAACCTCCGCATCGTACGGGCGCACAACAGACTAAGCCGACAGGCGATCTCCGCCTCGCCCGACCCCTTCACGAAGGGGTCGGATCCTCCGCGCGCGGGTGACGCGCTCGACCCCGTCTCTGTAGGGGTCGAGCGAATGCGTCTCCGCCTCGCCCGACCTCAGGGTCGAGCGAATCGTCCACTACTCCACGAGTAGGTTGGACGGTGACGGTTGGGAAATAAATGCCTGACACACCCACGCTCGCTGACAGGTAGAGCCACCCACTACCCAGGCAAGTGGGCGTTAAATGCACACGACGTGCACCGCCCAAAGGATGGGTGCCATCGCTACAGCGCCTGTCAGAGACTCATCGCCTCCTCGACGGGACGTCCTCGAGCGACGGCCACGACTATGGCGTCACCATGCCAACGCCTACAGCGGTGTTTCTCCATCCGAACGGGACCTCGTCGAGTGACGACACGGGCCACTCCGTCGAGCAGTGGCTACACCGCCACACCGTAGATGTCATCCGACGTGGACAGGACCAACTTACGTACGACCACGACCTGCTCCACGGAGCCGGACCTCCCCATATCACAGTATAAAAGGAGGAGAAGACCGAAGACGAAGGACAAGTTTTTCCACAAGCTTCCACGACTACAACGCTCACTAGCTCACTCTAGCCCAAGAAAACACACGCACGAACACACTTAGAGACGGGGAACACTCTCCCTTTCTCACCCTCTTGTAACCTGCATTGTAATCCTTGTCGCGAGTAACACGAGCAGCTCGGAAACTGGACGTAGGGCATCGTCGCCCGAACCAGTATAAACCTTATGTCCTCTCGCGAACCATCGAAGCCTCAAAACGCACCCCCCACGATAAACTCACTAGTCGACGGTAACTAACCTCAACAAGTATTGAATGTACTGCTCACATGCTAAAATTATGGGAACCAGTAAACCTAGGTAGCTTAGAGACGGCAAAGCTGAACCTACCTTACGGTGTCTGATTGGCGGCGGTCTGGGGTGGATAGTGTGTGAACTCCACAGATACCGTCCTGGACGGGTGATCTGGTGGGATGCGGCACTGTTGAGGTAGCGTAAGAGGGAATTAGCTTTGCCAGATCTGGAGCGAACGGTTGCCACGTGCGGTCCGGGACGCGCACGTGTCGTGTGACCAGGTTAACCCTGCAGGTGTAAATTGTTTCAAACCGCTGACACTCTCAGTCTAGAGTTTACTCAATCTCTCTGTCGCATATGTTAAGAAGTGAAGCGAGGGAAAAATGATAATTATATTGTGATGTTTATACTAATCACTATTTGTCAACATGATTGCTTAGTCTTAGTGCACACTAAAGTTACTTTTCTCGAACTTGAATTCGAGCTAAAACTTGAAAGTAGGAAGCTACTCAGTAAGGCGTGTCCTTTTGCAACTATCCTACCCAAAGTCAGCCGTGCATGTCTAGGTGTCGGCTGTAGACAGCCATGTTGATGGGTCAGTCTTGCTGAGCTTCTTAGAAGCTCACGCTTTGCGACTTGTGATTTTTAGGTAGGTTTGATGCGACCGGTGGTAGTGGTGGCCAGTTCTGGGAGGAGTCGTCCCCTGGCTGGGGTAGTTTCCAGTGGGAGCCGCTTGAGTAGCCGCTGCTTGTGTGTGGCTAGTAGCAAGGTGCCGTTGGGCAAAGCCCTTGCTTTTGCTTAGAGTCAGAGTCGGAGTCTGTATCTTTACCTTTCGCTTCCGCTTGAGGATTGTAATCGTTTTCACTGTTGTAAAAACTGTTCCTGTGAAGCTAAACTCTGTAACAACACTCATGTAATACTTTTCTTTTGTCTGTAAATTCGTGCTTTTTACTGCCTGTATTGTACCCTGTGAATGTTCGCTTCGACGAACATCACCCAGAATGGATCCCGGGAGGAGGACCTCCCCCTTTTCAGGGGTGGTCCACCACAATATGATGTGTCTTCTATTTGTTTGGATGACTGAGCTGTAGGATTCTGGATGTACAAACAACTAAAAGTTCGACATCTATGCACGATCGATGATTGACGTTCTTCACTACTACTAACTCGGTAAGCTCTGAATTTCTGATGCAGCGTTGGAGCATCAGACGCTCAAATGCATCTGAACAAACGCACAACGCACACACTCACCGCACCACACAACCTAGTGCGCCTGCTAGACCTACAAACTACAGTATGTATATACATGCACGTCCTTGTTGACGAGGAGAGTCGCAGTCCCGTTGTTGCGCCACGTGGTACCTGAGAACATGGGACTTAAGCCCAGATGAGAGTACCAAAGTCTTGCCGGTAAAACACCAGAGCCGATTCTGAGAATCGAACTCCGGCGGGCAGCGTACCAACCGCCAGGCACGTCAAAGCCAACCGAGCAACGGCTCGCTCTCACTAGTGCACAAGCTGATGACATGTATGGAACCAAAACGACCAGAGTTAATTTGTTAATGTGTCTAGTACTATCGCAGCGAGGGCGTGGGTCAGGTTTCATGTTCGCTTTAATAGCAGCAGTCTGTGCGTAGATCGTTTGGTCAATATATGCTGTGTAAACACGAGGGTAGTTTTGACCTAATTGACATGCATGACACACAGACGCATCGGATGCATTTGAGGGTTCTAAGGAAATAACTTTAGAAGAATGTAAATGACGGAGAGCTTGTGCGCCAGGGTGCCCAAGGCGGCGGTGCCAAGTGATCTCTGGGACTGCAACAGTGGCAAGAGCTTGGTGTGTGGTGGTGGACGATGCCGAAAAAAGGGGATAAAGATCACCGGAGCTATTGCACCTATGAATCACCTCCCTGCTGAACAGATCCTTCACAGACAAACCAAAAGGGTCAAATTCAACAGAGACAAGATTATTTTTGGTAAAGCGACGAACGGAGATAAGATTAGCAATTAAGTCGGGAGAAACTAGAACATTGGAAAGAGCAAGTCGTCGAGCTGGAGTGTCAAAAAAAAACATTGCCGAAATGTGTAATAAGAAGGATATTGCCATTGCCAACAACAATATTGGAGGACGATGAAGGAAGAGGAGAGGAAGAGGAGAGGTTACCAGAATTTGACGTGAGGTGAGAGGAAGCACCGGAGTCCATGTACTAGGCTGGGTCAGGCTGCTGAAGTGTCATGGCGTTGAGGGCATTAACCAGCGGCCCTTGATCCCATACAGGGGCAGTGGAGGACCCTGGGGGAGTGCCCATCTGGAAAGCAGGAGCACCATCGTATGGAGGGGCACCACCGTTTGGAGCAGGAACACCACCGTAGGGAGGAGTAGGTGCAGACGCGGCGTAGTGGACTTGGTGCGGCGCATTTGGACGAGGACCAAGCAGACCCTGGCCGGGATGCATGGGCCACATCTGGAACATGCCGGTGTAGGGGTTGAATGGGAAACGGGGGCCGCTCTGGAATGACGCCGGAGGACGCCAGTTTCCACGGCCCTTGTTGCCCTTGCCATGACCGTAGCCTGTCCCATTCTGTTTGTGCGCCGGTGGACGCGGCGGGGTGTTGGTCTGAGCTGGAGGTGCTGATCCGGGAGGACGAACAGGCGGTGCAGAGGTAGCAACAAGAGCCGTGTTGTTGCCGGGTTTCTGAATCTTGAGATCAGCTTCCTCCATGACAAGCAAAGACTTGGCCTCATGGAATGACGGCATGGGATTCCGCGTCTTGAGAATGGCAGCCATATGACGGTATGTCGGAATCAGTCCCCGAAGGAACGTGAGGAGAAGTGTGCCATCAGAGACAGGAAACTCAAGATCAGCGAGCCCGTCAGCGAACGACTTTAGCCGATCAGCGTAGTCGTGGATGGACAGATCACCTTGAGCCAGGTTGCGGAAATCGGCCTCCAGAGCCAGCACGCGAGAAGTCTTGTTGTCGAGAAAGAGACCGGCCACCTTGTTCCAGATCGTCTGCGCCGGAACGCCGTGCTCAACAACAGATCGCATGATCTGAGGAGACACCGACGAGTAGATCAACGAACGCACAGCGGAGTCCACCTGTTGCCATGCAGGGGTGATTGGATCCGGCTCCCCAGTACCATCGACGTGATGAGAGGCACCAAACTTGCTGACAAGAGTCAGGAACAGCTCACGCCAAAGGGAGTAATTTGGCGGGGTGTATTCGAGGAGGAAGGGAATATGTGACCGGACGTTGATCGTGGAGAGAGCAAGTGCAGGATTGTGGGGTTGTGGTTGAGGAATAGCAGCAGTAAGGGCGGCAGCTAGGGCCGCAATTGGATCAGGGACTGGGAGAGCAACAGCCGGTTCAGCATCGCCGTCGGCAGCTATTGGATCAGGGACTAGGAGAACAGCAGCCGGATCAGCATCGCCGTCGGTAGCCATGACGACAGAGAGGATGTGGCGGCAGTGCAGAGAAGAAGTGGCGGCGCGTTAGGGTTAGAAGAGGAGCGGAAGCAATGCAGGAACGTAATCTCTGGATACCATGAAAGACGGAGATAGTTTGGGGAGGTTCCACGATGGGATTTCCATTGATGCTCTAGGCATATATATAGTGCATTGTACAACCGTGATTGCCTTGCTATGCAAGGAATATACATATACGTATTTACATACTCTAACAACTACAACTGTATTGTAGATGTCCAGCCAGGCTTACAAGACAGAGAGAGAGAGAGAGAGAGAGAGAGAGAGAGGTTGTGCACTGGTGACATGCGACATGCAAACGTCACTGCCAATCCGAACACGTGACAATGCCGCCTCGGCGCCTCGCCTTATCGCCTGGGAGCTTCTGGAACGCTTTTGGTCCAGGTAAACAATAGGGAGGAGGCATGTCACATCCCAAAAGTTCAACCTCTTGTCATTTTGAATTTAAGCTCACAGATTTGAATTTGATCTCGTCTTTTCCCGTTTTGGCTTTTGGGTCTGGGTTTGAAGTTTTCGTCGCTGTTAGAAACCCTAATTGGCTTTTAATAGATCTTTTGTTTTCTTCATAAAACTACCCCAATGTTTTTACATAAAAATTAACTACACATTAAAATAGAATTTTGGAAATTTTATCAAAATTTTTGATAAAGATTTAAACCCTTTTAAAATTCCGATAAGTTTGAATCAAGTTAAAAATTCATAAACTTTTAGGAGCTAAATCAGGGAAAATTTCTATAATAAAAGTTTGTTCCAAATAATTAACTTAGCCCACACAAAAAGTTTCAAAATTTTTTGAACTCGGGAGCTAGAGTTTTCAATTGACTCAAGTGGAGGAAATTGGAATAATGAAAAAAATCAATTGACAACGGCTGTACGCGCTACAGTAGCGCCGCCCGGCACAGTAGTCGCCGCCCTCGACGGCTTTGCCGTGATTACGGTCGAGCAGCACTGTGACACCCCAGGTGTCACCAGGGCTTAAATCGACCACTTAAAACCCTAATCGACAAGGTTTCACACCTAAAAGCAAAATCAACAATGGGAGTGAGTGCAATGTTGATTAAAATACCCCGAAAGGAGCTCTACGAAAATTTTGATAATCCACAGAACACAATTACTAGGTTCAGAAGGTTTCCACCCACAGTGTCGAAAACTTTATTCTTCGGGCAGGAATTTAACCCTAATGAGTGACCTATCAAATTTCCCACAACACTCTAGCTATATTTTTGCATAACAATTAAGTTCACCTCAAAATGGAATTTTGGAAATTTATTCAAGATTTTTAGATAAGGTTTAGACCCTTTTAAAATTCACACAATCTAAAGTGAACTCGAAAATTCAAGAAATTTTGGGAGCTGATTCAGAACTCGAACCTTAAATAAAAAGTGTTCCAAATAAATCCCTGAGCATACAAAAAAATTTTCAAAATTTTCTGAGCTGAGGAGGTGGGGTTTTCAATTTAAACCAGCAGAAGCTTGTAGCAATTCAGCTAAACCGGCAACAGGCGGACGAGCAACAGTGCGGCCGCCCGACACGCCCAACCGCCGCGCGGCAGAGCCGCCCTCCCCGCCGACCGGCGCTCCTTTGGAGAAGCATTCAATCGGAAGATCTCCGAATCCTTTGCCGCTCTCTCCTCCTCCCTCCTCCCCCCTCTCTCTCCCCGTCTTGTCGTCGCTGCTGCACGCCATTGTGCCGCGCGGCAGAGCCTCTGCGGCAAGCCACCGCCCCGCCGGCCCAATCCGCCACCCTCTCTGTTTCCCCCTCCTAATCTCTCCCCGTGACACTTAAAGGAGTGCGCTGAACCCTCCTCCCACTTTCCCCGCGCCCAATTTCGCCCCTAGACACGCATTGCCGTTTTCCCTCACTCGGGTGCCACCGTCGCCATTGCCGCCGAAGGAGGGCTCACGGTGAGACTACCCCTCCGACCAATCTCCATCTTCCTAACCTTGCCTAACCGACTTCCCTCGCTCCGGTACAGCTTCCAGTTGATTGAAGTTCCCTCCCGTCGCTCCCTCCGCCCGGAACACTCCGATCGTCCTCCTCGGCCACAGGAACGCCGCCCCGACCATCGACCTTCAAATTCTTCCTCACGGTACGATCATTCTGCAATTCCTTCATCCGGCTGCTTCCTCTCATCCCGGTGGTTGGTTTTGATAAGTCTTCGGCCACAGAAACTCGCCGGCGACGACAGAACTCTTGCGCCGCCGTCAGTCTCCCTTTCTGCCGCCAATCGAGCTCGCCGTCGACTCCTATCTTCCGGCCATCCCCGCGACCCCTAACTCCGTCAAACAGGATCACTGCACCACGGTGAGTCTTCTGGACCGACTAATCTCCACCCTCCGCCGCTCCTCCGGCGATTTCCTTGTCGGACTTCGAGCATTGCCGCCACCCCTCGCCGCCGGCCATGCTCCGGCCTTTTTCCGTGCTCCTCCCCTTGCCCAACTCACTTGTCAAGCCCTTGTGCAGCTCACGGCGCTCTCCTCTCTCCGGAATTTAGCTCCCCTTGTCGGGAACTCTTCCTTGCCGCAGCCGCCGCCGACCCCCACGGTGAGCACCCCTCTCCGGTGGTGGAACCTCACCGTTGTCGTATTGCCGGGCCTCGGCATAGCTTGTAGATGGTGTAGGGCCAAGGATCGAGCGCAGCCGACCAACCTTTTTGACTGAATCCACCGCCGGAGCTCGTCGGAGCTCAGCTCCCCTATTCTGCCCTAGGCACTGTTTAATTCTATTTTCCTCCAGAATTTCTCCTGTCTTGTAAAATACCAAACAAATCACAGAAAAGCCCAAAAATTCCAAAACAAAATTTGTTAGAATCCTCATGAGATGCACTAATTTTCTGTTAAAAACTTTTTCCTAAATGACCTAGTATTTTTAGGAATATTTAGAACAATCCTTTCTGTTTCTGAATTTTAATTCAAATTGTAGAGCAATTCTAGGGCTCAAATTTGATCTACCAGTGTGGCATGGCAGTAGGCATCCTCTGGAATTTTACCAGGATTTTAGGACCACAGAATTACATGTAACCTATTTAAGATACTCCATTCTGCCTAACTAATTTACCTTTTTCTAAAATACATTATAAAAGTACTCCAAAAGGTTGAACCCAAAAACAGAACTTTAGTTTTGATACTCAAGAATGATTACATAAAATTTCACAATTTTATTTCAAGGTTTAATAATTGTTTCTGATTTTACCATTTTAAATAACAGGAACTTTGATGAATTTTGATAAAATATAGAAAATTCATCTAGGCCTCAACCACATTTCAAAATTCATATTTCAGAGAGCACTATCAACTAAAAATAAAATTTTAGTACAAATAAAAACTTTTATTTTGACCCTAAGGTTAATAATCATAGTTTATTAAATAATTAATCTCCGAAGAGAAGTGCCGATCAATCTCAACCTAAAATTTGAATTTAGCCCAATTCAGGGGATACGACCAATTACACATCACATCGTGAGAAATTGAATAAATGCCTTGGAACCCCATTCATTAAGTCAAACATATTTAAACCAGTGGCGTCGAAGAATTTAGGGTTAACCCTAATTTCTAAACGTCGCCGACTGAAACTTAGAATACTCCTTAATAAAAATATTATGTTATCAATCCTTTGAACTCCTCATAATCATAATGCATCATGTAGATTCCGAAGCACGCGAGGTGACTGCCGAGCCCGACTCCTCCACTCCAGCAGAAGAGATCAACCGCGAAGCCGAAGAGCCAGGCAAGCCCCGGTGCACCACCTCTGTTTAAATTTTTCTCTTTACATCTCAGTGGGTCGTGTCATGTTTGTGCATTAAGTTGTTAGGAGTTGATTGCAACCTTAGTTGCATTTGTTCCCATAGGAAACCCTACCAGTAGTTGGTTTAGATGACCAATTAGTTGCTATGCTTAGCAAGTTCTTACCGGTAGAAGTCGAGCAGAGTGGACGCTGCTCGCGAAAGGTAGGATTTTGGATGAAACTACCACTTGATACATTATGACACCGGATGATGAGATAATTAAAGAAGGATAAAAGTTTGAGGGTCAGACAGGATACCAATTAGGTCGGCGACTGGACCGGGTCCAGGGTGACCGTAGACCTGTCTGATCTGTGTGGTCCGAGACTGATCGAGTGTTGAACGTACTGGTCGTATGCTGGGTGTAATGGGCCCCAGTAAACCTATGTAGCCTAGTAATTGCAACGTCGAACCTGCCCTACGGTGTCTGACTAGGAGGAGATCTGGGGTGGGCAGCGTGGGAACTCCACAGAAACCGTCTGAGACGTGTTGTCTGGTGGGATGCGGCGCTGCTAAGGCAGACGTAGGAGGGAATTGACGTTGCAGGAGCTGGTGTGAACGGTTGCCACGTGCGAGTCTGGGACACGCACGTGTCGTACGATTAGGTTTCCCCCTGCAGGGTATAAAAATCGTTTCGAACCGCTGTCGCTCCCAGTTGGTGAGCATGCTCGTGAAACGCACCACATTTTTGTAAATAAGTTGAGATGCAATGAGATTGACACCATGATGATTACTATTTACTTGTCACTTTTATTATGCTTGATTAGATCAGTGCTAATTAAAGTTTTATCCTAACTACTTAACCTGTGCTAAAATTGACCAAGAGTAGTACAGGTTGCGGGTTCGTTTGACAAATAAACCCACCCCCATCAGCCTTCATGTCTAGAGGTCGGCTGTAGTCAGCCTTTTGACGGGTCAGTCTTGTTGAGCTTCTTAGAAGCTCACGCGTTAGCGATATGTGGTTTTCAGGAACCGACACGCAGAACCAGGGCGATAGCTTCCACTGGGAGGAGCCTCACTCCGAGGTAGGGAACCTCCAGTGGGAACTGTGCGAGTCGCCGCAGTAACTTGAAGTGGTCAGTAGCATGACGCCCGCGGGCAGGGTGCATGCTTTTGCTTAATGTATGAGTGTCGGAGTCTGTATCAATCGAGTCTTCCGCTGCTACGATTTTTCAAACTTATTGCGCGCTCTGAATTCTTGTAAGACTTAAGCTACAATCCAGGAACTAATGTTGTATTAATTTCTCCCTCCTTGTAAATTATTGCTGTTTATCCCTTGCCTGTGTTGTATCGTGTGTACGCTCGCTTCGCCGAGCGTTGCCCAACAGGATCCTGGCTTAACAATAGACCGGATCCGTCCCGAGACGTGGTTTTCTGGGCGGGTCCGCGTCAAGCACTGCGCCATTACTCCTTGACCATGAATCTCTTCACAAGACTCTCCCATTCCTCCCCTTCCTCTCTCTCTCTCTAGACGCCATCAATCTCCTCTGTCGCCGCACGTCGTCTTCAAGACAGGGGCGCCGCCTCCCACGATCTCCTGCCGGCCGCCGCCCCCTGTGCCCCAATTCAGTGCGCCTCTGCTCTCCCTCCCTTTCCTCACTCCACTGGAGCATAAATCCAAGCCCCCTCCTTCCTTCTTCTCCTTCCCTGCCTTTTCCCCCGAGTGCCAACCGTATTGCCCTGTTTTTCAGCCGCCATAGCCGCCCCTCGCCACCTCCACGGTGGCGGCGAGTTCCGGCCCTTCCTCAGCCCCACCACCGTGCCAAGAAAGCTCTCCTCAACCCCCTGAAACTCTCCAAACATCCAGCCCCGCCCGACCGTGCACTAATTCCTCCGGAACGCCGCCGCCCCTGTTTTCGGCCGAGCACCTCACCGGCGGCCGCAATTCTTCAAAATTCGTCGTCGCGGTACCATGATTCTCCAATTCCTTTCACTGGCTACTTGCTCTAGTACTTGCGCACCCCTTTGACATGATCTCGGCCACAGGTGATCACCGGTGACGAAGAACGCCGCGCGCCACCCGTCGACCGTCATTGACGCCGCCCCGAGCTTCACGTCGCCGACTACCTTGCACTCTTCCCCATGGCCTTCATCCTCCTCAAATCGGTGCATTGACTTGAGGTGAAGCTCCAGGACTACTCCTTGCTTGCCCTAGCTTCCTTCTCTGGCGAGAATCCCACCGGCGAGCCACCCCTACGGTGCCGCCCCTGTTTCTGCACTGTTCCATCGATTTTTTCCTTTTTCCTTTAATTAGCTAGAAGTTGTAAAGTGTGTAGAAAATCATGGGAAAATCTAACAATTCGAAACATAATTTTATTTGAATCCATGGAAAATGAACTAATTTTCTGTTAAAGCACTTTTTCAAAAATGTCCCTGTATTTTCCTCAATAATTCATTGAACTATTACTGTTTTTGATTTTTAGTTGAATTTCCAGAAGGTTTCTAGGCTTGGTTTTTGAACCATAATTGTATCTTGGCATGAGGCATCTCCTGCATTTTTACTAGAATTGTTCATGAATATTTGTGCATGTAAGTCATTGTTATTATCCTCAAAACCCTAGATTATTTACCTTTGTCTAAACTACATTAGGCAAGTCACCCAAAGCCCAAGACCTTTAACAAAAACTTTAGCTTAGATGTTTAATAGTAGATCTATAAAGTTTCACGAGAGTTGCATAAGTTTTAGTACATGTTTCTGATTTTACAAGTTTGAAAAACAGAACATTGTTTGATTTTTAATAAATTCTTAGAAGTTCAACTTGACCCCAACCCATAGCTAAAAATCTTAGTTTAGAGCCTACTTTAAACTAAAAATGTTCCCATGCCTGTAACTTAACTATGAATTTCACCGAAAAAGTCATTACGACTTTTACGGCACCGTTACGGTATTCCCGATGTCGTAAACGGGCAACGACCATCGGAGAGCTTGTGTTCCTATTAACGCGAGTCAAAACCACTCAAACCTAGTCTCGTAGTAACCCAAGCCTCTTAGTAAATCCAGTACATGTGATGTGTTTTGGGATTCTTCCCGGAAACGACGTCCGTGTGCCACCCGATATCGGAACCGGGAACCCGGGAACCGGGAAAACCCGTAACCGAAATCGGTAAAACTGTTTTGGCTATAACTTGAGCTGTAGAACTCCGATTGACTTCGTTCTTTTTGCATTGTGTTCGTAGACTCAGTAGCTACCTCTCTGCATCTTGTTGCATCATTTGTGCATCATAGCATCATGGCATGCATCTCATATCGTTGCATTTTTGCTTTATAGAGTACGATCCGCCAGAGAGTGACGCGGGTGCTGCTACGGGAGAAGCACCGGAGGTTGATCCAGCTGCTAAGAGAGACAACACCGCCGTTGTTGAAGGCAAGCACCTCATATTTCTTTCCCTAAGTAATTTACTTAATGATTAATATGAATGCCTACGTATAGGACTGCATTAAGTCGGGCATAGTGATAAAGTCGGGAACACCTATTATTGTTGCATATACCCCTCCTTGGTATTGAATACGTCACCTTGACAACCTGGGTAGAGTGTCTTGGTTTGAGTCGTGAAATGCTTAGCCATGCTTAGATAACACGGCAGAAGTCGAGTGGTAAGTCCCACTCGCACGTTTAGGAACCACCTTGATTACTTATGGACTTGTGGCGAGTTCATATGAGGGTAAAAGTTGAAAAGTGTTAAAAGCTGAAATCTGGACGGTGCGATCGGAGTGCAGCAAGACATGGAGGTCTTGTGTGCCGTAGGCCTCGTTTGGGTTGACCTAGGAACCGGCCGTGTTATTCTTGGCCTGAGCACTTTCCGTTCACACCACATGTCCGATATAATGGTAAGACAAGCCGAGTATCTCACTGCGTACCAACGTTTGGCCGATGACTGCACGGTGTGTGGAACGAGGGATTCATGGGTGCCTGCAAGGCCGTGATACTCGACGAGGGACTCACGTGTGCCTGCGAGGCCGTGGTACTCGGCACCGTGTGGATTTTCCAACCGTGTGGGCACGAGTGTGAAAAAGGTTGACATGAGTACCCCCTTTTGTAATTTTAGCGGGTTACATGAGCCGTATGGTCCTCAGTCGTGTGGGTACAGTTGGACTCCCCTGCAGGGTGTAAAATCGGTTCGAATCCGCCGCGATCTCGATTATGATCAAGCTCAGTGTCCTTTGGATAATATCGTAGAGTTGTCACATAACAAGTTGGGAATTGGAATATGGGTATTGGTATCCATGGTTCGGATGGAACATGGATGATGGTATTACATGGTTGATGATTACATGGTACTTAGGAATTGGGTTTATCAGATGTTCATGCCCGCAAGAGCCCCTTTTACTTTATGCTTATTCACATATGCTTAGTTTCTGCTTTAAGCAATTGAGTCCATTCCTATACCTTATACCTTGCTACAGCCTCATTGCATTATCCTTGGAGTCGGGAACTAATTCCCACCACAGGGTAAGACTTGTGAGTACCTTCGTACTCAACGTTTGTTGTTTAAGTTTTTGCAGGTGAGGATGAGCTGGTCTTCGGCTACTTCGTCCCTGCCGATGCCGGTGAGGGCGAGGCGTAGTCAAGACTTTCGAGTGACCGTGATTTGCGATGTTCGTGGGCTGGGCATCGTAATCTTTTGCTGTTTCCTTGCTGCTACCGCTGCGACTATCGTATTCCTTAGAATTGCTTCCGCTTTTTAAATTGTTAGTTTCAAGACTTCTGATGAATCTTGGTATGTAAGAATATTGTTAAATTAATGTCGTTAAATTAATGTGACCCCTATGATGTATCACCTGTGACGTTGCCGACGTGCTTGGATCTTGGGCGTTGCTTGAGAAGCATGTCGGGGGACTGCCGGGTTTACATTCTCTTTTATCGGGTTGAGTTCTCACATACCATACGTGGACCGCGAGTCAACTTGGTAAACTTGAATGTAAATTGGTCGGGTCCCTCACAAGGCACAAGGGACGTTTCTGTCCTACTTCGTTGCCAACGCCAGATCACAGAAGAGTGAGTAATGTACAGTAAGTGAGGGTTCCATACCATGTTTCTCTTTTCTGCCTCTTTACCTTTTACCTTGTTCCAACAAAAAAAAAATGCATCGAGCGTTGCAGACGAGCGCATTGTTTCGACAATCACAATACGAGTGTCTATGCTGACAAAGGCATGTAGCAGGAGCAACGTGAGCTGTAAGTTTAGCACAATGAACTATGCATTTTCATTGCAAACTAAGTTGAGCTCAGATGGTTAGGCTCTTTGTAGTGCAAAGAACTCACCTGAATTCAAATATTAGATTTGACATGAGTGTTGTATTTACGGCTAATTATTCGTTTAGTGGCAGACGACTTTTTCGTTCGACAGCGAGGTGCCTGTGGAGACTTCGTGGAATCTCAAAAACAACCGGCTCAGTCTTTCTTTGGAACGCAAAGGAGTAGGGTGAGAGTAAAGTGCATCGGAGATCCAAAAATATTCACGTTGTGTCACTTAGATCGATAAACTCTTAAAGTTATCATTTTTAGGTCCCTAAATTATTTTTATATATCAAGTTAGGTCCAAATCTTATATGAAGATTAGAAAATATGACGTATGCTTTCTAGTATGGATTAGACGTATGTGTATTGCACATGCACCAGAAAATTTGATCAGGTTTTTAAAAACAATTAAAACCGAATATTTTTTATGATCTTCAGCGAAAGGTCCAGCTCGGTTACTAAAACTAAACTTATATACTATGATAAAAATAAGTTTTTGCAACTTTCCTTAATTTTGATTTTTGTGATAAAAATAAAAAGGTAAATCCTGACTTCATGCGTATGATCAGTAAGTACTAAATCCAAATTAGAACGCTTATTCCATTGGGCAAAGCAAAGGATCATCTGGGTTTGAGAGCCCATCGACAAGGGATTGCCAAAGCAAGGATCATCCTCCCCGCCTCTGCACATATATTCTGGTTCACAGATTTTGGTTATATAGAGAGCTCTGTTATGGTGGATTATACTACTTTTAACCATAAAGTTAATTAATAGAAGGCGGTTCTCATCAGTCTGTTTAAAAGTTGGTCACTGGATTTTGGTTGTTGACTTTTATAATTTCATTTTAGTTCTCTCCACACGAAAAGATAAAAATTGCTTTGGATGAGCTTTTTAGCTTATACTACTTGTTTATTTTCTTTAAAAAAATGTTTTTAAGCAAGCACTGTTTATTTTATTTCTTATAGGCTTTTAGTAATAGCCAGCTGAAACAAACATGGTAAGGCTGGCTTTTAGAGTTTTGGTAATAGCCAAGCTGCTGGTTTTCATCATGCGTGATACTGATACCCCCTGAACAAACAGTAGGAGCTTGAATTGCAAGGGAATGAAATGCGGAAGTTATTTGTCAATACATCTTGTACGTTTAAAAGTAGGACCCAAATGCGGAAAAAGTACCCTTCTTCGTTATTCCATTAAGGAAGGCAATACCACTGTTAGTAGAGACGTGTCAAAGGATCTGCAGGGGTGTGCAACGTGCAGCGTGTGCATCTGAACTCTGAAGCAATTTGTTGCGTCGCGCCGCCACCTGACCGGCCCAGCCGTTGCACAGGACACACACATGGCCACCGCAACATGCGACGTCGACGCTTCTCGCCTCTCGTCCTCGTGTCGCAACCCCGTCCGATAAAATCGTACTGTTGCTCATCCAGGATCATTCGGGGTGCCACTTGGCGAAGCAAGCGACCATACAGTATAATAATTAACAAGGACACGCAAAACATGATTTAAAGAGTACATGAATTCTTAATATTACATCATTGGTTCAGATAAGTTCAGTGCGAAAACGTAGTTCGAAAACAAACGAAAGTCAGCGGAAGCTAATAAGTACAACTCGACGATACAATTAAGCACGCCAGCCCACGAGTGCTTAATCTTTATAGGTCGGAGAAGCGGGAGCCCACTCGAAGGTCCACTCCGAGGGTGCCTCCCCTTCCCAACCACCACAACCACACGAAGCAGGGTTAGAAGGATCACCTGCAAAAATATTAATCCACAAAGCCTAAGCAACTAATACTCAGCAAGACTTACCCGTCAACGTGGTCATCTAATGACCGACTCCTAGTGTTGAGGGTCAATACCGGCGATGACCGGTATTAATGATCCTCCGACTGCTTTACGTATAAAGCACCAAGGGAGGTTACTCCGTCTCGCCCGACCCCGACGTCCGGACGGGAAGTGCCCGACCCCTGAGGTCGGACAAAAGTTCCGCCTCGCCCGACCCGACCTCGAGGGTCGGACGAGGGTTCCGCATCGCCCGACCTCCGGGGTCGGACAAAAGTTCCGCCTCGCCCGACCCCGACCTCGAGGGGTCAGACGAGGGTCCCGCCTCGCCCGACCTCCGGGGACGGGCAAGACTGGGCGATCCAACCACCCCGGACGGGACGGATGTCCGGGGTCAGTCAAGCCATTAATAAGCTCAAACTCCAGATGGGACGGTGGCGATGACCGCTCCCGGAAGAGTAAATGCGCACAACGAGCATCGTCCACGGGGTGGGCGTCGCCCCAACAGTCCCCTGTCAGAGACTCACCGTCTCGTACGATAGGACGCCCCGGAGCGACGGCCATCACCACGGCGTCATCAAGCCGGCTCCTACAGTGGCGCTTCTCCATACGGATGGGACTCCATCGAGCGACAGCTCGGACCACTCCGTCGACAAGAAGCAACACGGCCACTCCGAAGACGTCATCCACAGCGACCGGCACGGAGTTTGAAGCATCAACAGCGCGGCCTAGAGGACATACGGCCATGCCGCCGCCGTCCACTCCCCAGCGCCAACCCTCTGTACGCCCGCCTCCCTCCTTGCAGTATAAAAGGGGGAGGCGGGAGGACGACGGGGGGAAGAAGACTAGTGCAACACACACGATATCTCACCCCACGCCGAACACCTCACAGAGACTTGGGAGCTCATCCCTCTCTCGCCTGTTTGTAACCCCCTACTACAAACTGTCGCGAGTAACACGAGCAGCCTCATCGAACTGGACGTAGGGCACGTTGCCCGAACCAGTATAAATCCTTGTGTCCTCTCGCGAACCATCCGAACCAAAACACGCACTCCACGATACTAATTACTCGTCGGCCACAACGAACGCCGACAGTTGGCGCGCCAGGTAGGGGTTCTTTGTGCGTGTTTTCGTCAAACCCCTCTCTTTGTTCGGATGGCTAGCCGCGCAAACACCTGGGTTCCCGGTGCACACGTGCGTTTCGGGAGCCTCGACTTCGTCGCCATCTCAGATGGCGCTCTGGCACTGGCCGGTGCAGCGGCACCACCGGTTGCCCCGCTTGACCCCGGGCGTGTATCGCCTCTCGCTGGGACATTGTCTCGGGCGTCGACGCTCCCAGCTCCACGCGCCATGAACAACGAGTTCGTGGCCATGGTGGGCTGCGCATCCGAGTCTCTCTTCGACCTCCTAGATGGAGCGTCAAACGAAGATTCCGATGCAGAGTGCAGTGAGGGAAGTCATCATCCCTCACGCGAGTGCCTTATGATACGTGCGGAGCATCTTCCCGCTGCGGAGGGCGAACGCCCTGCGGAATCGTCTGGCCCGCAGGACGGGACCCCACCCCGTGACGCGCAGTCAGAACGACTGCGCGCACGAAGGGAGGAACTCCTGGAGGTCCAGCGTCAGCTGGATCAGCAGCGTGCGGCGATTGATCACGAGCTCGCTCAGAGCGAGTCCAGTGAACACACCCGCACTGACGTTCGCGACTTACGAATCGCAAGTCGTGACGATGGCTGCCCGCGCTTCCCACGGGCGAGCCAGAACTTGGCCGCGGCGGCGGCATTGCTCAGGGGCCTCCCTGAGCCTGTCACGCCGGAGGCCCGACGCGCCCAGCGCGAGGTTGAGGCGCTACTTGAGCACGCGGCAGTGCAGCAAGCTGAGAGCTCGCTGTCGCGTCTGCGTGGACAACGTGCCCAGAACACGTCTGTCCACCAGACTCCCCCAGCAGCGGATGGCACGGCGAAAGCCTCCGTCCGCGGTCGTCTGGGGACGAACAGGGACGCCCGCGCCACCCTGGATGCGCGGCGGCGCCGCCTGGAGTTCGACGATGGCACCTCCCGATCGCGTCATCCGCGTCGAGGAGGACGCTACGACGACGACGAGGATAGAAGCCCTAGCCCGGACGCCCCGGGACCGAGGGTCTTCAGTCCTCACGTTCGGAACGCAGCATTCCCGCGGCGTTTCCGACCCCCGACCAACGTACCGAAGTACGCGGGGGAAACCAACCCCGGCCTGTGGCTCGAGGACTATCGCCTCGCGTGCCGGGCTGGGGGCGCGGAGGATGACGACTTCATCATCCGCAACCTGCCATTGTATCTGGCCGACTCGGCCAGAACGTGGCTCGAGCATCTCCCCGCCAATCAGATCACCTGCTGGTCTGACCTTAAGGAGGTTTTCGTTGGAAACTTCCAGGGGACTTACAACCGCCCAGGTAACCCCTGGGACCTCAAGAACTGCCGGCAGAAACCTGGAGAGTCGCTCCGGGATTACATCCGGCGCTTCTCCCGGCAGTGCAACGAACTGCCGCACGTCGGTGACGCCGATGTCATCGGCGCATTCTTGTCCGGGACGACCTGTCGCTCCCTAGTTCACGAACTAGGGCGCAAGAGTCCCCGGACCGCCAGAGAGTTGCTGGACATCGCGACCAGCTTCGCCTCTGGCGAGGAGGCGGTGGGTGCGATCTTCGATCGCGCCCAAGACGCCAAAGGTAAGCGGGTCGAGACAGCCGGCGGAGGCTCCTCCGACCCTCCGAGCAAGAAGAAGAAGAAGAACCGGCCGCGTCCGTCCGGAGAACGGATGGTCGCTGCCGCGGATCGCAAGGGTGCCAAGGCACCCACGGAGGACATCCCGGACCACTTCGAAAAGAAGTGGAACGGGCCGTGCCCCAACCACGCCTTCCCAGTGAAACACTTATACAAAGAGTGTTCGCTGATGAAGAAGTTCCTGGCCGAGGAGGCCAAGAAGGGCAAGCCGAAAGGCAAATCCAGACAGGCTCCCGATGACGCCAGCAACGACGTCGACGCCGCCGACGGCGACGACAACTTCCCGGAGACGGACGGCTGCCTTATGATCGTCTCTGGGCCGGCGCCACACGGTGGCCGACGTCGGGCCAAGCTGGAGCGCCGTGAGGTGTTCGCAGTTGAGCCCGCCGTCCCGTCGTTCCTCAAGTGGTCGGAGTCTCCGATCACGTTCGACCGGTCAGACCACCCCAGCCACGTACCGCAACCAGGCAAGTACCCGTTGGTGGTAGACCCGATCGTCGGCACTAAGCGCCTCTCCAAGGTGCTTATGGATGGAGGCAGCGGCCTCAACATCCTCTACGTCGAGACCCTCGACGCCATGGGCATCGACCGGGCGCGCATTCGCCCGACCGGCGCACCCTTCCACGGCGTCATTCCTGGGAAACAAGCTGTTCCCCTCGGGCAAATCGATTTGCCCGTCACCTTCGGGACTCCGTCCAATTTCAGGACGGAGACTCTCACCTTCGAGGTGGTAGGATTCCACGGATCCTACCACGCCATATTGGGACGGCCATGCTACGCCAAGTTCATGGCCGTGCCCAATTACACCTACCTAAAGCTCAAAATACCTGGGCCGAAGGGGGTGATCACCGTCGGGACGTCCTTCCAGCACGCCTACCAATGCGAGGCGGAGACTGGCGAGCTCGCCTCCGCAACCGTGGCGACGGAGGAACTCGCTGTCATCCGCCAGCAAGTCACCGAGGACGCGCCCGACTCCAACCGCAGCACTGGATCCTTCGAACCCGCGGAGGGCGTCAAAGAGATCCGGCTCTACCCCGACAGCGCCGACGGCAAGACGGCGAAGATCGGGACTGCTCTCTCCCCCAAATAGGAAAGCGTGCTCGTCGACTTCCTCCGCGCGAACATCGACATCTTCGCGTGGAAACCCTCGGACATGCCAGGCATTCCGAGAGAAGTCGCCGAGCACGCCCTGCACATCAAGCCGGGCTCTAGCCCGGTCAAGCAACGTCTGCGCCGCTTCGACGAGGAGAAGCGCAGAGCGATCGGGGAAGAGATCGCCAAACTCCTGGTAGCCGGTTTCATCAAGGAAGTGTATCACCCCGACTGGTTAGCCAACCCCGTTCTTGTGCGAAAAAAGAGTGGGAAATGGAGAATGTGCGTTGACTATACCAGTCTCAACAAAGCGTGTCCAAAGGATCCGTTTCCTTTGCCACGAATCGATCAGATAGTCGACTCAACTGCAGGGTGCGAAACCCTATGCTTCCTTGATGCGTACTCCGGGTACCATCAAATCCCGATGAAGGAGTCCGACCAGCTCGCGACGTCATTCATCACTCCGTTCGGCTCGTACTGCTACGTCACGATGCCGTTCGGACTGAAGAATGCAGGCGCTACGTATCAGCGCTGCATGATCAGAACCTTCGACGAACTCATCGGAGACATCGTCGAAGCCTACGTGGACGACATCGTAGTCAAGTCCAAGAAGACCAACCAGCTCGTCGACGACCTGGAGCGAGTCTTCACCAAGCTCCGAGCAAACGGCATCAAACTCAACCCCGAAAAATGTGTTTTCGGGGTCCCGAGGGGGATGCTGCTCGGATTCATCGTCTCCGAGCGTGGCATCGAAGCCAACCCGGAGAAGATCGAAGCCATCAACCGGATGGGTCCGATCCAGAGCTTGAAGGGAGTGCAACGCCTGACCGGGTGCTTGGCGGCGCTAAGCCGTTTTATCTCACGCCTCGGAGAGCGCGTTCACCCGCTTTACCAGCTCCTGAAGAAATCCGACCGATTTCAATGGACTCCCGAGGCACAGGAGGCTCTCGATAGGATAAAAGCTATCCTGTCCAAGCCACCGGTCCTGGTGCCTCCGACCCCGAAAGAGCCACTCCTACTCTACCTCGCCGCGACGACTCAGGTCGTCAGCGCTGCTTTGGTCGTAGAGCGAAGGGAGGAGGGCCACGCCCTCAAAGTTCAACGCCCCGTCTACTTCGTGAGCGAAGTCTTGTCTGACACAAAGACTCGGTACCTCCAGATACTGAAAATTCTTTACGGCGTCGTCCTCGCCAAGAGAAAGCTCAGAGACTACTTCGAGTCGCACCCGGTAACGGTGGTCACCTCTTCCCCCTTGCGTGAGGTCGTCGAAAACCGCGACGCAACGGGGAAGGCCGCGAAATGGGCTCTCGAGCTCATGGGCGAGGGAATCACGTACGCCCCTCGTACAGCGATCAAGTCCCAGGCCTTGGCCGACTTCGTGGCGGAGTGGACCGAAATCCAGCTCCCCACTGCCCCCGTCGACCAAGAGTACTGGGTCCTCTACTTCGACGGCTCGTTGATGCGCGCAGGAGCAGGGATCGGACTCGTCTTCGTCTCCCCCATGGGAGTACGCATGAGGTACGCAATCCGACTCCAGTTTCCCGCCTCCAACAACATGGCGGAATACGAAGCGCTCATCAACGGGCTCAAGATCGCCGACGAGTTGGGGATCCGACGTCTCGAGGTCCGAGGCGATTCCCAACTCGTCGTCGACCAAGTCATGAAGGAGTCAAGCTGCCACAGCGATGTCATGGACGCGTACTGCCAAGAGGTACGCAAGCTCGAACACAAGTTTTTCGGTCTTGAGCTCAAGCATGTCCCGAGGCGACAGAACGAAGAAGCCGACTCCCTCGCGAAGATGGCGGCGGGTCGGGACCAGATCCCACCAGGGGTCTTCTCCCACGACCAAAGCCAGCCGTCGATCCGACCCAAAGACCCAAAAGGGGCCGACAACGAGTCGACCCCAGGGGAAGGGGTCGGGTCGACTCCCGCGCCTCCAGGACCCGACGTCATGGAAGTCGATGAAGCATCCACGTCGGGGTCGGGCCCTCCAAACGATTGGAGGACCCCATACCTCGACTGCCTCATCCGAGGGGAACTCCCCACGGACAAAGCGGAAGCCCGACGCATCGCGCGTCGGGCCAAGGCCTTTGTCCTTATCGATGGGGAACTCTACAAAAGAAGCCTCACCAAGATTTTGCAGCGCTGCATCCCAACCGAGCAGGGAAAGCTGCTGCTGCAAGACATCCACGGTGGCATCTGCGGACACCACGCGGCGCACAAGACCTTGGTCGGGAACGCCTTCCGACAAGGATTCTACTGGCCAACAGCTGTCAACGACGCTGCGCATATCGTGCGCACTTGCGAAGGCTGCCAGTTCTACGCCCGGCAGACCCATCCGCCGGCGCAAGCGCTGCAGAACATCCCCGTCACATGGCCGTTCGCGGTCTGGGGACTCGACCTGGTCGGACCGCTCAAAAAAGCACCCGGGGGCTACACCCATCTCTTGGTGGCCGTCGACAAGTTCACCAAATGGATCGAAGCCCGACCGGTGGCAAGGATCCGACCGGAAGAAGCGGTGGAATTCTTCCTCGACATCATTCACCGCTTTGGAGTGCCCAACTCCATCATCACGGATAACGGTACGCAGTTCACAGGAAAGCGATTCCTTAAATTCTGCGACGACTACCATATCCGCGTCGACTGGGCAGCCGTAGCGCACCCCCGGACGAACGGGCAGGTCGAACGCGCAAACGGCATGATCTTGCAGGGATTGAAGCCTCGGATCCACAACCGCCTGAAGCAGTTCAGCGGTCGGTGGGCAGCCGAACTCCCTGCCGTGCTCTGGAGCCTGCGGACGACCCCTAGTCGGGCCACGGGGTTTACCCCCTTCTTCATGGTATACGGCTCCGAAGCTGTCCTACCAACCGACCTCGACTACGGTGCTCCGAGGGTGAAGGCGTACGATGATCAAGGGAACCAGACGTCCCTCGAAGACGCGATGGATCAGCTCGACGAGGCTCGAGACGTGGCGCTCCTCCGATCCGCCAAGTACCAGCAAGCACTACGCCGGTACCATGGAAGGAACGTGCGGGAGCGAGCGTTCAACGTCGGCGACCTCGTTCTTCGTCGCGTCACCAGCAGCCAAGGTCGACACAAGCTGTCGCCACCATGGGAGGGGCCTTACATCGTCGCCAAGGTTCTCCGACCCGGCACCTACAAGCTACAGACCGCGGACGGACAAGAGTTCACCAACGCCTGGAACATCGAACAGCTACGTCGTTTCTATCCCTAAAACTCATAGCTTGTCTATTTTCCGCACCCCCCGAGCAGCGTCCGACCCCTGCTACACAGGGGTCCAACCACGCTCGGGGGCTCAACACCTGTAAGGTGTGCGCACGACCCTCGCATGTTTTCAAAAAACTCGCGCAAAAACAAGTAAGTCAAAGATAGGAAAGCTTGAGATCGAACTGGTCGGACCGCGAAAGTGCTAACGAGCCCACGGGGGCTATAGCCACAACACTCACCAGTCAAGCTAACGATCGATCCTATCCGCGACTTACGTTTTGCACCGAGCCTCGGCCCCCCACCTAACGTTTAAGACTCAGAGAAGATAGGTCGTGGATAGGAGAAACACGAAGTCGAGTCGGTCGGACTGCGAAACGCCTACCGCCTGCGAAAGGCTACGGCAACGTCGCTCACCGGCAAAAACTAAGTGTCGATCCGGTCTACAACCTACGATTCTTTGGGGACACATAAACGGACGAGTGAGGGACAGAGCGCTTTTTCACGCAAGTGATAAGGAAACAGGCCGTCGAGGTCAAAATCACTTGTAATACAAAAACTTGTTTTTACAAGTTGTCCGGGCGCTTCGGCCTCGGACACCCTAAATACATACTAACATCTACTCCTACTCTTCGGGGGCGGGGGTCCGCTCCTGCTCTGGAGCCGGGGGCCTCTCATGCTCCGGGGTCGGGGGGCGATCCTCCTCCTCTATCCTCGCCGCCAGAGCGTGCGCCAAGGGGGCGACTTCATCTTCAATCTCGTCCAGCTCCGCGTCGGTGTACCCGGGCGCGAACCCCTGACTCATTAAGTCCAGCGCGATGCTGGAATAATGAGACCGGGCGATAGCGAACGCCCGGTGCACGCCTCGGCGGAGTGCCTCCCTTGACGCCTCCCGTGCGCGCTCCTCCACCTGCTCCGTGAGCGCTGCACACATCGTCCGACGGTCAGACCACGCTGCCTAAGGAAAAGAAAGCTAAAAAGAGCAAAGGAGAAAGGGTACCACATACCCGCCACCGCCTCTCGAAGCTTCTTCACCGCTGTCCGGGCGTCGGACAGCTCCGCTCCCAGGCCGGCGGCCACGCCCTCGGCCTCCATCCTCGCCTCCCTCTCCTTCCGGAGCACCGCCCGAAGCTCGCCCACCTGCTGGCTCCTCTCCACCGCCACCACGGTGACGGCGTTGCGAGCCTGGTGGGCGGACTCCAGCTCCTCCCTCAAAACGCGGGCCTCCTCCTCCGCCCCCCGGAGTCGGCCGACCGCGGACTCCTCCCGGGTCTGGGCATCGGCCGCCGCGCCGCGAGCAGCGATAAGCTGCCGCTCGAGTGCCTGGCGCCTCCTGAGACCCCCGAGAGGCGATGTCGGAGTGACGCCGCGATGTTGTCCAACGCGACCATCTCCGAAAGCTCCTCTTGGAGGGCCTGGTCTACGGACCCCACCGCGGCGCCCCCCGACGCCGACCCCTCGGCCACGGGGGCCGTTGGCACCACGGCGGCCGCAGGCCCGCTGGTGCCCGCGCCCTCTGGCGCCTCCCGCGGCGCCACCACCATCGCCTCCGCCCACACCGGCTCCACCGCCGCCACCTCCCGCTCCGCGGGCCGCGCCGCCTCGACGGCCGTCGCCACCGCGCGCGGGGGCTCCATCGCCCTGGCCTCACCGGCCGCCGATGACTCCGCGTCACCGGCCCTTGGCGCACCGGCGGACGGGCGCCGCGCAAGCGCCTTCTTGGGCGCCGTGGCCAACGCCAGGACCATCCCTCCGACCCTGCACAACGAGCGAGCGGCGGTGAGCAGGACACTTAAAGAAAAGAAAGAAAGAATCAAAACTACTTACCCTGTGGCCATTCCCCGACGACGCTTGGGGGTCGGATCCGACTGCCCCTCCGAAGGGCGGGGGCGCTTCTCGCTCGCCCGCGCTGCCGCCGGCTCCCCCGGGGCAGCCGTGGGCGCCGCCCTCCCGCTCGGGGGCGTGCCGGCCGATGGCCCCGCCGGCGTCGGCGTCCTTGGCGCCGCTCCCGCTGTCGCGGACCCCGCGGCGGGCACGGCCGGGGCGCGACTCGGCGTCGCCTCCGACCTCCGAGGCTCAGACCTCGGTGGCTCATCCTGTGGGCGCGTCGCAGCCGGACCCCGGGGGCCCGACCCCGAGGCCTCCGGCCTCCGAGCCTCGGGCCTCCTCTCTTCCACCAGCGGGCGCGACCCGCTCGACCCCTGAGGTTTCAACCTCGGGGGCTCCAATGTCAGCACTTGGGCCGGCGGGCGCGACCCGCTCGGCCCCTGACCCCCTTGACGGGGGCCGACCTCCTCCTCCTCCTCCTCCTCTTCCTCCTCGTCGTCGTCATCGTCGTCATCGCTCTCCTCCTCCTCCGACCCCTGGCGGCGACCGCGCCTCTGGAGCTTCGCCGCCTTCTTCGCCTTCGCGGCGTCCTTCCGCCGCTTCTGCTCCTCGGCGGCGAGGCGGTTCGCCTCCCTGGTCGCGGCGTCCTCGGGGACGGGGATGAGGGATCGGCGGAAGACCAGGCCCTCCTGGCACGCATCGAAATAGTCAATATCGACTCTAGAAAAGAAAAAAGACGATCTACAAGCTAAGGATGGGGAGAACTTACAATTTGGACGCTCCCGGGCCACGGAAGGGCCCGAGGATGGTCGTCCAAGTCGACGTCGGCCTCCTCCGGGAGGAGGGTCTCCTTCAGGCGTTGTTTGAGCTCCGACTCGGAGGGGGGAGCTCCCGCCATCACCGACCCCTCCGCGTCCACGCCGGGCCCCATCTGGTCCAGACGGAGCGGGCGGGCCACCAGCGGAAGGACGCGGCGGGCGTGGTACTCCGCGATGACCCCAGCACCGCGCACGCCCGCCTCCTTCAGCTGCGCGATGGCCGCAAGGAGGCCGTCCAGCATCATCTGCTCCTTCTTCGGAGCACCCCATCTCCAGGACTCCGGCGCCCGCGCGAAGACCCGCCCCGTGAACTCCGGCAGGGGACCGGCGGTATCGTTCTTAAGATAGAACCATTGACCATGCCAGCCCCTGTGGGAGCTCTTCAGCTTCACGGAGACATAGTCGGCAGCGCGGTTGTTGCGGAGGTGGATACCAGCGCACCCGATCGGCGCCGGTCCGTGCTCCGCCTTCACCAGACTGACGGCGAAGAAATGCCGCCAGAGGTCGAAGTGGGGCTCGATCCCCAGGAATCCCTCGCACAACGCCACGAAAAGGGCGACGTGCTGGATCCCGTTGGGGTTGAGGTGCTGCGGCTCGATGTTGTAATAGTGCAGCAGCCCCCGGAGAAATCGGTGCGCGGGGACGCCGAAGCCCCGTTCATGGAACGGCGCGAACGAGACAACGTAGCCATCCGGCGGGGATGGCACCGTCTCGTCGCCCGGGACCTGCCACTCCATCGCCGCCGTGCGCGCGCGGAGAAGGCCGCGCTTCACCAGGCCCTGGAGGCGGTTTCCACGCACGTCGGACCTCAACCACGACGCCATTGCTATCTGACGAGATTGACCGAAGCAGAGGATTCGGGAAGTAGTGAGAATCGGAGACGGCGAAAAGGCTGGGGGGCTAAGCACGCAAGACAGCGGGAACTCGAAGAGGCAAAAGACTTGAGCGAGGACGAACGGAGCCCGTGGTACGTTTATAAGCTCGGCCGAGGCAACGATTCCCGCGACGCTCCCCCTCGAGCAGCGCGCTCCATTCACTCCCGCGCCAGGTGAGACAGGTAAACGTCTCGTCACGTTTTATTGCTGACGCCTACAGGCTTCGACAGATCGAGCGCCACCGCGCGCCGGCGGGCGACGCTTCAACTTATCGGGTTGGGCCAGCTCTGGTACCCCCGCGATACCGAGCGACGGTTCGACTTATCGGGCCGGGCCCGCTTAGGTAAGAAAAACACATGGGCTGAAACATGCCCCGACGGCCCAAAGAGTTCGAAGGCTGGCCCAGCGGATGGGTTCGACAGCCGCTCAGGGCATAAACAGAGTGAGGGGTGAAAAGTGATGGGTCCGCTAGCGGCCAGTACCCCCAGGCGGTCGACCGCCCAGGGGCATCACGATTCGCGTTCGAGTCCCGGTCCGATCCGACCCACGGGTATCTCCCCGCAGAGAGGCAACGAGCCCTCAGAAGCCTATCGAACGGCATCTGAGAACCACGTGGGACGGCGACTAGGAATATTGGGGCTAACCGCCAGCCGGTTCGGCTGGGATCCCCCCGAAGGGATCCCGGGGCTCCACTTGAACTTGCCCGTTAGCAGCTCGATGAGCGTCACGCCTCGGCCATCGAGGTAAGGCGTGGCTCGGCTCAACCTCCTCGTCCGGCGGACGGACGCGCTGGAGGCACGATGCAAAGACGAACCGAACCCCCGACCGGTCACTGCGACGAGCAGAGGACTCGGGGACGGAATCGCAAAAAGAGATCCAACGCGGGGTCGCAGAACCTTAAGTCCCAAGGATGAGTTCGCTCTCGCGAACGAAAATTCCTTCTTGCCGACTTAAGCGACGCCTGATCCCGAGAAGGGATCAGACCTCGCTCGGGGGCTACACCTGTAAGGTGCGCGCTCGCGCGCGCCCCTTACAGCATAAATAAGGGATCACCACGATCGCTCTTCCTCCCGACTTAAGCGACGCCCGATCCCAAGAAGGGATCAGACCTCGCTCGGGGGCTACACCTGTAAGGTGCGCGCTCACACGCGCCCCTTTCCGGTAGAAACGCTTCTACAGCCACCTCCGATTAGAGCGACGCCCGACCCCTCTTATGCGGGGGGTCGGACCTCACTCGGGGGCTACTGTTGAGGGTCAATACCGGCGATGACCGGTATTAATGATCCTCCGACTGCTTTACGTATAAAGCACCAAGGGAGGTTACTCCGTCTCGCCCGACCCCGACGTCCGGACGGGAAGTGCCCGACCCCTGAGGTCGGACAAAAGTTCCGCCTCGCCCGACCCGACCTCGAGGGTCGGACGAGGGTTCCGCATCGCCCGACCTCCGGGGTCGAACAAAAGTTCCGCCTCGCCCGACCCCGACCTCGAGGGGTCAGACGAGGGTCCCGCCTCGCCCGACCTCCGGGGACGGGCAAGACTGGGCGATCCAACCACCCCGGACGGGACGGATGTCCGGGGTCAGTCAAGCCATTAATAAGCTCAAACTCCAGATGGGACGGTGGCGATGACCGCTCCCGGAAGAGTAAATGCGCACAACGAGCATCGTCCACGGGGTGGGCGTCGCCCCAACAGTCCCCTGTCAGAGACTCACCGTCTCGTACGATAGGACGCCCCGGAGCGACGGCCATCACCACGGCGTCATCAAGCCGGCTCCTACAGTGGCGCTTCTCCATACGGATGGGACTCCATCGAGCGACAGCTCGGACCACTCCGTCGACAAGAAGCAACACGGCCACTCCGAAGACGTCATCCACAGCGACCGGCACGGAGTTTGAAGCATCAACAGCGCGGCCTAGAGGACATACGGCCATGCCGCCGCCGCCCACTCCCCAGCGCCAACCCTCTGTACGCCCGCCTCCCTCCTTGCAGTATAAAAGGGGGAGGCGGGAGGACGACGGGGGGAAGAAGACTAGTGCAACACACACGATATCTCACCCCACGCCGAACACCTCACAGAGACTTGGGAGCTCATCCCTCTCTCGCCTGTTTGTAACCCCCTACTACAAACTGTCGCGAGTAACACGAGCAGCCTCATCGAACTGGACGTAGGGCACGTTGCCCGAACCAGTATAAATCCTTGTGTCCTCTCGCGAACCATCCGAACCAAAACACGCACTCCACGATACTAATTACTCGTCGGCCACAACGAACGCCGACACCTAGAATGCAGGGGTATTGGTGGAGGTTGATCGGGTATTGCGAAAACAGCGCTAATATTCTGTTCCAATTTTAGCCAAATTAACAGTAGTCACTGTGAATTTACTAAATGTGCGGCTATTCTAACAATCAAGAATTCATTGCAACAAAGCAGAGTGAAATTAGCCACTTTCATCATAATTCACTATTTTCATATCGTTGCGGCAAAAAGGAGCAAGTGCTACTCTTAACCACGAGGAGTGGCAATTATAATTGATTTACATCCTACAGGAGAAACCCGAATGACACGACACGTGCACACTCAACTTGAGTCACACGTGGCTACCTTTCGCAACATCGTGACAGTGTTGGCTCAACATCCATCCCTCCAAGGACATGGTCCTCCAGGCGATGCCCTGCATCCCTGTACGGCCCCAAGCCTTTCCCACTAGCACGAGCCCAAGAAAACAAAAGCAAATTCATCCACCTTGCTGGTCCGTACACCCAGAAAAAGGGATGGCCAATTGTCCAACAGAGCACGGTGAGCTACGTCGGTTTCCTGGTCCCATATACCAGTATGCACTCGGTACACACCTCAAACTTGATCAATGCAACCGCACCCAATAGGGTTCTCAACTTCTATTCACAATTAAGGTCAACATATTGCTCGACATTTCTCCTTCTTTGGTTAAAACACGAGTAGTCTCCATACTACTCGGATGCTACCGAATTCCTGTCCTTCAAGCGTCGCATTCTATCGATGGCTCTACCAAAGTAATCCATAGGAAACCTACCAAGTCATGCATCTAGGTTTTCACGATAATTTCCTCGAAACTTAATGCACAAACAATTCCTACACACATAGTAGTAAACAGAAAATTTTATAAAACATAGGTGTGCACCGGGGCTTGCCTTGGTTTGCAGAATAGTCAGAGCACTCAAACAAGGAGTTAGTTCCTGCGGGTGCCTCTTCTGGATTCTTGTTCACCGGCGGAAGTTCCTAGTCGGTTCCTATGTGATGAAAATGCAAGTTGATAGTTTAATGCAAAGAGTCACAATGTTTCTATTAAAGATCGACTAGGGTTTCATCGCTAGAAATTAGGGTTAGGCCGACACTTTGCTTCGTGTGTTAATTGTTTAATACTACGACTATTTATCTAAGTTAAAAATGAAACTTTTACTTAGATCCCAAGATTATTTTTAATTGATGGTACTCTCTGAAATAGGAATTTTAAGCTTTGGTTGAGGCCTAGGTGAATTTCCTAGATTTTATAAAAATTCAACAAAGTTTCTGTTATTGGGTCTTATAAAATCAGAAACCATATGTAAACCTTGGAATACAATTATGATATTTTATGGTGTTACTCAGGGAGACCAAATTTACAACTTTGTTTTTGGGGTCTAATCTTTTCACTGACTTTTACAATGTATTTTAGAAATTGGCATTTTATTAGGCAGATTGGGGTATTGTGAAAGTACCATATACAATTTGGTGGTCCTAAAATCCCAATAAAATTACTGAAGGTGTGTATGGTCATGAAGTATTTGTAGATCAAAAATTAGCCCTGGCAATGCTCTATAATTTAAATTAAACTTCAAGAACAGAAAAGAGTGTTCTATTTATTTCTGCAAATTTTGAGTGATTTCATGAAAAGTGCTTTAACATAAATTTAGTTCATGGTCCAAGGATTCAAATAAAATTAGGTTTGGCATTTTTAGATTTTTCCAAGATTTTCTACACACTTGACAACTCCTGGCTAATTACTGGAAAATGGAGAAATCAATGGAACAGTGGCAGAGCGGCAGAAGCTAGGGCACGGCGGCGCTCCGGCGGGATTCTCGCCGGGGAAGAAGGTTAGAGGGGAGAGGGAAGTGTCGTGGAGCATCACCGTGAGCCAATGCACTGATTTGAAGAGGATCAAGCCCACGGGGAAGAGGAGAGCAGGGTCGGCGACGGTGAGCTCGGGCGGCTGTCAATGGTGGCTGGGGTGGTGGCGTGAGGTGTTCTTCGTCAATGGCGATGAACTGCAGCCACAACCTTGTCAAATGGATGCACTAGGGCTAGAGGAAGCAGCCGATAGAAGGAATTGGAAAAGCATCGTATCACGACGACGAATTTCGGAGAAGGGTGGCCGCCGGTGAGGTCCTCGGCCGAAAAGCAGGGCGGCGGCGTTCCGGGCAAACGGCGGCGTGGTTGAGGCTCTTGGTGTTCGGAGAGCAATAGTAGGAGGAGTGGGGCCTAGCCGGTAAGGTGGTGGGGCTGGGGGATGGCTGAAACTCGCCGGCGTCGTGGAGGTGGTGGGCGGCGGCTATGGCGGCGGCAGAACAGAGGATTCGGGCTTGCGCGCGGGGAAGGGCGGGGAGAAGAAGGAAGAGGGGGTGTCGGTGCTCGGCTTTGCGCTCGAAGGCGAGGTAAAGAAGGGAGGGAAGAAGGAGGTTGACGTGCGGGCGCGGTGAAGAGGGTAATGGCCGGCGGTTCCCGTACTGCGGTAGGCACCCGGACGGCGAGGCAGCGGCGCGCGCGGGGAGAATTCAAGGCGCACGTCGCTAGGGCACGCCGAGGAGGTACGGAGGGAGGGAGAGCGAGCATAGAAAAGGGGGGAAGAGGTACGGCGATGAGAGCTGGCGTGCGGCGCGTGCGGCGCTGTCCGGCAACGCCGTGCCTGGCGGTGAACAGTGGCGACGCGTCACTGTTCATCGTACAGCAGTTTTCAGTTTGTATTAGACAATTGAAAGGTCTGGCTCCTGAGTTCAAACATTTTTGAAACTTTTTGTGCAAGATGGGTGAATTATTAGGAACAACTTTCCTTATAAGTACTTTCCCTGATCCATCTCCTAAAGGTCTGTGAATTTTCAACTTGGTTCAAATTTGTCGGAATTTTAAAATGGTTTAAACTTCTTCCAAAAATTTTGATAAAATTTCCAAAATTCTATTTTAATGTGTAGTTAATTTTTATGTAAAAATATGGCTAGGGTTTTGTGGAAATTTGTATAGCCATGAGTTAGGGTTTGGATTTAATCCCGTTACTAGGATTTCGACACAGTTGTTTGAAATTTCTCCGGACTAGTTATAGCGTTCTGTTGTGTGCCAAGGTTGTCATGGTGAACCTTTAGAGCATTTCAAACATCATTTATTCTTACTTCCAGTGTTGATTTTTACTTTTAGATAAGTAAATTGCCGATTAGGGTTTTAGCGTGTCGATTTAAACCCTGGTGACACCTGGGGTGTCACAGTCCACCTCCCACTCCGGTCCATGTCCATCTCTGATTCTTTGTACGTTGTCATCAGCACTGAACCAGCTAAATCCCACACCGGAACCTAAAACACAAGATCACCACATCCACAGGTGGGCAGGACGTCCCAGTTAACGCCATGAAACCTCTGTTTGTGTTTGCCATCCTCTTGTCTGCCATACCGCGGCCGGCTGAGGCAGCGACACCGCGCAGACCGCATACAGCCTCGTTATGTTTCCGCTGGGGCACGGCCTCTCGGTGCAACTGATGACCAAGGCGCGGATTCTCCAGCATCCACAAAACACTAAAAAGAACAAGTAACCACATATAGACGCATAAATAAGTTGCGGTTGCACAGTAAATAGTTCTGACGACTAACAGGGAGCGAGCCAAAGACAATATCCACTGAAGACTATCTTCAGCGTCTACAATGTGCATCACTAGGCTTCAAATGTAAATGTCAACCCGTGTCACTGGAGCAAATTAGTTTAGAGTAATTGACAGGATAGAAGTGACATAAGACAAGCTTTCAGAACGTCGCCTGCTCCAGTTCCATCCGTGGAACAGTATATTGCAGCTTATACCACCACTTCCAGGAAATCCTTGATCTCTGCTAGGCTAACCCTGCAATTTTTATGTCAAGTGTTATTTCTCAGTACGACAAATGATTCCAGAAAGGAATCCCTAAGACAACCAATTAACATTTCATTGCTAACAGATGACTATAAGATTTATAATTTAAACATATGAGACCATGTTCAGGAACATGCAGAACACCAAACATACGAGGTCACGTTCAGGAACATTTCGGTTCTTAATATTGCTAAAAGCAATGAATTCATGTGGAATCAGTTTAACATCAATGTACTAGAAGATAATGCATATGCAGTCTCATTGTGCAGGGATCAGGATAGGGCACACAACGCTGCCTCTGTCTCTTTTTCTTTGTGTGTGTGTGTTTGTGTGTGTGGGTCTCACGTCCCACTCATGAATCTAAACGTGTTATAGGAACTAATGAAATTAATCATTCTGAAAAAGGAAATTACCTATGCCCTGTTGTATTGAGCAATGAAAAGACACTTATCCCTCATGGCTGGTCCCACTTCTTCGGGATCCGCTATGTTCTCCATAACAAATGTCGCACAATCCTTGGTACTTCTGTTGGATGCCCACCATTGACAAATTATTTGCGCCACCTCAAGAACAAAAAGCCCACAATCATTTCCGTTAGGTTGCTCTACCATTGGGACACTGATGAATTGTGCCTGTGCAAAATGAGTCAGTCTTTCCCGCAGTACATTGGCGACTTTCCGTGCTGTATTCAGGTTTGTTGACCCATTTTTCGAGCTGTCGAAATGCAGAAACATCGGAACATCTTTCTTGGTGTTATCATGGACCAGTAAACTCCAATGCTCACCTCCGGCTACATTATCAAATTGTCTGTTATTAATTGGTAGTAGAGTCATCAGACGAGATTCGATGTTGAAGTGCTCAATATATTCTGATGAATGTACGCTGCTCAACATCAAGGAATTTCTTGGGTGCACTAACAATAGCTGCTCCAATTGGTATGAGCTGGAGAAGTACTCAAGCATAAAGCCGAGGGCACCATCAGTTACCCAATTCGAACCACTAAAGCTTTCTCTGTCCTCTGCAGTCAAGGGACTGTACCCTTCTTTCTCTTCATGGCTCTGATCCTTACTAGATTCATCTATCTGCTGCATATAAATTTGAGAAACACACAAAAAAAACTATAAACTTGAAAATATCTGAAAAAACGGGAAGAAAAGGTTTGGTTGAAATGAAATATTAAACAGCACCATACCTGTGATATATGCTGCGTTGTGGCTTGGGTCAGCGAACTGACTACTTGGTTGGACTGCCAGTTGAAGCCCTTTGTACCAAGCAGCATGCTCTGTCGATTCTTGTTTAAGCTGACAACAGCTTTCTTTCCATGATCCTTGGTCAAGAGCTTGTTTGACTTGTCAGTAGACATAGAGACCTGTTTGCACAAAAAATTAAGACACAACAATGGAACTTTCCAACATCATGTGAGAGGGAACAAAAAATGTTTACCGGTTGGTCAATTGTGTCTTCTTTCAGCGAGTCGCCCATTCCTTTGGGAGGTCCAACATACTGAAAAAGGGAAATTTTGACTAATCATCAAAAGACTAAAGGATGAATCTAACAACACCAATAAATTTGTTTGCGACTGAAGCTTTAATAGCAGGAGAATTTTTACTTGTCTCAAATCGATTGTGGCTTCCGCGTACGCATGACCTTCATCTATCTGTAGAAAGAAAAATTGATATTTCAGTAAACAATGAGACTGAATAAAGAATGAACTTTCATTCATTCACAAATGCTTTTGCTTTTTTCTTATAAGTTCAAACCTGAAAATAAATTATGAAATGCTAAAGTTTGTTTACCGATTTTTGTAGCAGAATGTCAATGTCATCTTCAGAGAGTTCGTAATTGATTGAATCTCCAAACTATAAAATTTCAAGCATAGTTAGACTTAACATTGAAATTATGTTTAACTTAAGTAAGTTGTGCAGTACCATTTGCTGGATCATGTATTGCACTGTACATATCTTGTCGTATTGGACGACCAGAATACCACGTCCAATTCCTTTCCCCACCTTGCAATCTTCATTGTCAGACTTTTTGGTCCTCCCAATTAAGTTCCAGATCTCAAATCTCTTCTTTTGGGAGCTGTATAAGCCTGGGAAGACATCTCTTAAGTGGAACAGGGCCGTTATGTCACCTGCCTTGTGGCACATTGCCCATCGGCCCATCTTGCTCCAACAATGAATTGCTCTTTCGACTTCCGGAATGCACGATGCCTTTTTTTTTTCTTAGCAACGACTTTACAACTTGCTGAACTTGCCCCAGTCTCATGGTTTCGCTGAACATGAGGGCCGCGCACTGTAAATAGTGCCACCGTTCATTTGTCATAACGCTAGCATTATCTTCAGTGTAAGCACCAAGGGTTTCAAGAAGTCTATCCATGATATTTCCAACATATACTGATGACCTAATATCAATAGAAAATTAGTGCTTTTGGTCCATACAAATAATATATCACAAGGATTTGTTAGACATACATATCTGTATATGAGCAGAAGTACGGCAAGACCACCTGGTTGAAGAAAGCAGGGATTGGAGTGTCGTCAAATCTGAACCAGGTTAAATCAGGATCAAGAAATTTTGGATGATTCGTTGAAAATTGAGTAACACAAAAGGCAACGAAATATAAATTTGTTTCCTTAAACAGCAGTATGACTATCTTGGTCTGATGCCTGCTCCCGATTATCCTAACACCATGAAAGGAAGGGGTTTCGTAGGAATCATCCGAGAGAAGCCGTGTTGATGGAGTAATCGGTTTACGATACAAATTGGCCGAAGAAATTTGCAAGAGCCTTTTATATCTTTTCATAACCAGCCGGTGAAAAGCCCTATCTCCAGCATTGGAACCTATATTGAATAGAGGTACATCCTGCATACCGTGATCACATCAGTCTAATATGCATTGGAACAGGACAAACTAATTTTTTTCTGCAACGTCAAGAAACACAAAAAGGCGAGAAATTTACTTCTGGCCTGAGCTGTAGTTTCAGTAGAGCCTTCCACCGAGCTTGCTCCAGAACAATCTCTTCCCTCTCCAAATACTGTCTCGTCTTCAGTGCTATAGTCTTACGATCCCTCTTTTCATTGCATGATTCCTGTGTACTCCTCGAATTTGTCACATCAATTACACGCAGACGGTTCTGCACAACCTCACCGGCGTACGTGCGCTGCAATCGCAAGACCTGAGGCTCAATGATCGCATTCTGCAATCTCCACTGGGAATCAAAAAACACGCAGTAAAGGTACGAGCTTTACCTTTGCTTCCGCATCCAATCGTTTCACAACCTTCTTGCGGGACTCCTCCACGACCCGTACCTTGTCCTTCTCGTCCCAGTCCGTCTTCATTTGCTTCTCATCCTTGGCCGCCTTCCTCTGCTTCTCGGCCTTGTTCACTTGGCTTAGCTGCTCTTTCTCCTTCTCCTTCTTCAACCATCCCTTCTTTTTCCTTCCTTTCTCTGAGTTCTTGAGCCATCTGTTCTTCCCGGGCTCAGATTCACTAGAGCTAGACTCTTTTGTAGCCTTCTTGCTCTCCAAAGGATCGCGCTTGCCATGCTCCTCAGCCTTCTTCGCGGCCCTCCGTCGTGCCTTGGTCTTCTGAATCCTTGACTTGCGGTGAGACATTTTGAGAGGACTAACTCTACCTCGTCAACAGCGACCGGACGGTGACAATAGTGGCGTCTGCCCTAGCAACCCGCTAAAACCCTTCATCTACATTCCACCTCTCTCTCTCTCTCTCTCTCTCTCTGAACTTCTTTCGTCTCCGTGGTCGAGGAAAGGAGGCGGAGCTGGAGAAGGCGACGGAAGCAGAGTGTTCTCCTGGGCTTATTGGGCCGAGTTTGTAGGACGCCTGAGCCGAGACTGGAATTGCCTTGTTTCCAAATAAAGTTGGTTTTGGAAAGCAGCAAAACGACTTGTTGGATGTGCTTTATAGTCCAACTAGTTTTTAGACACGTACGACGCCCTATTGTACTATTGGATGCTGCAGCCGTGCAGTCCGTGCTGGCCTCCCTCGCTGGTCGCGCACCGCCCTGCGGCCCTGGCCGCCTGCGTTGCCCACCGTCGACCTGCTCCCATGCCAGCTACAGCACGTCCTCTCGTTCCTCAAGGTTGCCGCACCATCGTCCGGAGATGCGAGCACCGGCGATCACTTGTCCTCCCAAATTAGATTATGCGTTGGACAAGCACGAAGAGAGAAAAATGCCACATGTGTGCCGTGTAAGAGAAAATGGCAAAGGAGAACGAAAAAGTGGGACCAGATGGTAAATGAGAACAACCTTCTCGAACAGTGGCAAATAGAAATTGACCACTTCGTAAGAGGATAAAGAATCAAATCCCCCGAAGTCGACAAAGAAGGAAAGGAAGCGTGATTTGTTGCAGACATGTAGTTTCGGGTGGTGGTGTGCGTGGGTACCTGCGGGTGCAATAGGTGAGAAAAGTGTTAACAAAAATGTTAGAGATAATGTATTTTTGTGTAAGCTCTTACCAATGTTTTATGTAATTGTGGTCTAATTTTAATTCTATGATTAAGATGGAAGTAAGATCAAATCCAAGAGTTAAAATTGGAGGGGTAAACAGATTGTTTGGTGCGTCTAGAATCCAAGTTTTTTGTTTGTTGGCTTAGCACAAATTTGACTTATGCAGTAATAATAAAAAATAATCAGAGGGAGTATATTAAATAATTAAATTAACTTGTAGAGCTTAATTTATTGTTCTTGATGTTAATAATTTTTTATAGTAACCATAACCTATACTTTATAGAAATATACGTGACTCCCTACCTATTTATGTTAGTCTATTTAACTCTCTCAACTATAAATTCTGATATTTTTCTCACAAAAAATCTAATATTTTATTTACTCAACTATCTTAAAATGTATGAATAGCCTATAGACATGTAGATGATGATGTAGCAAGAAAAACACTGACATGGCAAGAATTTTTTGAAATAATTCAAATTGGACTAAGAAAAAAATTACTCTCTCCGTTCATAAATAATTGATGCCATTGACTTTTTTTATCATTTTTAACTATTCAACTTATTAAAAAATTTATTTGAATCATAAAATTTTAAGCATTGATGAAATATTATTAGTGATGGCTCACATCAGAATAAAATATATGATATTTTTCGTATTTTTTGAATAAATGAATGGCTAAATATGATGAAAAAAAGTCAATAACGTGATTTGTAGAAAGAGTAACTCAAAAAATTTTATGGATAAGATAGTTTTTTTTTCAATATGACGAGCATATTTATTTTGTGAAGGTCAACTATAAGAGAGGGGGAAAAATGAAGAAGAAAGCGATAAAATTTGAACGAAAATACATACTGAGGTTCTCAAAATGTTCCATGAGTCGCTCAGTTTCGATTCAAACATAACACCAATCAAAAAGTGACTCTTGGCATTCTTATTGCGTTTTGAAAAATGATTTCTTGTCACACACTAGTGGCGTCCATCATAAGTTCCGCCTCCGAACCGTATGTCTATACATTTTGTGTTCCACTCCCTTGTACTTCGATATATCACAAAGAACGGCATTAAAATGTTGTGTTGGATTGGTTTTTATGTATCTCTGCACAATTTTTAACCTGATATTAATGTATGATATGGTCATATGGTTACACGTTTAAAACATACTGAATGGGTCAAAATAATATTCGCAAAAAAAATCAAAATAAAATCCGTCTCATACTCTCATTGTCTCAATGGCCGTGTTAAGTAGGACGCAATAATCTTTCAGTGTGAGGGTCAATTTCGTAAAACATTGCGGCTCCTCTTTCCTGGCCTTCAACGGGCGAGGTTTTTTGAAAGCATCCTCTCTTGCCCTTCAACTCCCCCGACACCCAACCGAAGCCGTAGAGGAGGCAGCGAAAAGCTTGCTTTTTGTACTCCTACTATCTAGGGTTTCGAGCCCCGCCGCTCCCTTCGCGCCATCTCCCGCCTCCCCCTCGCCGCCGATCGATTCGCCCTCCGGAGCTCCACAATTCGATCTCCTCCCGGGCGCTCTATCCGGGATCCACTAGATTCGTAAGGCGGCGTTTCGTTCGATCTGTTACGGGGAGCGGTTTCCGTTGGGGATTGGATCGTTAATTTCGTTTCCTCGGTGGTGAATTCGCTGGTTTAGGTTGTGACGGTGATGAGGAGGTGATGGTGGCCATGGCGGAGGCGGCGCAGGAGGGGTGCGTGGAGAACCGTCAGCCCCTGGCGGCGTCGAGCTCGTCAGTGTCGGATGGCAGCAGCTATGGCGGTGGGGGGCGGGCGGGGACGTCCCCGCCTGTGTCTAGCTCGGCGAATTCCATCCCCGGTCTGAGGTGAGGCTCCTTGCCCTTAGTTAGTTGGCCCTCTTCTGGGAGGGATCTGGGAGACCCCTTTAGCGTTGAGGGTTACCGTTGGCTCACCTTGTTTTAATTTAATGCCTGTTCGAGTTATGCCCTAATGTGTTACTCCTACCTGTTGGGCGCGAGACAAAACGTGACTTTTATGGATATATTCGGTGGTTATGTGATTTTTCTGCGGTGATTTTCCTGATCTGTAATGCAACGAGCGTGTTCTAGTTGTAGTTCTAAGAAACCCATATCTCTAGGAATGCAGTTTTAGTGGGGACATGATACATGATGATTTATTTAGATGAGAAGTGTTGTTTTTTAGAGTAACGATTGGATCCCTGATGTTTGTGATGAGGCACTTGCTGAGTTTATGTGAACTTAAGTTACAATGCGTGCTTGCTATCTTTGTTCAACCATGTGCATACTTTGAACTTGTGCGATTTGATTGTTCATCCGCTGTTGTCAGTTGATTGTGTGAGTGCAATAGTGGTGGTGATAGTAAAAGCAGTGACTTTTTTTTGTGTTATTTCACGAAATTTGACATTTTAGTAGCTTAATGTGGCCGTGTTGCTGACTTACTGTGTTGACATTTGACACTTTATTTCCATCAACTTTTGTCTGTTATAAAATGTTGTCCTCGTCAAGGTGCCAAATAGACAAATAGTAAATACCTCTAGAGTACTATCTGCAGCATGCCAGCATTAATGGGGCATTAGCTGTGCACTGCAAAGAATAATGTTCCAAATGGTGTCAGCTATGGTCAGATGATGATATCAGGCTGTTGTAATGGTTGAACTAGTGGTGGTGGTAGAGATGGAACCTTTTTCTCGATAACATAAAAAACGTATATACTTGTTATGCTATTTACATATTACAGTGATACCAACTAGGCGGGATATAAAGTATACACAATTGTATACATACAATTTTTCTTTTTATGAAGATTTTTTCAACACAGGAATATAATTTCTACTAAAACACCTTTTTCGGCCCAATGTCCACTGGGACCACTATATAGAACCTTGGCCCTGGCCCAACGGAACTCATGATATCTGGATCTCCCGTGCATACCTTAAAAGGGCAGGGTTCATAAAATGTGAATGAAGTGGACAGCAGTGACATAAAGTGATGCTTTTTTTAGTGTACAAGGGAGCATTTCAATTGGTGTAGCTGTATATCATATTAATGGATTATGTGTTTGTAGCTCAAATTTGCATGAGATTTATTGTAGCTGTTGTTATGTCTCTTTTGCAGTATCTTCTTGCTTGCTTCTAATAATCAGTAGTTGTTTTCCCCACACTTATATGTTAACAAATAATTAGTGTTTCTTTGGAAGCACTCACTGATATGTATGTACTTTATCTGATATAAGTCTCTCTTCAAAAAAACTACTATCCTGCTAATCATATGCCCTTTGTATATATTCTGTAAGCTGTAAATGTGTTGAGATATTTAGGGTGTTATTAATCTGTAATAATATTCCTCCATTTTTTAGGCGAACAAGCGGGCCCATTCGGAGAGCTAAGGGTGGCTGGACGCCTGAAGAGGTCAATATCTCACTCTTTATTTAATTGTAAATATATGCTTGGACTTCAACTTGAATGTATTGTTTGATTTGTTGATCTGTAAAATATTAACGTATGCATCAGTATCATAATCCACCATGCACAATTTTTTTTATTGTTTTTATCATTCATGTTTTCTTTGCCCATGCCCCATGCCCTGTTGGATATTCTGTATCTGAAATCTAGAAGTGTCTCTTTTCTTTCATTATTAACATGGGAAATGTCAGGTGCATGTAGTGTATTTGGTCACGATTAAACAAACTCATTCAATGCTTTTGGATTGCATCTGGACACCTAAATCATGGATAAGAGTTCCCATTGCTAAAATCTTGGGTTAGAGTTCTAAAACTTCTGATATCTTAGTCGGTTAGTCCATTGAGATCAGATCTTACGGCCAGCAATGGACCAAATGCATCATGTGCACCTGATATTTCTCCTTTTAACATAGCTATCAACTGTTACTAATTGGCTTCAACATATGCCAACAGGATGACACATTGCGGAAGGCAGTTGAGGCTTTCAAGGGTAGAAATTGGAAAAAAATAGGTTGCCTCTTTTTCCCACTGCTGTACCCCTATATTTTGTTCTTACAGAGATATGGGTTCATGCATATTTGTCTTTGGCAATACGTAGTATGATTATTTAAATTTCAAGTGTGCCCCTCAAATAGGGAGGCATGCCTCATTATATAGCTTTCAACTAATTACCATCTGAAGTAAACCTGTTCCTCTCTACTTGTATTGCTACTTTTTGTTTACAAACTAGCCTATATGTAACTTTCCACTGGTAGAGGTTAAATGACTATTAGTGATATACATGATTTGGAATTAATAAGATAGGAGAATATTTGGCACCAGAGACTCTAAATCTGAAAATTAGAATGAATAAGGAATTTCCAGGTCTGTGATCGTAAATAGGTCTTGAGATAAACATATCTTTAGGTTTTGCTTCCTGTATAAAACATGGCATACGAATTTAATCCGTTTAGAATATTTCTAATGTGTGGGAGCCTTCAGCGTACACCCTTTAGCAAGCATATTGCTAAGTCACTAACATGTTCTACAAATACCAAATGAGAGGGGAGGGGGCTCTTATACTTATAGTTTTCCATGGGCATATAAGTGTTTGTTGGCAATTTAGAATACATCCCTTGTATGTTAGTGTGTGATGTGAGCTGACAAAATGTGCCTGTATCTGTTTTATGCAGCTGAATTCTTTCCTGATAGGACAGAGGTACAATGTTTGCATCGCTGGCAAAAGGTTCTTAATCCTGAGCTTATCAAAGGCCCTTGGACTCAAGAGGTTTGTAAAAGCGTTTTACATCCATGAAAAATTTTCTGAAGAAAAATGTTATATCTGCATCATGTTTTCTACAGGAAGATGACAAAATCATTGACCTGGTAAAAAAGTATGGACCAACAAAATGGTCTGTCATAGCAAGGTCATTGCCTGGCCGCATAGGGAAGCAGTGTCGAGAAAGGTATCCAACTGGATCTTGTACACAAGTATTTGCATAGTTGTCTGTATTGTTGATAATAGACCTTGGCGTACAAAATATCACTTACATTCCTTGTTAGTTCTATAGCCTAGTTAATTCTACGTAGCAATGTACGAATGCCATTGTGTAGTTCAGATGAAACTAGTTCTGACTCATGCAATCATAGGTGGCATAATCATCTGAATCCAGATATAAGGAAAGATGCTTGGACCCCTGAAGAGGAAAGGGCACTCATTAATGCTCATCGGGTATACGGGAATAAATGGGCGGAAATAGCAAAAGTTCTTCCTGGAAGGTACTACCAATACAGCTATTCCTCTTCCATTCCTCAGCTTACACCAAATCACTTTGCTCTTCTTGGTAAACCTAGTGAAATGACATTGAAATGTTATTGAATTATACTTTTGCATGCTGTTCTTGTAGCTATTTGGATACCTGAATTGTTAATTTAAAAAACGATATGTGTCCCTTTCTCTTGGTTTAAAGAATATTAAAATGTCCGTTATGCCTTGGTAAATTTTTGGAGTATATGCTTTATACTTATAAAAAGCTCTATAAAACAACTTAACCATTCAGTGGTGCCGATTCAGTGTAAGGGAGATCTTCCTCTCCCTTTATATTCTATTAATATGTTCCATGCTATGAGATGGCTTCCTCCAACTGATGGGTCATCTATTATTTGTTGGAGTATCCATGGTTTAATTTAAAAGTATTGTTTATGACTGATCTATTGTATGTGTATCCATATGAAAATCATGACTGACCTATTGTATCCATATAAAAATCTTAAGCTTCTTATTTTTACTTGGCAAGTATGAAATTGCATTGATATTTTGCAAAGATGCACTTGTAAAGAACCACTGTTTCCTTAGCAGTCATAAGTGTTGTCATTCTGGATTTGTGAACTGTGCTGATAGTACCTTTTGTTTCCAGGACTGATAATTCTATAAAGAATCATTGGAACAGCTCTTTGAGAAAGAAGTTAGATGTCTGCAGCACCACCAACGTTCTTTCAGTTCCTAAACTACTTGGCCGTGATGATTTCAAGGATAAAATGAAATCCATAGCTACTAAGAACCATCTTGATCTGAATAAGATGTCTGGTTTAGGTTCAAAGGATCTACGTGGAATAGCGCATCGTTCTAATATGAGCCCACGTTCACAGGCATACAAATCACCACCCATCAAGGACTGCTCAGGTTTCCTTTCTCTTTCCATATCAACTGCACAGCCTCCAACTTCGTACGAAATGTCATCACTAGTTGATGGTTCTGCTGTTACTTTAGCTATCCATCCTCCAGAAAGTGACTCTGTCCGTGATAAGGGCCTAGAAATTGATTCTTTCCATGAGAAGGGTATTGAGGTTAGCTCCATGCCTGATCCTGTTGGGGAGTCCTGTGCCATTCAACCAGAGCCTGCACCAGAAACTACCTTGGGTCCTCTTTGTTATAAGGTTCTTAACATGGAACACGTGGGCCCTGTGAATTCCCCACCCCGTTCTGAAAATCATAGTGTACATCAGATAACACACGAGGGGCTACTGTCACCCAGTTGTTTTACTTCCCCCTCTCCAACGGGGCTTACTGTTGATTCAATTTTGAAGAAAGCTGCCGATACCTTTCCAGGCACTCCATCAATACTAAGAAGAAGAAAACGTGATAAATTAACACCTGCTTCAGATAGTGAGTTGAAGATTGATGGAGGAAGCACTGATAGCTATTTCACTCCTAACGGGAAGAAAATTACTACAGATACCCCATGGTCATTCAAAACTGCATCCTTTTTATCATTGGGTTCTCATGATGGGGTTTTGACTTCTGTAAGGAGCTGTGATGCTTCACCTCCGTATGAGATCAGGTCCAAAAGAATGGCTGCAATGAAAGCAGTTTCTCATCATCTAGATTTTTCAGCAGATGGATTGGATACTTCTGGATCTGAGATTCTGAACTCTCCTTGCCATAAACCTCAAGCTGCAAACTCTATCCCTGAAGCCCTACGAATGCAGGTGAAGGAGCTTGATGAACATGTTACTCAGCTGGAAACTTTAACCAAGGATGTAGCACATACTACTGATTTGGATGTAACTTAATCCGTGATGGGCAGGTATGCTATCTTCAGTATCTTTTTAACTGTGCATTCCTTCACTTCATTATTATCTTCTGTGATGTTTTTTAGAATTCTTTACTCCTTTTCTTGCGAGCATGCTTCTTGGTAGTACTTTATTTGTAAATCGAACTTGGCCTTTCTCTTTTTTTGTGAGTAGATGGGCGCCTCACATTTGATTTCTCTTGGAATCTGTGCTTTCTTGCCTATGTTTTATGTTTTTTTTTCATTATTTGATTCCTTCCCTGTCTTTTAGGAACTTGTCTTACTCATACTAAGCATGATGAGGCATAATTGCTTTACAAGCTAACAAGGTACAAGCTTCATGAAAAATGTCTTAGTTGGAGCTGAAATGAAATGCAGATCAAGCATTTCCAGTGGAGAGAACATCCTGGGACCATTGAAATGGTATGCCAACTACGGGTCATCACTGCTTGTAATCAAGGTGTAAAAAGACTGTCCAAGTTAAAGTGACACTTTATAGAAGATTACATTGTTTGTTGAGTTTTGTGAACTTACATATGGAAATTCAGATTGTAGAAGCCCACAGCTGTGTACAAAGAAGAAAAGCATAGCTTTAGAAACATATAGCTGAATAAGAGCTTCCCTATTGGAATGTCAATTCTCTCTCTTTTTTTTTTCCATTGTTTCTGTTTGGTTCAGTGGTCCTGCTAGTTGCGTAAGTGTAACAAGAAGGGCCTGCTCTTTGTAATAATTAAGCCTGATTACCGACCAAAAAAAACTTGCAAGTTTCAAGAAACAAATTAATGACACGCAGCTTGGTTTCATTGATTGATGGAAAAGATGCACCTTATCTTCTGCTTCTATGGCTGTTGAATTCATTTTATGCATCTCTGCTGCTACTACTAAATCTGAATCAGATGTGTTTTGCTCTAACTAACAAGGTTACGGTTCTGTTGGTTTGATCTGAGTAAAAATAAAAAAATTGATGTGCGTATTTGAATGAGATCAAATTTGATATGCTTTTCTTTGTTTGGAACGAACGATGGATATGTTACTCGCGTTCCTCGTGTTTTCCATCCGATGTTCCGAAAACTGAGGCGCGCATGGATTGCCGCTTGGCCACGGGGCCCGCACCCGAAGTTCGAGCTCAAACTCGGCGGCGTGTGCTCCAAGGTCCAACCAAACCAGTTGGCTCCGGCTGGCCGGCGCCCACGGCATCGTCGGCTATCCATCCTAGAGAAGCACAGGGCACGATCCAAATCTTTTCTTTTGCCCCAAGAAGCGCCACCTGTCAGTCTGTGACCTGTCTGTCTCCCTGTCCTCGATAAAACCGCCCGCCCCTATTGGCATTTCGCACTGCTTGCACAAACTCGAACTCGCCAACCAAAATCCGCGGCCTCGATTCGCCTCCCCTGATCTCCTCGCGCGACGACTACAATGGCTTCCAGGAAGTTTTTCGTAGGCGGCAACTGGAAATGCGTAAGTCCCATGTCCCCTCTCGTTTCGGTGCTCAGCTTGTGTGATTTGATCCCTGACGGCGCCGCGCGCTTTCAGAACGGGACCGGCGAGGAAGTGAAGAAGATCGTCACCGTGCTCAACGAGGCCGAGGTGCCCTCAGAGGACGTCGTCGGTGAGCTGTCTCGACCGCTACTGATCTTCCTTTTGGGGGTGTTTTAGTGACTGGATCCATGCTGATCTCCCTGTTGGTTTTCGCGGTGACGCGTCGCAGAGGTGGTGGTGAGCCCACCGTTCGTGTTCCTGCAGCAGGTGAGGGGGCTGCTGCGGCCGGACTTCTCCGTCGCCGCGCAGAACTGCTGGGTGCGCAAGGGCGGCGCCTTCACCGGCGAGATCAGGTTGATTTTACCGCTTGTTTTGATGCTTTGTAGTTCCCCAGTTGCTTGAATGTGCCCGGATTGGTTGGGAGCATCTAAACTGTATACTTTACTGTAGGAATACAGGTTACAGAGTGTGTATCGGTTGCTTGGCTCATGGGTTCCCTGTCCCAGTAGTTTGTCTGGGTTCGGTGTCTCTAATGCGGCTTGATTCTGCAGCGAAGGGTTCTAGATTTGACTACTAGATATTAGAATTGGTATTCTCACCGTAAAGTTCTGATGTGTTCGAGTGTCCCAATTGTGGATAATTAATATTGAAACTGCTATGCACGAGCCTGATTTTCAGATCAGAGATGTTGATGCCACTAGTGATGATAGCTTAGCTAATCTATCTCCTTGTGGTTGTTGTGTCGGTTTTGCACTTGTATTATTTTTCATGTGTGCTTCAGTCAGAGTCGTTCATTTCACTGATACAATGTGCGAAGTGCTATATCTTATAGTTGATAATATTCGTTATGTTCTTATTGCAGTGCCGAGATGCTGGTGAACCTGCAGGTGCCTTGGGTTATTTTGGGGCACTCTGAGCGGAGGGCACTCTTGAGTGAATCAAATGACGTGAGTTTGTTTTCATTCTGTGTAGGCTGTTAGATTTGCTCTAAGTTGATCGAGTCAAATTTGTCTGTTGCAATGTGTTACTACTGTTCTGCTCTAGGCTTAGGATTTTTTATGAAACTGTCATGTAACAGAAACGTGAGATGCGCTTCCCTGATTTCGTAAAAGGAATGTTAGATTCAGTTCCACCACTTGGTTATTGATGCTAATTTACTTATATGTCATCACTCCCTCTCACTGCTGTAACCAGATTTATGTCTGATGATGGTGAGAAGGCACTGGCTGTTTCTGAGCTAGGAATTAAAATTAATCTTGTGAGTGATTATTGTATTCCACTATTCTGGCTGATGAGCATATTCTGTGTTGATCACCTGTCACTGCTAACTCAGTGAAGCTTGTACTCTGATATCCTGTGCCAAATATATAACAAGTAACTGAGCCATTTATTTATTAAGTGTCTCCAAACTGACAGCTGCCTTTGTTATTTGTGTCATCTCGTCAAGTTAAAATGTTTCTATTTTCATCGTAGAAGTTTCCTCCCTTTTTACTAACTACCTCCTTTCAATTCATGATAACAGTTTGTTGCTGATAAAGTTGCCTATGCACTCTCCCAAGGTCTAAAAGTAATTGCTTGCATTGGTGAGACCTTGGAACAGAGAGATGCAGGAACGACAATGGATGTTGTTGCCGCACAAACTAAGGCTATTGCAGGTAACTTGCTATTATTAAGGCATATTACATGAAACAAACATACTTTCTGACTTCTGAACATCTGATCAAGAATGGATGAGAAATTGAGGTACATCAAAGTATCATACAGGAACTCAAGCTTTATCTTTTCCCCCTTTCACTGCTTACTGCTCCCTTTTTTCAGAGAAGATATCAGATTGGACAAACGTGGTATTGGCATATGAACCAGTTTGGGCTATTGGAACTGGCAAGGTTGCAACCCCTGCTCAGGCTCAGGAGGTATGCATTCTTAATTAGAACAATGGTGGTTCTTGTATTGGATATATTTTGATATTTTATACATGTTGCTGCTTGTATTGGACAACAGTGGTTCTTCTCTGGTTTCTCAACTTCCATGATATTTCTAGGTTCATGATGGTCTGAGAAAGTGGCTCCAGAGTAATGTCAGTCCTGCAGTTGCTGAAACTACTAGGATAATTTATGGAGGTATTTCTTGCACCTGTGATAGTAGTTTGGACACTGCTGTAAGCTAAATCTAACCCCATTGTATTACACATTTGGTTCTATAGGATCTGTAAATGGAGGAAACTGCAAAGAACTTGCGGCTCAACCAGATGTTGATGGTTTCCTAGTTGGTGGAGCTTCACTGAAGGTTTGTCCCGGTATCTTGTCATAGGAACAATACATAAAGTAACCGAAGCAGTACTATCTGATATGATGAAGCATCATTGCTTCAAATCGATTCAAGATGTCACGCGGGTGTTGTGCTTTGCCATACTGACCCCAACTTCATTACCTTGTGCAGCGTGAATTTGTGGACATCATAAAGTCTGCGACTGTCAAGTCTTCTTCAGCTTAGTGCTTTGAATGCCCCCTGATGCTTATTGGAGCGAGTGGTTGTGGTTCTTAAAAAAGTTAGGCTACTTTTTGGGCAACATGGCTATGCCTTTTTTCAAAAAACCCTTATATATGCTAAGAATCGGATAAATCCAATCGTGCTTGTCCGCACAAACTCAAAAATTTGCTACTGAATTAGTCTCAGCTTTGAATTCTGTATCCGGAGTACAATTTCATTTTGACCCCAAGCACAAGCAGGCAAAGATCCTGATCTATCATAATCATCGTGATCATAGTACGACATAAGCCCCATGTCGTATTTGTTTGCTCATAGTTGCCTTTTGCGAAGCATCAGCCTGATACATCTATCTGTATATCATAACTGCGGTTACGCTACTCATCATCAGTACAGATTCTAGAATAAATAATTTGGGAAGAAAAGAAAAACGATGACGAACAAAAAGTCAACAGTATTCTTGGCTGCATAAAATCTAGTACACTTATTATCGAGTACTGATGATGTACATTTTTTTTTTAATTCTGCACTTGCATTTTATATATTTTGAAAGCAAAATATCATGAGAGATATAGATGCCACTTCTACACGTTAAATACATAGTAGAGACAAAACGTAGCAGTCTTAGATAAAAGGAGTTTTACGCAAGCAAATTCGCCCCCAAAGACTTGGTCTTCGATATCATCGCGTACAGTACGCACGAATGTTTGGACCGGAATGGACGACGTCGTCGAACGAACATTCAGTTACTGTCGTGGTCAAACGTCACTAGATTCCGAACGCACAGGCCAGAAACCAGCAAGTCTGTCGATCAACATCAGCATTCAACTTCCCCTTCCTGTTGCGTGTGCGTAGAACAAGCACAAGCAGCCGGTAATAAATTAACGTAATCAATTTGACCATCATTGTTCTGCTAACCTTTACTATGAGTATAATAACGAAATTACTGCTTTAAGTAACATAATCAATCCACTAACGAAAGAGCGCGAAATCACACGTTGGGATCACATGGCGGGGACCCCAGAGGCTCTCATGCATGCTGAGCTTCCAGCCCTCCTCTAGAGTGCAAGTTGCAATTGCAACATATGCCACAAATCACAGAACGAGGCGCTTTTGGCTAAGCCACTTGGTGGTTAGACTCGTCGCGTGCATGGCTGTTTTTTTTTCCCTCTCTCTCGGGGCGAGAACTGTCAAGTGGGCATAGGAAAAGGAGGGAACGCTCTTTGTGTGACGATGGGGGGAGGAAGGTGTGAGTCCGCGCCTCTGGCGACCGCTTCAGAGGTTTGACCTGGACAAAAGCCGAGACGAGGGGGCGCGGCGCCGGCTACAAATACGCGCCCACGGACCGGTGACGAGGGCAACCTAACCTGACTAAGCCTTGGCGTGGACGAGAGAGGAACACACAACACAGGACAGGAGCAGCAGCGGCGGCGAGAGGGAAGACAAAGAGAGCAGCAGCTGTTGGAGGAGCAGTCGAGTACGAAGAGAAGAGGATGGGGAAGGGCCTTCTGGAGGTGCACCTCGTCGACGCCAAGGGCCTCTCCGGCAGCGATTTCCTAGGTGGGTAGCAGCCCTCGCTCATCAATTCTCGCTCTCATTTATTCTCAGCGTTCTCGGCGAACGTGTGGCTGACCGACCGGCTCTTTCGGCAGCAGGGAAGATCGACCCGTACGTGATCGTGCAGTACCGGAGCCAGGAGCGCAAGACCGGCGTCGCGCGGGACGAGGGCAGGAGCCCTTGCTGGAACGAGGTGTTGAGGTTCCAGATCAACACCTCCGCCACCAACGTGCAGCACAAGCTCGTTCTCCGGATCATGGACCACGACAACTTCTCCCGCGACGACTTCCTAGGCGAAGCGACGTGAGTGCCAGCCAACACACAACCGCCAAAAATTCTGTTCATTCTTCCGCACCCTGAACGGGCTCGAAACTAACCGGCCGCGGGATTTCGCAGGATCGACGTGACGGACATAATCAGCCTGGGATCAGAGAAAGGCACGTACCAGATGCGCCCGGCGAAGCACAGCGTCGTGCTCGCGGACAAGACGTACCGCGGCGAGATCAGAGTCGGCATCACCTTCACCGCTGCCAAGGTACGGAAACCTGGCTGCTGTCTGAAACTTTTTTTGGTCTTATTACTAATGTTTCGCACTAAAAGAAGACCGATGCCTGATTACAGATTGACGGTGAGGTAGATGGACAGAAGTTCGGAGGATGGGGACACAGCTTCCGACAGTAGAATGCAGGATGCTGACATGCTGTGTATTTTGAAGTTCGTTCGTTGTTTGTTAGTGCTAGTGTAGTGTATTGGTTGTAAGCAGTTTTGTCTGTATTGACAGCAATTCAGCATGCCTAAGATTGACACAGATTGGAGTGTACCTCACATTGTTAACTCTTTGATTAGACGTGTGTCAAGACTGCTTAGATCCGTCATCAAATACGTACGTGTGATCTTCACCCAGCTCCCGACCCCTTCTCCAACCCGGCGAATCATAGCGTTAGGCATGAATTCACACAAGAATACTTTGGCATGAATGGCGCCTGGACAACACACACACACACACACACACACACACACACACAAAAAAAGAGGGCATGAAAATGCAGTTATTATGCAGTTCAAAAAAAAAAATTCAGATGCTTACATTAACCGACATTGCCGATGCCATTATCTTAATCCATTGGTAATCAAAGTTACCCAGTACAATGTTGAGACTACATATATTACACTAGATATTCCCTCTGCTTCTAAATTCTTATCATTAGGATGACAATTCTAGTTCAAAAGGAACTAAAGTTGTCCTCACGACAACAATTTAAGAACAACTTACTCCAAATGAAAATTTAGGGAGATGCTCTTCGATACATCATGTACCACCTTATAAGTGAGTTAACAGCAGAAAATTGTGAAATAAGGGGCAGAAAATTCCCCACCAAAAAAGCTTCATATGTTTACGGCTATACAAAATTCCTATGTATCAGTAGCTGAAGCCTTGATCAAGAGAACTGTCTGTCATGTTCACCCAATCTTTCACCGTGCTGTCCACATAACGATTTGTGCCTCCTAAATTGTTTGAATCGGGACCAGACCCTTGCAATTTATCAGTAGTGAGCTGAAGGACAGTCTCATTGAGGATCTTCCAAACAAATGTAAAAGATGCTTTAGAAGGCGTTGTCGCAGGTAACAATCACCTATAACATCAGTCCAAAGTGAAAATCTGTAGTCACTGAATAGGAACATACAACTGCAAAATTGCATGTTGGCAAAATAATTCTCAGGTGCCATCAGAGCTTTAGGAATGCAGCTGCTGTATTGTGGAAAATAAGCATTGCATGCATTCACTCCTCTGTATCCTGAATAACCTCTCTGATGGATAATATATCATCACGTGGATAAGCAGTCTCCACAACAATACTAACTTCATCTCCCACTTTTCCTTGTGAAACTACTGTGGAAACTTGCATCCCAACCTGTCAGTAGCATTAGGCATTAGCATTCGAATAATTCCATCCCTTTTGCAGTATATTATGATTTATGTCTACGAAAAGGATGTAGTTCAACTTTCTGGAACTAACTAAAAAATGTGAGCACTAAGCAGATCCAAGGACTACAGAGATGGGAAATGTGTATTTTGGTGACCCAGTTCTTTTCTGTATAGAAAAGGGTATTAATCGAGAGTCTGTATCCCAACTAAAATTGCTGGAAAACAGTCTCAAGTTCTCAGAATCAATGAAAGGATTACGAATCAATCGGTTACTTACCTGAAATATGCATATATTCTACAGCTACTGCTCCAAATACTACTATGATGAAGCGAAGACATATTGTATGACACTACTGCACCACAAAATAAAAAATCATGCAAGGAGAAGGTTGACCTACCTCCAGCAAAAGAAGAACTGCCATACGGTCCTTGATAAACTTAAGAATCAGTGATTTATATTTCCTCCCCTTTGCCTGTCTCCTCAAGTATTCCAACAACCAATACCTTAAGCTGTTGCTGTGAAGCTTCCTAGCTACTTTAACATGCATACTTGCAATAAATGTCATTCCTTCCAGGTCGGCAGCTGAATATGGTGGAGAATCACCTCTAAGAAAAGCTTTTACCTACATTTAATTGCCATGGATATAGATCAAATTACGATGATAAAATTATGAGAAACTGAGAAGAACTAATAAAGGTTGCACTTCCTATACATAATTACCAAAATTCATCCTACAGAACTTCTCCTGGATCCTGATCCATGGGAATTACATAGGTATATTCACCTGATAATGAGCTAGCAGATCCACATATCTTCGAATAGGAGAGGTGAATTGCACATAACCAGGAATACCAAGCACACCATGTGGTAAAGGTTTTTGAAAATCCATTTCCGCGGCACGGAGCACACCGATATTGGCAAAGCTTCTTGCGGGCCCTTCAGGTAGATGAGAAAATGCTGACACTGATGTTTTAGACTGTGGGTGCCCTCTGTATGGCAAAGGAAGATTGTTATCAGAACCAAAAGCAGCCACTGCCTCCCCACAAAGTATCATCATCTCAGATACAAGCTGCACTGCTGGATTGTTTTGGTCTTCAACATACAGATTAATATTTGGTTCTGGATCATCAGGATTTGACACCTTGATACGTGGCTCTATCATAGCAGTGTCTATTGAACCCTGCAACCTTCAGAGTGTAAACTTAATCGAGTAATGCATCAAGTTGTATTCAGAAATGCAAGCTTTTTCTAAGTGGCATAAGAATTGAATGGTGTGTGCAACCTAAACAGGAAAATGAGTTGCAAGTGACCGATGGAAATATCTGGATTTACTTTCTAAGACTGAAAAAGAAAACGTGTGCAGAGTAAAGGAAAATGAATTGTCGACTGGAAAGAAAAGTTTGATGACTGAGATAAGGTTTATTTTCCCAAAAAAGTGCAGAACTGATTTTATGTTGACAGTTCTATCATTGCAAAAAATTATAGTTACAATGTGCTGATCTCTCACTTGCAAATCAAAGGTGACTCATAGCAAAGCCGATTTAGCACTTACCTGGCTACGACGCCACTGTGCACGAATTGTAGCAGCTTCTTGAAGAATCCTAAGTTCCTCCTCTTCTTCCAGATTCATGTACAATAATTCAGTTGCCCCCTCATATGTTAACATGTAGGTAGGTTTGATGATTGAATTCTCTATAGTATATTCTGCAATACTGTGGAAATCACAACTGGAATGTTAACGACTTCTATTGAGAACATGTCGGGGGGGGGGGGTGGCCGGGGTTGGAAGCAGAAATAATTGAGCACTACCTCCCGTCTGGGTCTAAAATCACAGCAATGCTAACAGATCGGCATTCTTTACTCTGCTGTAAGCTCATAGCAGTCATGGCAAGCCTCTCTGGGAACATCGGAACGGTAGCAGTTGGTAGAAAGATTGAGGTTCCTCTGTGCATTGCTTCCCTGTGGACAAAAACACAGTCAGCTAAGACGCTAATGGCAGAGACGATACAAGAATAGGAGATACGGCAATGACCTATCAATGATGCTCCGTGGTTTAACCAAGCATGTTGGGTCAGCAACATGTATCCAGACCTTTATCCTACCATCAGGTAGTCTAGTTGCACTCAGTGCATCATCAAGCTGTGTCATCCAAAAATTCCCAAAGTCAAACAGATTTCTATTTGAGTCCTGGTGCTGCATATATATGTATGTGAAAAATATAGTGGCAGATGTAATGGAAACATACTTCATCAGCCTCATCTACATCAATGGCATACACTTTCAAATTTGAAAGATCCTTCCTGATATTCTGTACAGACAAAATGAAAGTGAAGTACAAATGTATATACACAAATGAACAGTGGATGTATGATGTATCATGTGTAGTAATTGTATGTACCTGATCTGGATCAGGGCAGTCCACCAGAAGTTCCTCAGCAGCTGATAGAACTTCCTCAGTGTACCTGATACGAACATCATACTTGAAAAGATCAAGATTGACATGTACAGGGAAGTATCCAACATTTATAAGGAGCTTCAGGGCAGCTGATGATGTCCGCGAGAACCCCATAGCCTTGAGAATCTGCCATTAGATTAACATGTTTATTTCAGCGGATAATCATGTTAATTAAGAACAACATTTTGAGTAAGAGACTGTTCAGAAGATCCACTGATAAGAAGCTTATGATAACAAGGATTTTGGTTCGGCCAAGAAAAAAGATAACAAAGATTTGGACACCAACAAACGGTGGTAATTTGAAAAATGCCAATTTTATGATATTTGTTTCCTCATATATATTATATAGCAAATAATGCCATGCCAAAATTATGGGAGTAGAATCTGATATTTTACATTTCCAGCTAATCTTCTTTGTTCATCATCACATCCATCAGTGGCATATGCCTGAAGAGCCTCAATTTTTTGTCTGACTTTGTCTTCTATCAACCATGAACTTTTAGGAGGTTTCGAGTCCATAGGCAATGCTTTGGCAACCTTGAGTAAGTGGACAAATTCTTCCAGTTCTTTCTCAGCTACCTCTTTAGCAAGTTTTCGTTGTAGAAGTTCCTCCACCTACTACCAGATGAAAAAATATAAATCCACCCACCAATACAACAATGCAGAAACAAAAGCGATTAATTGAAAAAGATAATGAAGCAAACATCCAGTTGCTAAGTGCATATAAATAATTTATGCACATACAAAGCTTTTAACACTGGAAAATGACGAGCGACAATGATGCCAAGAGAAAAACTATCTATGTGAATCAGTAAGGTATGATCTTTAACAGAGGGATAAATAATGAGATAACATTAAAAGAAACTGGCAGAATAAAAGAGACAAGAAACAGTGTGGATCAAATTGTCCTACTACATTTTTGTAAAAACAAAGTCATATAGCTAATTACGCGAACCAAACAGATAGATATTGAATGCACTAGATAAGTTATTCTATGATTGTACCTACACATGACCTGAGCTGACAGGAGGATCAATTAAAGACAACACTCCTAGATGGTGCCACCTCTAAATGTGTGCCATCTTACTTGTCAAACTAACCTACAATATTCACAAGAAGCACCACCCATATAATAAGAAAATATACCTGGGCAAGCGGGCGAGGCTGGTATATGGAATAATCTCTCTTCTCTACCTTGACGAAATATACTATATCCCTTGACAACAAGAAATGTGCACAATAGCTTTCCAGAGATTCCTTGTTACCATAAACTATCTGAGAAAACCACAAGAACCAAATCAAAATATGTAAGGAGAAAATAGGAGATCAGACAAATGCAGTGGAAACCTGACCTCTGCAAACTCCTCAACTGTTATCGGTTTATCCTTCTCAGAAAGCTCCATCCAGGCACACTCCAAAACAGTTGGGTCCTGCAAGCAATTATATTAAATTATAATTCATAATGAACATTACACATATTACAAAACTATGCTTACAGATCATATAGATTGCTCACCAAAAGTTCTTGCGCTTTCTCAAGAAATTCAACTATTCTTGAATAATCAAAGTTCAAGATACCAGGTACAACATATGTAACCTGCTGGGGTTTTATAGAAGACAACATACCGTTCTGTAAAAGTGAAAGAGACATGTGATTAGGAAATACATAGAGTCTCTTCTTACCCTAAAATAGTGATAACAAAAATAAATATGTATATTCAGATATAAACTCAACAGACACTGGTTACTCTGTTGGACAAATTATAGTTAGTTTTTCTTATAAGACCTGATCAGCCACAATCCAATTTTTCTTTCCATCAGGCCTTTCTACAACACCAAGCAAAGATCTCTCAGAATCTTTCTGAAACTCAAGCAGGAATCCTTTTTGTAATGTCCGTTTATCTATCTTATTGTCAGACAATTCCTTTGTACTCTGCAATCCTATCCTGTAGAAGAAAAATTCCTCCAATGATAAGTTTCAGGATTGATGATTAGAACAAACAGTTACTAACATCAAAATACTTTCAAAAACGCTAAAAAAATTATTATAAAACATCACGCAAATATTCTCAAGACAACATAAGAAAACTGAAACACCCTGATTTGTACTTCTCACTGAGCTGAAGACCTAACATTGCTAATGGATAGCATTATGACATTTACCTATGTAAATGGTAACGAACTTGGCAACTAGCCAGATGAAAATCTACAATTTTATATTTCCATATTACAGTATAGACTATTATGGAGTACATAGACTTGAAATAAATCATAGAGCCCAACGTAGTCAAAATAATCTGTCACCTCTTTTTCGTACCAAATATGAATACTGATTCCACAGAATAGCAATAGTCTAGTTTAAGCTAAGCCAGTCATATAATTAGAAAACCATTATGCTTGCTGTCCATGGATTTTGGTTCTCCTACATAAATGTGTGCAATGCCTTACTATCATTTGCTCTAGAAGTGAGGGGATTCAATTCTAAGAGGTAATCACCCAGAGTAAACATCCTCCCAACAAATAGGGGAAATGAATGAACAGGTCACATCTAAGTTTAGTTCAATAGTTGGAGTCTCCGCAAAGCAAGCCAACAAATTCAAAACGAGAATCGTGCTACTACTATTGAACAGAGTTAGAATGGAAATCAGTAGCTAAAGGCACCCAAACACAGGTACCGGCTCGAAATGCGATAGCGAATTTACGGAGGGAGAAGGGCGCATTTACTTTGACGAGACCCGGACGCGCCGACGTGACCGGAGCTCCTCCAGCACCGAGTCCACGAGGCTATGCGCCAACCGATTCCTGCATCCACCGTGGGGGGAGGAACACCCTCCCGCCAAAACGGCGGCCGGGCGGACGGCACGGTGGAGGGGTCGGTGGCGGAAGAAGGCGAGCGCCGCCGAGGAGCAGCCGCCAGCCGCCCGTGCCGCCATGGGCGACGGCCGCATCGATGCTCCGCTCGCCGGAGAGGGTTTAGTTCGGGGAGCGCGCGACGGTGGGGGTGGATTTCGCCGATAAGAATCGACGAGCTCCCGCGAACGGAAGGTGAGGATGAAGCGAGCGCGTGTGACGGGGGGGGGGGGGGAGAGATGTGTCGCTGATATGCCGCCACCGCTGCCAAGAAGGCCGACAAATGGCCAACTCTCATGGGCCCCTGCCATGCGTTTTAGCATGGGCCAACTCTCTTGCTTTGCGGAGCAGCCGAAATGGGTCTGCGCAGCTCTTTCATTGCTCTCTTTGGGCGTAGTGGGTTGGGCCACAGCTCAACATGGGTTGGGCCATATAAGGGAGGCCAGAAAAGTAGAAAACCAAAAGAACATGTTTCAAGGAAGTGGTCCTGCTCTTCAGAAATGGTCCTTGAGATTCTATTTCTCATGAACATACATGCCATGGTCCGTCCTCAGTCCTCTAGGTTGGTGAAGTAGTGCCCACTGCTGAGCATCATGTCGTATACTCTAAAGTCTAGATCATTGTATGATAATTGCAGAACTGACGAGTGCCGACGACCTTTCCCCTCGACAAAAAATGCAGTATCCGTTGGTTGTTCTTTCGGGGCAACAGTTCCTTTCAGTCCTTCACTCCTTCCAGATCGGAACAAGGAAGCCAGAAACGCGCACATGTCGCTCTCGTCTCGGACAATCACATACGGATCAATCTCGGATGCATCATGCATGCATGGCATGGCCGTACGCAATTAATGAGAGAGAGCGATCTCATCGCGCTAAAAATCTGGGTAACACACGCAGACCTTCTAGAAGCTGTACATGTGCCATCAATGCATCGAGGGAGTCAGGGAGGAGGCACCCAATGGAGGATGGACCATTGGGCATGGCTTCTTCTGTGCTGCACTTCCCCGTCGGACGAGGACCGAGAAAGAGACCCGACCCGAGTAGTTACAATTACAAGAAACAGCGTTCGCCTGTGGGTTCTACAATGATCAGAACAAGAGGGATGAAGATGAATTAGGCTTCAGGACTAAAAAAGTCATGATTCCTTTAATAAAATTAGTCATACTAACAATTAAAGTTACTATATATAAGCTATTTTTGCAATGTTATATTGAGTTCTTTGCATCAATCACAGGTGCATTAAGAACTTAAGCAAACATAAAACAATGGACAATTCACTTCCTAATCTATTATTTAAGATATAAATCATGATTTATAATTTTACGTATTTAAAATAATTTTGTAAACAAGATAAACAGACAAAAATAACGTTAAGTGAAAGATGTCAAAGACTAACAAACACAAAGATGTTATGCAGGTATACGTACTACTGTACATGGTCGATCAAGGTCAACAGTATGAAATCCATCGAAACACAAGTAGTAGTAGTAGCAGTAGCAGTAGTAGTAGTATAATATAAGTATAGTATATACTACCCTGTACAGTATTTATCTTGTTGGACATGGCTCCCAGAATCGAAGCCGCATATAAATCCAAGTCAAAGGCGACATCCGCAAGCAGATATCGGGTCAACCAGCTACCGAGGATAAAAAAAACAATGGAGAGAGAGGGAGAGAGGGGAAGATGCTGGCAGATGCTTGAGCAGGACGAATACAATGAACCTGGACGCTATGTTGGTGTGTCCAATTAACAACTCCTGATCTGGGATGGTCCATGCCGGTAAGTGCGGTCAGTGTAAACAAGTTTGTGCGCCGTTCGTTTCGTGCTAATAATGGCGCGAGAATATGTTTTGTTTACTTCAACGGGAGGTTTCCTCGGACGTGCATGGGCGTAGCTAGGACACGAGACTGTTTTTGAGAGAAGGAGAGAAAAAGTTAAGAGAGGAATGTTGTTGTTGTGTGGCATCATGGATCAGTTGATATTAAATTATTTTAATTTTGTCGTGAATACAAATTAGTTTTCTGAGTCACGGTAAGTGCACAGTCATCAGAAGAACAGTAGTACTCCTCCTTCCACTTTTTCATGTCGTTTCGACCAGCAGATTAGTACTATGAATAATATAGTTTTGTTGTCCTAAACGTCACATAAAAAAGAATGGAGGAGTATTACATAACTACCAGGAAATTGCGCCTAGAAAAAAGGACTGTTGTTAACAAGGACAGGCCGGATCAAACGTAAGAGAGACGACGACAACACAGCGAATCAGGGAAGCCAGGGATCCAGTATCCTGGAACGCACGTAAGGTAAGTGGGGTGCCCTCTGTTCTGGATGGCGACCGATTGAGATGCATAAGCATGAGCGGACATAGCACTTCCTCTCAGTTCATAAAGGTGTTTTGGGTCTCCGTAACATTCTGCACGCGCGCTTGACCAGTTCATGCTGATTGCTGCAGGTATATTATGTGTGAAGCTAGAGCCTGAAAAGTAGAGACACGTGCTTCTTCCGTTGGAGTAATAATAATCGTAAGCTGAGTAAACGTCGGGATTGATTGATCACGTAATTTCTGCTGATCTAATGAGGAGGGACCAAATTAAACAATCCATATCCTGATTAATTAAATTATCTCTCTAGGCTGCTTCTCTACAAGGCTGCAAAGCTGATCGATCGATTGATTTAATAAGAAGCATTATTGTTACTAGTATATGTATAACTGAGAGAGAAGGCTAGAGGGAACATGCATGATTGGGAGGACTTTTGTACGATGACGACAATGTCCAGGACTAAGCAAAGGGATCAGCAAATTGTTCACCTTATATATAGGTTGTCTTTGACTACGGGCAAAACAAATCTCCACCTGAATAAAATGTGAGATCGAATTAATTACTTTCTCCGTTCTTTTTTATATATCATCATTGATTTTGACTAAAAACTTTGACCGCTTGTCTTATCTAAAAAATTAGTTTAAATATATAAAACTAAAAATTAAGATTCAAAAACCTTCAGTAATAAATCAAACCCTAATAAAATATTTAATATTTCTTAAATTTTTTTAAATAAGATAAATAGTCGAAGTCAACGGCGACACATAAAAAAGAACGGAGGGAGTAACTCAATTTCTCAACAAAAGATCAACCAGCGATCCTTTTCGTATATATATATATATATATATATATATATATATATATATATATATATATATATATATATTTTGAGGATACTTTCATATGACTTTGATTACTTCACGGTTATATGCATGTCGTCTTCTTTTATGCGCATCAAAATTTATATGCATATCTAAGAGTAAGAGGCCGTGTGAGAACCGATGTTTTTGCAGCGCACCGGGGATGCATGGTTGGCAGAAGACAAAATGATTTCCAACTTTCTCAGCTACACATATACTTAATTATCCGATAAGCCAATATGCTTCAGTTCCTGTCAATTCTGTCCAATTTGTGCTAGATGCAATGACCCGACAAAACCTCGACAGGTTTGTTCCGGAAACATTACTGGTACTTTTCCTAGTGTAGTGTAGCTATCTATTAGATGTGTAGCTATGCGACGATATTTGTCATATCCTTTCTTCGTTTTTTTTATTTGTCGTCGTTAATTTTAACCGATAACTTTGATCATTCATCTTCTTTTTAAAAAAAATCTAAAAAATATCATATGCTTTGTTATAATTTGATTTATTACTATATATTTTTAAAATATAAATTTTAATTTTATATATTTAAATAAATTTATGAATAAGACGAATGATCAAAGTTATTGTAAAGTGAATGGCGACAAGTAAAAAAGAACGAAGAAAAACTTTAGTATATATCTTCTTGGAAGCTCAATTTTTTTTTCCTTCAAAGAGTTATTAATTAGTTCGTAGATATTCCGTCCTCGTTGAGACTGAGCATTAGTAATTCGTTTTTCATATACAGTAACACGGCTCCGGCTTCAGCACAAAGCGACACCCTGCATCTTGGCCTTGCTCCACGTAGTTCTGTTCCATCTTTTAGAAGCAAGTTAAGCAAGTTGTGTCTTTGCTTTGATTCTGCAAAGCCTATAGTGTGTACTAGTACCTGAACTGAATGAAACAGAGAAAAGCCTGAAGCAACATGTTGTAGTATAAACTAACGAGCGCGTATCACGGGACACTATCCCCTGTGATAGATGAGCTGCATGTTCAGCTCCATCCATTCGAGCCTCATCCTACACCGAGAAAAGATTCCACCTATCACCAATCACGATTGGTATTCAGTTCTGGCAGTGTCCACTGTACTCAACCTTCTAGAAGGAAATCGCTAGCTGGGACCCACTAACAATTGCATTGCATGCATGTGATGCAGCTCGGATCGTAGTACAAAAATACTCTGTGACACGATCTGTAGCGAGATTACGAGAAGAAAGAGTCAAAGTCTGAAGAAATCTGTGGTTATTTATTTATTTATGGTACGTACTATACAGATGCACTAGTTTTTTTTTGGATCAACCATTATTTAAGCTTGCATAATCAACCATATCTTTCCCCTGGGACGTTGTGCCTGTGCAGTGCACGTTGCTATGGTAGGATACTACGGATGTGTTTGCCTCATTGTCAAATTTTATCACATCAAAAATTTGACATGATGTTGTTTGATTCTTTATTAAAACTTTAGCTTACCACATTATGACACCACCTATTATTAATTCATAATCTTATTAAACTTTTATCAAAAGTGTCATAATCTACGCACTAGATATTACTGTAATATCGTAACCAAGACCTCAAGTTATAGTATTGCCCCCCAAAAAACAAAGGATTCCAAGCTACAGTACCAGTTTACCGCCGTTGTGCCTTGTGCGGCCGCACACTCTCTGGCTGACGTGTCGGTCGGTGCCCGTGCCCACCGGGCCGCACAGACACAGCACTGCCGCGCTCTCGTACGTATGTGGATTGTGGAGGTGGTGTGGATAGCCCGGGACCACCACGTGGCTGCCGGGAACTTGGTGGCCAAGCTAGGGACTAGGATTACGCCGGAGGACCCGGTCTAAGCGCTCGTGTCGCTAATCACGAAGATACTGTATTATTTCCCCTGCAGTGCACGGTGACGCCGGTTTCTGCTCAAACAAAAATACAATTCTACCGTGATCGTGAAAGAGAGTCATCTTTTTTTTTTCTGCGACGGATGGTAGACTGTTATCGGGATGCACATGCTACCTGGGCCGTCCTGGGTCCAGTATAAACAAAACACAATTTTAGCAGGCAATAAATAAAAGAAATAATTAAATACTATACAAGGAAGTGTTAAGAGAAACTGTCAAAGCGTCAAAACGTCACGATACACTGTGGCTGGGCCCGGCCTGGCCATCGCTCAACAAAAGCGGTCCGCATACAGCGCTCACCCTGCTTCAGATCATCCCCCCTACGGGCTACGGCCCAAACAGCCTGCTTCGATGAAACTTCCTTTCTCTCTACCGCACGGCGCACTTTCAACGGTGAACCCAGTCCTTACACCACCGCCAACCGGCGCGCGGTGATCGAAGGCCGGGAACCGTGGACCGGGCGAAAGAGCGCGGATGGGTGTCCACATTCACGCACCCGTTTTAATACGAGTTCCCGGCTCGGCTCGGGCCAACCTGCGCCTCCCGAAAATCACACTGGTCTGGTCCGCCTCCACCTCCTCTCTCTCCCGTTCCTCTTATCCCACTCGTGTCTCCTCTCTCCTCCCCGCACGCGCTCCATCATCTCCGGGTCGCTCGCGGTCGCGGCTACGAACGACAGCTTGACGAGCTCGCGCATCTCCGCGACTCCGTACCGGATCCCACGGGTTAGTCAGCGCGCCTCAGCCAGTGGACCTGGATACCGCTTTCGAGTCCCGATTCTGATTTCATCTCGTGTTTCCGTGCATTTTTTTGCCAGGTCGCGGCGCCCGTGGTTGTATGCTCTGCGGTGGTGGTGGTGCTGGTGTCCCGGTGCCGGGATTCGTATCGATGGTCATGGACGCCGGGGTGCACGAGCTGTGCACGCTGCTGCCGGGATCCAAGCGCGACGGCCACTTGCCAATCTACCCCCAAATCGGGGCCGCCGCCGCCGCCGCCAACAATGGGTTCACGGCGGACGAGCTCGAAGCGCTGCTGTTCAGGCCGCCCGACGGGATCGCTACGACTGCCGACGGTGGCGCCGGGGGCGGCTACCTGAATGTCGCGCCTACGACCGTGGTCCCGCCGGCCTCCACCACCCGCGCGTCGCCGCCGAGGGATGCCTCGGCGCCGGCGGGGCAGCCGGACGACTCGGAGGCGTTCTCGGACATCGTGCTCGGCTACATCAACCGGATACTCATGGCCGAGGACATCGACGACAAGTTCGAGCACTACCCCGAGCACGGCGCGTTACTCGCCGCCGAGAAGCCGTTCCTGGAGATCCTCACCGACCAGCCCTCGTCATCCGGCGGTAGCGCGGTCGAGAGCCCCGACGGCAGCAGCGTTACCTGCGGCAGCCTAGGCTCGTGCGGCTGCGCGGCCGCGGCGGTGCCCAACGGCCTCGGCGCCGTGCGGACGCCGCTTCTCGACTTTCCCTCGGCCCCGTTCCTGCAGCCTCAGGAGCTGTCTCGGGATCTGAGCCCCGAAAGCAGCGTGGTAGAAGCCGGCGACGCGTGGCCGTACGATCCGACGGAACTCTACCAGCTGCAGACCAAGCCGCTGCCTGAGGCACTGCTCTCGCAGTCGTCCTCGTTCGCGTCGTCGAACGGCAGCGGTCTCGCTGTATCGGACGGCTTTGAGTCGTTGCTGAGCTCGCCTGGCTTCATGCCGGATGTTGGCTTCACTGAGTTTGCTCTGCAGAGCCAGCAGGCTATGCACTTCTGTCGTGGGCTGGAAGAGGCGAGCAGGTTCTTGCCAGACGAGACCAAGCTTGTGATTGATCTTGAGAAGTCTGCTTCTGTTCCAAGCCTTTTGAGTAGTAACGTTAAGGAAGAGAAATTTGTGGAGGTCAAGACAGAGAAGGCTGATGTTGAGGCAGCCACTCACCGAGGAAAGAAGCATTTCTATGGTGATGACTTGGATGCAGAGGAAGGGAGGTGTACCAAACATTCAGCGCCGGCTATTGATACTGATCACCTTGTCCGGGAGATGATGGACAAGGTCCTTCTTTGCAACGGGGAGACTTGCTCCAAAGGTGTCAAAGAGCTTCGTGAAGCCCTTCAGAATGAGAAGCATACACATGGGGGCCATGGCAAAGGCTCTGGACATGGCAAGGGGCGTGGCAAGAAACAGCCGAAGAAAGAAGTGGTTGACCTGGAGACTCTTCTCATCCATTGTGCTCAGTCTGTGGCCACTGATGATCGGCGTAGTGCAATGGAGCTCCTGAAGCAGATCAGACAGCATGCATCTCCCAATGGTGATGGTGACCAGCGTTTGGCACACTGCTTCGCCAATGGCCTTGAAGCTAGGCTTGCTGGTAATGGAAGCCAGATTTACAAGTCATTCATAATCACACGGTTTGCTTGCACTGATTTGCTCAAAGCCTACCAGCTTTATTTGGCAGCTTGCCCATTCAAGAAGATATCTCATTTCTTCGCAAACCAAACAATTATGAATGCTGTGGAGAAGGCCAAGAAAGTTCATATAGTTGACTACGGTATATACTATGGTTTTCAGTGGCCGTGCCTCATTCAAAGGCTTTCTAATAGGCCTGGTGGTCCTCCAAAACTTCGGATCACTGGAATCGACACACCCCGACCTGGTTTTCGCCCAGCAGAGCGTATAGAGGAGACAGGAAGATATCTAAAAGATTATGCTCAGACCTTCAATGTCCCTTTTGAGTTCCAAGCCATTGCATCTCGGTTTGAGGCTGTTCAATTAGAGGATCTCCACATTGAGAAGGATGAATTGCTGATTGTCAACTGCATGTTCAAGTTCAAGACTTTGATGGACGAGAGCGTGGTAGCTGAGAGTCCAAGGAACATGGTCCTGAACACAATCAGGAAGATGAACCCTCATGTGTTCATCCATGGGATCATCAATGGATCTTACAATGCACCATTCTTCGTGTCACGCTTCCGGGAGGCATTGTTCCAATACTCTGCTATATTTGACATGCTGGAGACGAACATTCCCAGGGACAACGAGCAGAGGTTGCTCATTGAGTCGGCTCTGTTCGGGCGAGAGGCAATCAATGTGATCTCATGTGAGGGACTTGAGAGGTTGGAAAGGCCTGAGACGTACAAGCAATGGCAGGTGCGGAATCAGAGGGCTGGATTCAAACAGCTGCCGATGAACCAGGATATCATGAAGCGTGCTCGGGAGAAGGTTAGAAACTACCACAAGAACTTCATCATCGACGAGGACAACCGGTGGTTACTGCAAGGGTGGAAAGGGCGCATACTGATGGCGCTCTCTACATGGAAGCCAGATCACCGATCTTCCTAGCGTCTTGGTTTGTATTGCTGCAGTGTACTGTAAATGGAGACCTGTTCATATTTTGGACGCTGGGCTGATTGTTCCTGGACCGCAACCTTTAGGTAGGTAATATGCTACTATTTGGACTACCGAGAAACAAAAACGTGCTCATGCAGATCAATGATCTGCTTATTTTGGCTGGTCTATGCGCCTCACTCAGGTGACAGGTATGGCCATTTACGGTTACGTTGTGAATTTTTTTTGATGGAGCAGGCTAGGTATGTTAATTATTATGTGGTAGGCTTAGGATTGTTTCATGATGTATGATCTGTCTTGTAAAATTTTGTATTATATTTCTTCCTTATTCATCAGTTTCTCGGAAGTTTTGAACTTCTTAGTTCTGCAACCTTTCATTAATGGCTACCGAGCCATGTTTGCTATGCTCCTTGTGAGCTGGCGGGAGCTGTAGTAGCCAGTGACAGGTTTAGGCAAGTGATGCTATCGTGGACTCGATCGCATATCCAGTTTCTGGACAGGTAAGCTAACTGCCTGCTCAAACACGACTAATTATTTGAATAAATATAAATAAGTAAGTAACATGATCCATCAGAAAGAAACACTTTTTCGTGTGGATGAATACAATCATGCGGTGGATTGACCATTTTGTATCCAACCTGCATTTATCTGTCTGATTGATGATTGTACCTATAGAACTCTAACTGCATATGCGAGGGGATGGCATCTCGGGCTGGAAAGATCCAACGTGCATCTCCCTGAAACTTCTAGCACCAGATAGGTGCAAACGGCTGTCTATGTGGCCGTCGTTTGAGCATCTATAGAACGCTGCTCCCACAAGTCGGCCGTCCGTCCGAACTGGTCGGCACGCATGAGCGAGGGAAGGAAAGGTTTGTGTTGCGGCACCGCGCGGACGATCCCGATCGCCCGCAAATGGACGTCAATTTCTTGTGAAAAGCCCGGCGCATCTGCCAAATTGGAGCTGACAACTTTGCCGTATGCATCGTCCTGTCCTCTCCTCGCTCGTCATGAACAGCAGGAAGAACCAATTGGGAGATAGTATAAAGATCGGTGCAACGAATCTACACGGGTGTCTGCTTCACAGTGAAGGAAAAAAAAGAAACTGAAAATTTTTAACAGCGACACGGTAGCAGTGAACTTTCATTACGGTGCTAGTACTAGTACTAACAGATAGTAGAACACAAAACGACAGAGAGTAGAACACAGAAAGGTGAGGTGATCAGATAAAACAGTGTGTGGTGTCGAACGTACTAGCTTGCAGCGCCTACGAACCAACAAGAATCCAACACAACACCACCACCGCAACCGCAGCAGCGATCAATCACAGGCGGAAAGTTACGGCAGCTCGGCGATAACCATTACGGGACAAAAGGCAAGGGTCGCTGCCGCGAACGAATCAGGGCCGCGCCGCGCGAGACGGCGGCTAGAGCAAAAGAGCCTCGAGGTGGCGCCGCAGCGCGCGCCCAGGGTGGGTCCGCGCAAAAAAAAAATATGCCGTTCGCACCAGGTCGTCGCTCGACAGTGCCTGATGCCTGTGGCTGATGGATTGCGCCCCCGTTCAGTGAACCTGCCAGGAAGCACGAGCACGAGCGAGCGAATCAACAGAGCAGATACTTGCTCGACAGCCTGAATCCTACAGAATATACACACAGGTGCAGTGCAGTGTTGTTGCATGTGGTGCTGTTCTCATTCGGCACCAGTTGTTTAAGTACAGCAAAAGCCACGGCGTAATTGTATATAGAGCGGAAAGGACAAGTTGAGACACTGTTGTATATACGAAGAGAGATAGCCCAGTGAGCCCCTGTCTGTCTCGTCGAGGCGGTCTGTGTCTTCGGTGGTACGTCGTCTGAATCTGAACCAGGGAGTATTTTGTGGCGTCAACTTACGCTAAGATGGGAAGCTTTGTCGACACATATACAGTACGACTGACGAAGCAGACATGGACTATACTACCAACAGAGTACGTTCTACGTCTACGTGTCGATGAAGTGTCAACGTCCAAGAAAATCTAGAGAAGCCTCCTCGATTTGGTCGGCCGTCAACAAGAGTAGACTATGTACCCTGTACCATCTTACTTATACTCCATCTATCCATCTACATCCAACGAAAAAAAAAATCGTGCAAATTTAGAGAAAGCCTCAATGTTTTTCTACTTGCATACCTGCCTCTGCCATGCGTACGTACAAAAAAAATCTAAAAATAAAAGTGGCATTTTAGTTAGTTTTTTGTGGTAGTACTATTTTGTGTGGATACGGGATTCATGTGCTAGTATATAGTAGCATAATAATCGTATCGAGCTAAAAATATTACCAAATCTCTGATAACTTTAAAGTTCGCCAGGCCCCAGCCCATTTTCAACAGTGACACTCGGCCACAGCAAGATGGATGCAGCCCATGGTCACAAAGAAAGAAGTACGCATCCCATTTTCTTCAGCCCCTTTCAATCGGGAGTTTAATGCAGATAGTGACGCACCGTTGAGCTTTTATAGAGCAAAATACGCTTTCGATCACTTTCGTTCCGGAGAAGCAGCACAAAGCCTTTTGCGTGTTCTCAAATCAAATAAATAATGAGTATAATACCGTACTATAGTAATACTGAACGAAGAGACATGATGTGATCCTTGGAGCAAGTCATGCAAAATGATTATTGATTCATAAGTATCAAAACGTTTGTCGTCATTACAAGTGGCAACCAATCAAACAAAGAGAGTCAGATAGGAACGGACTAAAATGAAATCGAAAGAAAAAGAAAATCCAATTGGTAGAGGTATAAAAGGGAGAAAAAAATCAACATATGTGATACTCCTAATTCACATCTTCTTTTGAAGCAATCATCGATCGGCAGAAGCAGAGAATCTACGAGTAATAATTAGCACTTGGGAAGATCGGACGGCGGGGGGAGCAGCTTCTGATGCGGGAGGCGGCCGTCGAGCACCACCCATGCCATTCTGAGGCCCCACGTCGTGTGTACCTCCAAATGGCAGTGCATGAACCAGACACCTGCGCGTTCGATCGTCGAGCAAACAAATGTGTCAGATAACAATTAAGTGTAGGAAGAATTCGTCGTATCCTGCAACAGGCGTTTGTATGTGTCAATCAAATCTTACCAGGGTTATCTGCAAGGAATCTGATGGCGACCCACCCGCCGGCCGGGACGCCGACGGTGTTGCGCTCGACGGGGTCGACGAGGTTGAACTTGGCCGGGTCCTTGGTCGGGTCGTAGTTGCCGTACCCCTGTCCGACGACGAAGAAGTTGAATCCGTGCAGGTGCAGCGGGTGGCTCTCGGCGCCGAGGATGCTGGTGTCCTGCATCACCAGCTCCACGGTGGCGCCGTACGGCAGCACCATAAGTCTGGTCCCCTTGGCCACGTTGGTGTTGTTTGGCGGCGTGCCCGTGTAGTTGAACTGGATCTCGGGCGAGCTCGGGAAATCGGACGAGTACACGCCGCTGGACAGGCCGGTGTAGTGCGACTCCAGGAGCGCCTTGGTGGGCAGCACGAAGGACACGTTGTTCATGGCCGCCGCGAACATGGTCGTGTTGGTGGGGCCCTGGCACGTCGTCTTGTTCTTGGGGCACGGGAGCGTGCCCAGCCCGACAGTGAAGAAGAACCGCTTGTCCACGGACTGCGGCACGGCCGCCGGGTACCGCGCCGTCGCGAGGCTGCGGAGCTTGGCCGTGAAGTTCCCGACGAAGCTGGTGTCGTTCATCTGCGGTAGGACCGGCTTGTGGAGCGGCAGCGCCCTGTTGAAGCTCGGCGTGGACGATGGTTCCTCGGGGCACTTCTGGTACTCGAGGATGCCGGCGACCGTGGTGTTGTCGAAGGTGCCCGGCCTGGTGGTGGAGTAGGGCGCCGCGAGCATGTAGAAGTTGGCGCCCGGGTAGGTCGGCTTGGCGGTGAGGAGCACGTTGGTGGTCTGGCCCGGGGCGATGACCAGCGTGTTCACGGTGAAGGGCTTCACGTAGACCGCGTCCACCTCCACCACGGTGAGCGAGTGGTTCGCGATGGAGAAGAAGAGCTCGCCGTTGAGCGCCGCGTTGATCAGGCGCAGCATGTACGTTTTGCCGGGTTTCACCTTCAGCTTGAACGTGTCTGTAGTCATGCGTGTAGGCCACGGTAAATTAATTAGCACGTTTTACAATACTAATGTTTAATTCAGTTAATTAGTGTTAATTAAGCTTCGACGATGCTAGCCGCTGATGACCTTTTTTCGAACGACGGCTGATGATGACCTGAACGAATAGAAAGCACACCTAGCTAGCCACATCGAGTCGAGGTGTAATAACTGTAAGCATTTCCTTTTTTATATATTTTTTATTTTTGGCGGAAAGCGTAACACCAAATGTGTTAGGTCAAGTATGCAACTTGGATCTCAATCCCATGACAGCAACGTTTGCATTAACTCTAACAACTAATCCACGATCACGTTTCGAGAAAGACTTTCAATCTTCTCTCCTTTCTTTGCTGATTTTGATCAGCCAACCTGCGTGAAAACGAGCTCTCTGTTTTTTTTTTATCATTGCATTATGGAAACTAAATTATTTGCATGGAAATGGAAACTAAAACAGAGGATATATGGAGCAAAGACCTCGACTTCAACTTCGTTGAGTACCAAATCTCCTGCACGCAACTCCTCACCTTTTTTTCCCCCAATATATGTGGAACTAACCCTCCTTTATAAAGCTATTTTACTTATATAAACTGGTCCCCCTTTTTTTATACGAATATTACTATCGTTTGATCGTTTCATCCTATAACGGCATGCATTTGATATTCAGGTTTGGGTAATCCGAATGATCAAATAGTATTTGGCACAATGCTAATTTAATTTAATATTTGAAATAATTTCAGATGATATACTACCTTCTCCGGTTTTTAATTGTTGATGCTTATTAAGGCAAATTTTAACTAACAAATGTATAGACAACTAAGAACCAGAGAGAGAGAGGCGGGTCCAGCTCCAGTAGAGAGGCATGTTTTGAACAATTAACATTAGTACAGGAATGATGAGAAATTAACGATTGTCTTATGTTTTTGGAACATATACTAATAAGCTTGTGGAACACAGTACCTTTGGCAGAGCAGCTGTAGAGCGGTCCTGGTAGTCCGTTGATGGTGTAAGCGTCAGAGACGTTAGGCGCTCCGCCGGTCTTCTGCGCCTGGCTGACGATCACCTCCGTGTCCGCCTTCCACCACTCACCTAACCCCAAGAGAACGAAAACGAAACAAACTTGGTGAGCACGTCACAGCCGTACACGTACAGAAACTACTACTACTACCGGACACGATAACGCTCTCTCTTTTTTGCGTTCAGCTGTTCACGTCCGTCGGGCCTGGCCGCCACGACACTCACCGAAGATGACGGGGACGGCTTCCTTGTCCGGCGCCGGGAACGGGTAGGGCACGCCGAGCCTGGGCAGGACGACGAGCGGGCCGTAGACGGTGGCCCGGAGCCAGGAGATGTGCGCGTGCCACCACAGCGTGCCGCGCTGCCCGGTGACGGTGAAGTTGTAGACGTAGCTCTGCCCCGTCTGGATCGGGCACTGCGCGATGTAGGCCGGCCCGTCTGCCCACCCGCTGCGCAGCTGCCGGATGCCGTGCCTGTATTGTACATGTGTGTGTCAACAAAACGCACCGCCGTGAGGAAGTTGTTGCACCGACGCGCGCATTATACACTTTTGACGGAGGAGTAGTAGTTACCAGTGCAGGGAGATGTTGTGCTTGACGTGGTTGGTCACGCGGATGACGAGCCGGTCGTCTTCCCTGGCGACGATCTTGGGCCCGGGGAACTGCCCGTTCACCGTGATGATGCTCTTGCTCGCGCACAGCCGGGTCACGTTCGCCATTGTTACCTGCAAATTAAGCAAACAAGAAAGTACGATGACGGGCAATATATACAACGCTGATATATAGCCGCTTGATAGACGAATGTACACTAGTTTTGAGCTTTGTTGAGGACGTACATTGAAGTCGTAGTATCTCGTGATGCCTTGCGCTTGGATGAGGGAGGAGAGAAGCACCACGGCTGCAATGGCGAGGGACCAACGAAGAGCAGAGGAGGAGGCAGCCATGGCGCGACCGCGTGCTGCGTGCAGGCAGGTTTGTACTAGCTAGCTAGGCTCTGATGATCTGCGATGAGAACAACAGCACAGCTATCCGCTGAAGCGCTGTTCTCTCGATCGTCGTCGAGGGTGCGTAGCTAGATGGCCAGGGTGAAGACGGCGGAGGAACAATGTCTGTGTGTTGCAAGACAAGCGCTGGAGTTTTCTCTCCATATATAGGAGGCGGCAAGGCAGGCGAGAGCGTATGGCAACTACCACCGCCATTTCTTTGTGTTGTGTGGCCTCGACATCGCCGACGACGACAGACAGGCATGCAGCTTGGCTGGCACTACTATAAGTTTGGTGATTCGGTAGATGAGCGATCAAGGCCGGGCAGGCCAGCGGCCGGCTCGGGAGCTAGCTGGAGTGCTCTCTACCTTTGGAGTGTGGCCAAAGTATCTACTATCTCTTTTGACCATGCACTAGCAAGACCGATCGTCGCTAGTTTAATCTGCGTGAGAAGCCATGTACCTATCAGACCTCTAACAGAAAGGTAAACAACCGAGAATAAGGTGTGAAAACAAAAGACCACACTTTTTATCTGTGTTGGTAAAAGTAACAACGATTTGCTGAGTCCTCCGATCCAGCATCATCAGCGGTTCGGATAACCTCATTATTATTATTTTCAATATCAGCTAACTAAAACCTTGTCGCACACAATTGTTCCCTGAAACAATGAGCTTGTACTGTGCTCATCATGTACTGTTCCTCTGAAGATCTTGTCCTACACACTAGACTAGACATTTTTGAGAATTTAAGACATGATGATGATGGTGTATTTGTCCCTGATCGGGCTGTCGTAGTACTTGCTAGTGTTCTGGACCCTCTCTCATCAGCTCTCAGTAGCAAAATAGTGAGGGAGATCACACGTCCGAATCCGCAACACAAAGGAGCCTTGAGAAGCGAAAGCGAAATAGCTTCACGAGTAGACAAAATTTTCTCCATATAGTACTGTATATCATATCCTTGCATTGGGATCGATCGACCTTGACATTTAAACCGGCAGAATTTGAATTCATCGATCGAACAGGCTTCGGTGTCATGACAAATGTTCAGCTGTTGGAAATAATAACGTGCTGCCTTTCTAGATGCTCTCTGCGTGCGCGCCCGCGGCAAATGTTACCTTCCCAGTTAGGTTGTGCAGCTTAATCAAAACATCATTCACAAACGTGTGTGTGCCCCTGCATGATAAACGCGGGCCACGGCCACCAATATTTTTGAAAGCGAGAATTGGGTTTCCTGCTACATCATCGTATCGTGTCTGAAAAAATGTCATAAAATAAATCTACGTTCGTCGCTGTCACCACCATAAGTACGTTTGTACGTGTAACCTCCTGCATTCCTACTTCTCCAAATGTTCAGAAATCGTCGTTCGTGATCCTTGACGCATCTTTTTTGCACCAACGGCACCGTGAGTTGTTCTTTATTTTTATTACTCTTCTTCTTCTACTCCAGGGAAGGACATCCGTAGGGATATACTACTATGTTTAAAATTGATCACTAGCTTGCCATGGATCGCAAGACACGTATTAGTTGGTGCTACCCGCATGGTTGGTGTCCTATATGCGTGCGTATGTGCGTTCTTCCCTTCTACAATTCCCAACGGGGAGAAGGATGCATGACCCAACCCGATTGTGCGACGCGACGCTTCCCTTCCCTTCACATACTTTATTGACTGAAAAAGAAGAGAAAGGCAACGCCGACGACGAACAGTTGTATGAAAACGACGGCGCGAACTGTACTTGCTCTTGCCGTCTTGCGACTCGATCTCTCGATCCCCACCTGAAGCATTTCAGCCTCTCTCTTTTTTTCTTGTCATATGTAACCAATTTATTAATGGTAGCCACTTTTCAATCATATCAACGGTACCTAAATAAGAAGCTGGTTTATATATATATCTCTAGTTAATATCTATATCTTTGATCCCATTCATATGAACATGCTGTGTGTGCCGCTTTATATATGTAGTTACGTTTAGCAGGATGCAACAGTACGGAGTCATTATTACGTATTTGGAGGAATTTGATTATGAAAATTGGTTTAATCCTCGTTCAACACCCTACACTATCTTTGTGCCACACGTCGGCTAGCCTCACGGAAGCAAACCCAGTCCAGCTGGCCGTGTGCTTTACAATAGGTTTGATCAGCTAAAAAAGGTCTAAGTCTCCAAAAGTTCAACAATTTAATCAAAATAATTTGATTTGATCTCAATCTGCTACATAGTAGCCATATCCAAACATCAGAAATAAACTTAGTTATAACAAACTTTGCTAACTCATGATCCGTAACACATTTTGATATATCTATTTATAGCAACAACACTTAGGGCTATTATGTTCTCAGCTCATTGTAGTACTTCAAAATAGCATGATACCTCAATCTCTCACCATCCAGCAAAGAAATATGTTTGTAATGTTAGGAACGAAGAAGTGAAAGTAATTTTTTTAAAAAAAAATCGGAAATTAATTTTGAAAATTATATGTAGTGAAATGACGTTGAGATGAAAATATATGATTTAATATTTAGCTGAATGTGTAATCGTTTTGCATTATCAATAAAATGACTTGAAGCTTTGTCATAAAAATTGTTTCCATTGCACACTGATGTAAGATATATGAAATTTTCACAATATAATTTGTTTTCTAGGAAAACCTTAGATTGGAAACAATGATGTTTTGAAGACAATGGGCCTAGGTCACGGAGAACCTAGGATTATGTTTCAAGGACGATATGAAGACACAACTGCAAATCGTTGTGACAAAAATATGAGAGGTAGCAGAAGTTGTGCCGCTCCTACCGTGGGCGCCACCTGAACCTCCTACTATGATGGATGGGCTTGAAATGGTTCGTGCAATAGGATCTTAGGAGAGGAATGAAGTAGACAGTTTTTAAATTTTAATCTAGTTTGTAATAAACTGAATATGAAAATGCGGAACTACATAGTTTTTTTGGTGGGAGGTTATATATAGTGCAACTCGTGAAAGTCTTTATAAAATAAAAAAGAAACAATTAACTGAAGCGTCGGTATATATTATTCGAGAAGTACCAATTGGATACATTGTGTTCAGTTGACTTGTTCCAACAACAGTTACATACAAAATACGGCAACTAATATAACAGTCAAAGGAGAAAAAAAAAGTGTTGCAAAACCTGCTCGTGATCCACTCTCTCGCAGCTAACAAGAAGACGACTTGAAAAAAGGCACGCCACTAATGAAAGCATCGCATAACACCAACCGCAGCACAAAGCAAAAAAAAAAAAAAAATCCTATTGGAAATTTGGAGGGTACGCAAACTCTCTGATCAAATCAAGTGGTCACTATCGTCATCAATTAAATCACGGCCGTTGACGAGGGGTCCGCGCGCGGTTCCTGGAATCCTCCCCTCTAGCACTTGGGAAGATCAGACGGCGGGGGAAGGAGCTTCTCGTTGGGCTTGTCTCCATCCAACACCAGCCATGCCATTCTGAGGCCCCAGCTGACGTGAACCTCCAAGTGGCAGTGCATGAACCATACCCCTGCACACACGTAAACTGTTCAGATTCTGCACGGACCAACAGGCACTTGCTCTGTTTGTTGAGTCACGAATCTACTGAAAAATTCGATCTCTCACCTGGATTGTCTGCCCGGAATCGTATGGCGACCCACCCGGCCGCCGGCACGCCGACGGTATTCCGCTCGACGGGGTCGACGAGGTTGTACTTTGCCGGGTCCTTGGCCGGGTCGAAGTTGCCGAACCCTTGTCCGACAACAAAGAAGTTGAAGCCGTGCAGGTGCAGCGGGTGGCTCTCGGCGCCGAGGATGCTGTTACCCTGCATCACCAGCTCCACCGTGGCGCCGTACGGCAGCACGACGAGCTTGGTCCCGTTGGACACGTTGGTGTTGTTGGGCGGCGTCCCCGTGTAGTTGAACGGTACGAGCGGCGCGACGGGGAAGTTGGGCGAGTACACGCCCTTAGATTTGCCGGTGAAGTGCGACTGCAGCAGCGCCGTGGTCGGGAGCACGAAGGAGACGTTGTTGATGGACGCCGCGAACCGGCTGCTGTTGTTGGGCCCCTGGCACGTCCCGTTCACCGCGCAGGGGTGCGTGCCGAGCCCCACCGTGAAGAAGAAGCGCCGGTCCACCTCCTTCGGCACGTCTGCCGGGTACTCCGCGCTGGCCAGGCTGCGGAGCTTCGCGGTGTAGTTGGCCACGGAGCTCGTGTCGTTGATCTGCGGCAGCTTGGGCCTGAAAGCGGGCAGGTTCTTGTCGAACGCCGCGTCCGTGGTCCAGGGCTTCTCGTACTCGAGGATGCCAGCGACGGTGGTGTTGTCAAACGTCCCCGACGAGGCCGTGGAGTAGGGCGCAGCGAGCATGTAGTACGTCGCGCCGGGGTAGGACGGCTTGGCGGTCAGGAGTACGTTCGTGGTCTGGCCGGGCGTGATGGTGATCGTGTCAACGGTGAAGGGCTTCACGTAGACCGCGTCCACGTCGACCACGGTCAGCGGGTGCCCGGCGACGGAGAAGAAGAGCTCGTCGTTGAGCGCGGCGTTGATGATCCGGAGCATGTACGTCTTCCCGGGCTGCACCTTCAGCTTGAACGTGTCTGCATGCGGTTCAACGGAAGCCGTTATTATGAGAACATTAACTAAACAAAATATTGTACGTTAGTTGGTGGAATTAATTACTAAGATGCGAAATACGAGGGTTGTTGTTGCTGGATTGGCCATGCACTCAAAAATGAAAGAGAACAGAAACAACGCAACCTTTGGCGGAGCAGTTGTAGAGCGGCCCCGGCAGTCCGTTGATGGTGAAGGCGTCGGATACGTTGGGTCCTCCGCCGGTCTGCATCGCCTGGCTGATCACCGCCTCGGTGTCCGCCTTCCACCATTCGCCGAACATGACGGGCACCTCCCTGTGCGGCGCCGGGAACGGGTACGGCACGCCGGGCTTGGGCAGGATGACGATGGGCCCGTACACGGTGGCGCGGAGCCACGAGATGTGCGCGTGCCACCACAGCGTGCCGCGCTGCCCGGAGATGGTGAACTTGTACACGTAGCTCTGCCCGCTCTGGATCGGGCACTGCGTGATGTACGCCGGCCCGTCGGCCCACCCGCTCCGCAGCTGCCGGATGCCGTGCCAGTGGATGCTCATGTTGTACGGGACGTGGTTCACGACACGGACCACGACGAGGTCGCCCTCGTGCGCGAACACCGTCGGACCAGGGAACTGCCCGTTCACCGTCACGATGCTCTTGCTGCTGCACAGCCGCGTCACGTTCGTCATTTGCACCTGCGCCGGCATTGCATGTCGATTAATTGCACTGCTGTTATCAATGCGCGCTTATTGACAATTTAATTTTGAACAAATGATTTTGAGATTTTTTTTTTGTACCACCAAATAAATAAAATTGAGAAGAAAAAAAATATCGTGTCGCAGCCGCTTACATGGAAATGGTACTCCCGGATGGCGGCCTCTGCAGCGTGGACGGAGAACAGGGCAAGCACAGCGACGACAAGCACCGAGCATGGGAGGAAGTAGGAGCTAGCCATTGTAGCCTTTGGTTGAGCTCACGCAGCGCGTGCACACGAACACTTGAACGCTGCTGGCCGAGCTCTCCTTGGCCAATGGCCAATGGCGGCTATAAACCGAGAGATCGATGTGTGTTCTGACGGCACTAGCTGGTGACCCCAGAAACGTCTATTTATACTAGCAATAGCAAAATCACCCGCGACGAGGTAGAGAGCGAAAGCAGACACAACTCGATCATATCGAGAGATGATTGGCCTGCACGCTTCAGGAACTTTTGGACGTACTACTTCTACTACATAGTACCTACGCATGACTTGATCGTTGGGCCGAGCTTAAACAAGCTTTGTTTGGTGCAGGGGAGTTGCTGCGCGTACTGATCTATCGATCACCTTGATTGAGCACGAGCGAGGTCGACGCAAGGCAACACCGTACCGCCGGCATTCCTCGGGACCCACGAGTCGCATGCGGATTGGCTCGCTACGACTATAACTTCAGAGTGTGGCTGAAGTCAACCACCCTTCTGTTTGCATGTCACCTTGACCACCCGATGGAGGAGAGGATCTTAGCCTTTTCCCCATTACTTAATTATCACGCAGAATGTCGACCTTATTCTCTGTAACTGAACAGATGTACTTTCTTTTTCTTTTCTTTTCTTTTTTTGCGGGATTACTATATTGTACTAGCGGACAATGATACATAGTTTTGATTCAAGTTGTTCATGCGCAGGATTAATTAATTTATACTAGTGGCTCTCTTTACTTATTATTTTTCTGTCCAGATGGTAAGTGTAATTAATATGCAGCCAAATTAAACATACTAGCTGTTTTAAGCTAAAATAATGCCCCGATCGAATAATGGAGTGCGGTTTACTCAAGGTCGAACCAAAAACACATGTGCAGTAATTAAGTTTCCACCGCCTCGTCACTTTTGCAGTACTGATGTTGAACTCACTATACACGCATGCTAGCTACATTTTCACCAGGTTTTCTTGGCCTACCTAACACTCTGATGATAAATAGATAATGTGTTCAATCAGAAGTAGTTGAATTCAGCTTGGTTTCAAATCTAAAGGTCAGTGGCGCCACCAAGTGGAGCCGTTGCAGATCACACAACTTTGCAGGGCAACTAAAATAGCCTTACATGCCAAGGTATCCATCGTTCGTCGGAGCTAGTGAAGACAACGACTGGAGCTGCTGGATTGCATCCTGTGGTAGGTCCGTTCTCTGATTGGCGCTACATTGGCATCGCGGCCTCGCTTGCGTGATTAGGAAATGTAAAATGAACCGGGAGATCCGTGATTTTGAAGCTGTGCCGGTTAGTATGTCACGGAGCTGTGCTTCGAACTATTCATCTTTTTTCCTGGCAAGTCTCCAAAGGGAGAGAAGGATGCCTGACCCAACTCGCTCTTGCTTTTCCTTGCTCTAGGGTAGACGTGGAAAGTAAGCCACATCCTCATAGTATTATGATGAGTTATACGTTCATTATATTGTTGCTTTCTAGTGAATAATAGGTATGTGTATATATATGTTCAACTTATTTTGAAAGATGGGTAGGTATATGCTTTTGTTATACCAATTTGAAAGATGGTGCTCTCCAGCGGGAGCTTTTTGGTTTGGACGAAACAGCTGTATGACGTTGTTATCCAAAAAGCGAAGGAAAAGAACAAGGATTTTTTTTTCTTGTTTTGCAGTTTCTCCGGCAGTAAAATTCTGTGCAATATACAAAATGATTTACCGAAAACCACATGACGTTGTCATTCCAGCAGAGGCAAAGTAAAAAAAAAAAAATGCAAATGTTTATAGAAAGGTCAGTAAGTTTTGGGCACGTAAATTATCAGATCTGTTCCATATTGAAACCTCGTCTCAGAGACTCAGAACATCTCGTCAATCATCATACAGGTTGCTTCAGACGAAATGCTAATATCCATGCGGTCAGTAAAAGCAGCTACAAAACTATTACAAGTCTACATCTTTCCGATTCAGTAAATCAACCAAATCATGGCGAATGCTTATGTCCTTGATATGCCAAAGGAAGCAAATCTACGAGGTGAAAATGCAGCAATGTATAGATACAAGTTATCGTAGTCCTACGATAGCTCAGCATTGTCCAGTGGTGATGATGGGTCAGCATCTGGAGACTTCAACACCCTTGCTCTCTTGATCCTGGAAACCACGTTTGACCCGATCATAGTTGGTTGGTTCAACAGTCTTAAATGGCCGTTCCCCCAGTACCTGAACCAGATCATCTTGGTGGAGAACCTCCTTCTCAAGCAGCAGCTCTGCGATTTGTGCAACCTGCTCCTTGTGTGTTTTTATGAGGTCAACGTTTTCTTTATATGCCTCGGCCACCCATTCTCTGACTTCATTGTCAATGATGCATGCGGTCACGTCGCTATATGGTTTGGTTACTTCAGAACCATCCAGCCTTGGAGGGAAGGAGAGAAGCCCAACCTTTTTACTGAACCCATATACTGCAACTTGGGCATAAGACATCTTGGTAACTTTCTCCAGATCATCTTGGGCACCAGTCGAGATCTTCCCAATCAAAACCTGAAACAGAACGATAACATCAGTTGCAAGAAAGATAAACACTTGCTTTTATGAAGATCTAGTAGTGCTGTGTACCTCCTCAGCAGCTCTGCCACCTAGTGTCATGCAAGTCATGGCAAAAAGCTGCTCTTTTGTCATCAGGAAATTGTCATTTGGGACATACTGCGAAAAGCCTAAAGCAGATGTTCCACGCGGAACAATTGTAACTTTAAGTAGCGGTTCTGCATGTTCCAAAAACCATCCAGCAACAGCATGGCCAGATTCATGGTACACAACAGTCCGGCGCTCCAGCTTGCTAATAACCTGCAAACAAACAAATAAGGCATATGTACTGCTAATATGTCCATAGCACAACTAGCCACACCTATATTATATGCACATAATGTACATTGATACATGCATCAAATTCGATTATTGCAGGCCTTTAAAGCAAAATGAAAGGGGAAACAAATGTGTAACCTAACCATCGCAAATAAAGTACTAGCTAGAAGTTTAGGTTCTCAATGCTTTCTACAGCCGCTAGAAGGGTGTCCTATTATCCCGCATTGTACTGATCAATCATCAACCATCGTATGTAATGACTACACAAAGTAATCCATATACATACAACCACCTCAATCAGCATTGATATCCAAACAGATAGGGAGTGCGAAATAGATTACCTTATTTTTCTTCTTCAGACCTCCAATAATCCGGTCAATCGCAGCTTCAAAATGCTGACTAGTAATCTGTGTTTGCTCACTTCTTGCAGCAATTAGAGCAGCCTCATTACAAACATTAGCAATATCAGCCCCAGCAAATCCAGGTGTCAAGGCTGCTAATCTTTGAGAATAAAATGATGGTTCCTTGTCCAGTTTAAGTTTTTCAAGGTAACTGCAGAATATTTGATCGCGGCCCTTCATGTCTGGTTTATCAATACTTATCTGACGATCAAATCTTCCTGGTCTTAGCAAAGCCCTATCTAGAATGTCAGGTCTGTTGGTGCCAGCAAGAACAATAACACCAGATGTAGTTCCAAATCCATCCATCTCTACCAGCAACTGGTTCAATGTGCTTTCGCGCTCATCATCTCGACCAGAACCCCCACGGTCCCTTGCACGACCAATCATATCAATCTCATCAATGAATACAATACTTGGTGCATATTGTCGAGCTTCCTGAAATAAGCTTCGCACCCTGGACGGTCCAACACCAACAAACATCTCCATGAAGTCCGAACCAGAAATAGACAAGAAGGGAACACCAGATTCTCCTGCGGTAGCTTTAGCAAGGAGTGTTTTCCCCGTACCAGGGGGGCCCACAAGAAGAGCACCCTTTGGTATTTTAGCTCCCAGTTCTTCATATTTCTTGGGATTTTCAGAAAGTGTACAAATTCCATTATTTCTAGTTTTGCCTCATCGCAGCCAGCTACATCCTTAAAGAACACCTGACACAAACGACAGTTACAATAATTACTAGAAAAGGCGTAATGTGCACTCCTGAAAACTACATGCCTGGTAACACAAAATATTTTGACAGTACAAGTTCTTCTGATGCAATTCAAGTTCGATATCATGGTGTCATAGAATGAACATTAAAATAAATTAACCTTGTTTTTTGAATTCTTGTCCATCTTTGTCACTTGAGCTTTTCCCATATTGAATGCACGACCACCAATTGCACACAACATAAAACAAGTTAATGCTGCTGGGACCAAATTCTTTAATTCCAGGAACCAGTTTACTTCAAAAGTATAGGTAACTGGAACATAATCATGTAAGTCTATCCCTAATGCTTCCTGGGCCTTTGCTAACTTCTCTTCAAAGGAGTCAACACTTCCAATGTTAAAGCAGTACTTGTATTTGCTTGGAGTCTCTACGCCAGGAAGATGACTGGTTGTGATATTGATATCACCAACCTGGCTCTGGTTGCTTGAGGGTGAACTCTTAACATAAACTTTTCAACTTCTTTGTTTGAAACAACAATGTAGTCAACTAATCCTGGTTCCAATAACTTGTTCTTAAATTTTTGGAAGCTTATCTGAAAAATTTAGAAGGCAAAGATGGAGAAACTGTGTGGCATGCTAATAACAACAGGTAGGAAAGTGCAGGCTATTGCAAATCAGATTCATCAATTCATAAGAAATAAAAGAGCACATTAACAGTCATATGGCATGTACACTGATATGTGAACGAATATGCGGCAAGGAAATCTATCAGTTTGTGATTTTAACTATAGGCAGGTATTTGTGCATACAATGCCATCATAGTATTTTTTTTTTCTAATATGCTCAGGAAAATTGCATGTCATCATACTCAGAGAGAGAGAGAGAGAGAGAGAGAGTGGTCCAATCACAATGCACTCACACTTCCTTCATTAGATAACATCTAGGGCCCTGATCCCTTTCGAGCCAGTCAAGGTCCACAGCTATGCTTCCTAACTGATCTCACAGAGGGCCTGCTCTACGTAGGTGATTTCCCCGTTGAACAACCAGTTTCTGTGGTGTTTTAAGATCCATCAAGCCCCCAGAATCATTACATGTCATCATTACTATCTTTTCAGTTGTATATGACATCAGGAGTCATGAATTAATCATCATCCAATACATACCTCAAATAATTATACTATAATCATAAAGTTCCCATATCTATTCGTCACAATTCAGAAGAATGCCCAATATCAAATAACACATATACCACAACTGAGAAATAAAACATATTCTATAATATTTTCCACAAGAATGGTTTAGACCTAAACAGAAAAAAAGGTGATGTGGAAAAAAAAAGCAGTGCGTTTACAAAAAATAAAAGGAAAAGAAAAAAAGAAATGCCAGTAAGAGAAGTACCTCCTGGGTCGCTGAGCCACGGGGTAAGTGTGACAACACTAGGCCAGTAAAATGTAGTATAACAAGGAGTCCTTGGAATTTTCCAAAATCCTTGTGGAACTTCCACTTAAATTTTGAATGGGGATCCTCTGAATATGAAAAAAATATAACTATGTTAATATGTGGCTTGCATTCCCTTGTATATGAAGCAATGACAGATGACACTATGAAGTCTACAAATTAAAAACGTGTCTTATAAAAGAGGGAGGATACAGAAGAGGGAGGAAAATTCACTTGTTTGCTACAGACATAACCTACCCAGAAAACAACACATCCCTCTATCATTTCGTTTTTTACATTATTTTATTTCCCAATGGTGCCAAATGGAGGAGATTCCGAAGACTACATATTATGGTAAATCAACCTAATAGGATGAAGTGTATCTTATTGGACTGGTATCTGCTATATCTACACAAACTAATAATTGTGGTAAATTAATTTTCATTTCCGAAACGTGATCTGCTTGCTACTGTATCGATATTGAGCGTACCAAAATAGAGATCATACATATGTCTAGAATTTCTCTATAAATCATTGTACTAGAATACATAAGGTCCGGTATTTGAACGCGCATGAGTGATAGCTTTCTGCAATCCAAATCAATTTACAGAGCAGAGGGAAAATTTTGTACGGTCTACAGCATTGAATGAGCAAAATTACCATACCTCACGTTTGGATTTAGACTTGTCACTCATAGTACTTCTCATCATAATCTAAAGCTGAAAACACCACATGGAAGAAAAGCGGACACAATGCGTAGTTGAGCACCCAAAGGCATATGAAGCTCACTCTTATTGGACCCATCGGGAGCACGGCCGCCTGGAATGCTAGCTGGCGAGCAAAAAGTTTCCCCGCCACGGTGGTTCTTGGTCGCCCCAGACCGGCTCCCCAGCGCAGGTGTCAAGCAGCTACGCGCAAACCCCAAGCCGCCGCCATACCTGCCATCGACGCCCGCGGCGGCGGCGCAAGAGCGGAGCGCAACATAGTCGCATTCCCCTCGATAAGAGAACCCTACGGCAACGTCAAACCTGAAGAAATCCGAGCTGGGAATGGAGACGGCGGATACGAGCGCGGACGGAGTCCTACCTGGCACGGTGGAGAGGTCAAGTGCGCGGAAGAGGGAGGCGGAGAGGGTCATGGCGGCAGCGGCGGGCGGCGGGCGGCGGGCGGCGGGGCGGGCATGGAAAGCTGGGTGCGGGCAAGGCGAGCGTACCCTAGGGTTCGGTACATCCGGATCCCCACGGGAATGGCGTCGAACTGGGACACTGGTCTTTCTCGACGGGCGGGGGGAGAGCAGGAGGGCGACGAACCGACGGGAAACTGTTGTTGGCGGCGGAGGACGCCAGTATTCTTCCGCCGCGGGTCTAGCTAATTTTTCGTTTGGTTTGCGAATGTAAAGGCTGCGTTCGTGTTCGTGTTCGTGTTGCTGCAATGCTGCTAATCACACGCAAATTAGATGGCCTTCTGGCCTGAACCGTGTTGTGCCCCACGTTCGTCGACTCGGCCCTGTCTTATAGCGTTCCATCGTGGCCCATCTCTAACAGAGCCCACCATCTCTAAACAGAGCCCGTGGATCATATTACCATTGGGAATTATGCGCGTCATGCTGAGTTTCAGAAATTCAGAGCACCTATTATTTAGGAGGTGTTTAGCATGACTTCACTCTAAAACTCTAAGGGGGAGCAGTTTTTTTAGCCAAACACCCAAACTCTAAAAAAAGGTGGAGCAACCCAACTCCATGGAGCTGGTGGAGCCCCAGTTCATTTTTCTAGAGCACCTCTGACCTCACTTCAAAAATCCTTGAAATAGACCTCCCCTCGGAGTCATGGGGTAATTACCCATCTTTGCTACTGGTTACACAAAAAAACGCTTCGTTCTATTTCTTCCTCACCCCTAGTCCCACATCTCCTTCGAGACTTGTTTCACGAAGGGGCAGGGCACCCTAGCTGAGCGCGCCGCCACCTCCGGCCCCCTGCCCGCCGCCTCCGGCCCCCTGCGCGCCGCATCTCCGGCCCCCTGCATCTCCAGCCCCCTGCAGCCCCCCATCTCCGGCCCCCTTCAAGTTCCAGTGCTTCCTTCTCTCCAAGGTCTGCAGTCCTTCTCTCCTAGATGCAGCAATGAATCCATGGTGCTTGGTCTTGTGCTTAGAAGGCTCTGTACTGATAATGGCTTCAATTCTTGCAGGTATACATATATCGTCAGTAGGCGTGGTGCTGCTTCCTTCAATCTGCAAGGTATGGCTGTCAAGTAGCCTGTTCTTTATTTCTTTATGTGTGCAACACTGATTTCGATTGATACTGTGTACTAATGTTTATGAGCGTCTATTTTGGTAGACAATGTCACAAGAATTTGGAAAAAAAATAATGTTGCAGATTGTCTGCAATGTAGTTGGGTGAAGAAAAATAGCACTGCATTGTGAATGATAGGTCTGAGTTCGGTTAGTGTCCTTGACTGAAGACATGTTCAGTTATTGATTTGTTCTCCTTGCATGTTGATGGCTTGTATCAATCTTGTTTGATTACTCTTATTTGAAGCATACTATCTTGTATGATTGTTTCCTGACATGCTGATGAACTGTGTTTGCCTGCTTATACTATGCAAAACTGTGCAAATGTGGTTTAAAAGTTTACCAAGGACATAGCAAAACTGTGCAAAGTTCAGCTACCATGCTCTCTATTTCAGTAGTGATGCTAATGTCCTTAACTGAAGATATTGTTCTGAGTTCGATTATAGATGCCAGAAATTGATTGGAACGCCGAGGCCACATGGGTCCTTTGCCAATTGTTTGCCGAACACGTTGAAAGAGGAAATCGCCCGAACACTCATTTCAATTCTGTTGGGTATGCTAAGATTGAGAAGGCTTGAAAGATAGACTAGGGATAGTGGCCATAAAGGGACAGATTAAAAATAAATGGGATAAAGTTGAAAGAAGAATACAAGGCATGGAAGAAATTATTGATGAGGCAAACGGGAACAGGTTTGGTGGATTGGTGGAAGAAAGCTAGAGCTGTAACTGTCGACGTTCGTTACTGTCGACTAGTAAATTTATCGTGGGGAGTGTGTTTTAAGGCTTCGATGGTTCGCGAGAGGACACAAGGATTTATACTGGTTCAGGCAACGTTGCCCTACGTCCAGTCTTCGTGCTGCTTGTATTACTCGCGACAGAGATTACAATGGGACTACAAGCGGAGGAGAAAGCGAGGGCGCTCCCTGCCTCTAAGGGTGTACGTGTGTGTCGTTTTCTGTGCTTGTGCGTGGAGAACTTCGTCGGTCTTGGAGACTTGTCCTTCTCTTTGATCTCCCTCCCCTTTTATATGGTGGTGTGAGGAGGACCGGTTCCGTGAGTTTGACAACAGCCGTACTCTGGTTAGGCCGAGCTGTAAATGCGCTGCCTTTGGTGCGGTCGCGCCGTTCCTGTTCGACGGAGTGGCATTGTGCTGTCGTTCAGCGGGGTTCCATCCGTATGGAGGAGACGTCACTGTAGGAGCCGGCTTGATGACGCCGTGGTGATGGCCGTCGCTCCGGGGCGTCCTATTGCACAGGACGGTGAGTCTCTGACGGGGGGCTGTTGGAGTGACGCCCATCCCCTGGACGGTGCACGTCGTGCGCATTTACTCTTCCGTTTACGGGAGCGGTCATCGCCACTGTCCGATCGGGAGTTGGAGCTTGGAGCATTAATGGCTCAACTATCCCGGACACCCGTCTCGTCCGGGGTGGTTGGATCGCCCAGTCTCGTCCGACCCCGGAGGTCGGGCGAGGCGGAACTCTCGTCCGACCTCTCGAGGTCGGGGTCGGGCTGGGCGAAACCCACGTCCGACCCTTCGAGGTCGGGGTCGGGCGAGGCGGAACTCTCGTCCGACCTCTCGAAGTCGGGGTCGGGCTGGGCGGAACCCACGTCCGACCCCTCGAGGTCGGGGTCGGGCGAGGCGGAACTCTTGTCCGACCTTAGGGGTCGGGCACTACCCGTCCGAGTCCCGAACGTCGGGGTCGGGCGAGACGGAGTATCCTCCCTCGTCCTCGGGCTTGGGTCTATCAAAGCGGAGGTGGTTTGGCTATACTGCGCGGCTTAGCCTTCCGGGCTAAACGATTAATTAGCCAGGTACCAAACCTCCACAGTAGCCCCCGAGCCGGAGAAGGAGTGAATGACTCGTTCAGGCTCCCGAATTGTGATGTTCTGCGATCCCGTGCGGATCTCTTTTTGCGATTCCGCTCTCCGGGTTCTCCGCTCGTCGCGGATCCCCGACCGGAGGCGCGGTTCGTCTTGAATCGCCCTCCACGCGTCCGTTCGCCAGACGAGGAGGTTGAGCCGAGCCGTACTATACCCCGAGGGCCGTAGTGCGACGCTCATTGAGCTGCTAACGGGTTGTTCAAGTGGGGCCCCAGGATCCCTTCGGGGGAAATCCCGACGTAGGCCAGCTGGTGCCAGCCCCAATATCCCAGTCGCCGACCCATATGGTTCTCGGTTCCGTTCGATAGGTTCCGAGGGCTCGTTGCCTCCTTACGATAGGATACCCATGGGTCGTGCGAACCATCATTAGGCTCGACGAACCGGACTCGAACACGGGTTACGGTGTCCCCGGCGCCAGAGCGCACCCTGGACGCTAAACGGGCATCGTTTTCCGTCCCTTGCTCTATTCGCGCCATAAGCGGCTGTCGAACCCGTTCGCCGGCCAGCCTTCGAACTCTACACGCCGTCGGGGCGTGTTTCAGCCCAAATCCTCGCCTGACCGAGCAGTGGCTTAAAGCTGCTGCGTTCTGCGATCCCGTACGGATCTCTTTTTGCGATTCCGTCTCCGAGTCCTCCGCTCGTCGCAGAGTCCCTCCGAGACGCGGTTCGTCTTTAATCGCCTTCCCGCGCGTCTGTTCGCCAGACGAGGAGGTTGAGCCGAGCCGCACTATACCCCGGGGGCCGTAGTGCGACGCTCATCGAGCTGCTAACGGGTAGTTCAAGTGGGGCCCCGGGATCCTTCGGGGGATCCCGACGTAGGCCAGCTGGTGGCGGTCCCAATATTCCCAGTCGCCGACCCATATAGTTCTCGGTTCCATTCGATAGGTTCCGAGGGCTCGTTGTCTCCTTGCGATAGGATACCCATGGGTCGGCGCGAACCATCACTAGGCTCGACGAACCGGGACTCGAACGCGGATTTACGATGCCCTTGACGCCCGGGCGCCCAGGCGCTAGGGTATTGGCCGCTAGTGGGCCCATCGTAATCCACCCCTCACTCTAGTTACGCCCTGAGCGGCTGTCGAACCCGTACGTCGGGCCAGCCTTCGAACTCGTGGGCCGTCGGGGCGTATTTCAGCCCTTATAGACCTGACTAAGTCGCGACCCGTGCGGAAGCTGAAACGACGGGCACGACTCAGGCGTCAGGTTAGGTCGGGAGCGTTCGTCGCGCCGATCGAGTCGGTCGCAATGACGCCGGTCGAACCGACCGAGGGTGGAACCCTGCACACGAAATATATATGCATATATATGTATCGATTTACTGCGAAGAGGCTCGTACGTACCCTTTCCTCGAAATTTTGCAAGCGAAATGGCAAAAATTTTAGCAAGTGTCAAGGTGCGCGTGCGAGGCGCACCTTGCAGGTGTAGCCCCCGAGCGGGGTCCGACTCCTGCGTGACGGGGGTCGGGCGCCGCTTAGCAGAAAGGCGAAATTTTAACGAGTGCTCGGGGTGCGCGTTCGGTACGCGCACCCTGAGGGTGTAGCCCCCGAGCGGGGTCCGACTCCCGCGTGACGGGGGTCGGGCGCCGCTTATCTCAGTTGGCATGGGGTCAAACTACCGTTAGTTCTAGGTCCTTCGTTGCAGATGAGATGGCAAAAAATTTTCATAAGAGTCAAGGTGCGCGCGCGATGCGCACCTTGCAGGTGTAGCCCCCGAGCGGGGTCCGACTCCGCGTGACGGGGGTCGGGCGCCGCTTATCTCGGTGGCGAGGAACGGTAAGACTACTACGAGTTCTAGGGATAGAAGCGACGTAGCTGTTCGATGTTCCATGCGTTGGCGAGTTCTTGTCCGTCCGCCATCTGCAACTTGTAGGAGCCGGGTCGGAGAACTTTTGAGATGATGAAGGGCCCTTCCCATGGAGGCGACAGCTTGTGGCGGTCCTTGCTGCTCTATACACGTCGAAGGACGAGGTCGCCGACGTTGAACGCTCTTTCCCGCACGTAGCGGGAGTGGAAACGTCGCAGCGCCTGCTGGTATTTCGTCGATCGCAGGCGCTACGTCACGCGCCTCGTTGAGCTGATCCATGGCGTCTTCGAGAGACATCTGGTTGCCTTCTTCGTCGTAGGCTCTGATCCTCGGGGCTCCGTAGTCGAGGTCGGTTGGTAGTACGGCTTCAGAGCCGTACACCATGAAGAAGGGGGTGAACCCCGTCGCCCGACTCGGGGATGTCCGCAAACTCCACAGTACAGCGGGAGCTCGGCTGCCCATCGCCCGCTGAACTGTTTCAGCCGGCTGTAGATACGTGACTTGAGGCCTTGAAGGATCAGGCCATTGGCGCGCTCAACCTGCCCGTTCG